>JAYESA010000017.1:41160938-41533438 GCA_036927795.1 Iris macrosiphon | reverse complement strand
ATATATATATATATATATATATATATATATATATATATATATATATAGATATGTATATATATATATATATATAGATAGATAGGTGTATATATATATATATATATATATATATATATATATATATATATATATATATATATATATATATATATATATATATATATATTAGATAGTGAGATGCGGAGAGAAGGGTAAGGTATCTCAATACCTTGAGATATCAAGGTATTGAAGGTAAGGGGCATCGGAGATAATATATTGAGGTATTGCCTATACTAGGTTATATATATATATATATATATATATATATATATATATATATATATATATATATATATATATATAGTAGCATATGGTAGTATATATGTATAGATAGTTTGCTAGTTAGTTAGAGTAGAGAGGGGTAAGACGAGGTATCTCAATACCTTGAGATACTCAAGGAATTGGGTATCGGGGCGAGGTATTGGGATTTTACCTAGGAATGAGGTTAGAGTTGGTTATATATATATATATATATATATATATATATATATATATATATATATATATATACGTGTTAGTATATATAATAGAGGGTATAGGCGGGGTATATAGCGTAGGTTGAGATATCGGATACCGAGGGTATCCCGGTATCTCAAGGAGGCGAGTTTGTGGGTTTACTAGCTTAATGAGCTAGTTTTTACCTAGAAATTTAGGGGCACCCTATTTTGACCTAGAGTTGACCGTAGTTGACCCGGTTGACCACCAAAGTCAACATTTGACCTAGTTTTGACCTAAAGTTGACTTTTGTACCCCGGGTTGACTTTTTAACCCAGATTTTATCGGTTTGACCCGTTTGACCTAGAACAACCCTAGAAGCTTGTTTATAGTTATTTTATATTTGTTTAACTCTTTAGAACCCCATTTAACCATACTTTTTGTAATAGGTCCATTCGATGCCAATTCGGACCTCGATCCTCGCTAGTTGTTCAGGACGTCAGGCGAGTACATTCTCTGATAGTTTTTATTATCTGATAATTATTATGATTCAGCTTCTAGTATAGTATTATCTAATTTTCTGGCACGACACTGACTAGTATTTTTGGATTCATTTACTTGCGACACGTATATTTCATATTTCTGGCATATATTTCTAGAATCACCTACTGGCATCACATCAGGACTCACTACAGGCATCAATCATGTTTCTGGTTGGACTCATTTACTTTATGTGTCGGGTCTTGGATTCACTTGTACTAGTCGGGGCGGGAAAATACTCGAGTAAACATGTAAACATTCCTAAATCTGGAATTACTGGAATCACTCCCTTTGGTCTAATCTGGACACACCCAGTGTGCGGTGAGCCATACTTACCCCTAGCCGTTTACATGTCAAAATAGGTATTTTAGAGACACTAGTTATTCTTTCTAGTCTGGACTCACTTACACTTCTAGTCTGGTCTCACTTATACTTTATGGACTGGACTCATTATATTTACTCTTGCTGGACTCACTTCACGTCATTGTGCATGCACTTGCTCTTAGTTTAGATTTCTTGTATCCTGCAGTCATTATTATCTTGCTTCTGATTTTCATGCATCTTTACCATTATGCACCAGTTGATATATATATATATATATATATATATATATATATATATATATATATATATATATATATATATATATATATTTTATTCATACTTTATTTCATTCACCTTGTGCTACTTGCTACAACTGCTTTATAGTTTTTATCATTTAACTGGAACTGCTGTTAGAGGTGTACTTGCTCCAATTTTGACTGGATATATTTTCAGAGGATCCGAAAGATTGGTGTCCGACGTTTTATGGACCTCAGCCTGTCGATGGTGCAAACAGGGACCCCCTAGTTCAGGAGTAATTTTCGGGTTGGTAGCCGGGATCAATAGGACCTCAGTTGTATTTATTAGCTTTTGGTACCGAATTTGTCCCCGACTTTTGGTTTGAGACTTGTATTGTATTTGGTTTGGATATTATTGTATTATTAGTATTAGTATTGTTGTCTTTAGTAGTAGTTGTTGTTTAGACTTTGTAGTTGTTAGACTTCTTTGTTATCTTATCATGCTTAGATCGTGATTGAGTACTTGTGTTACCTTTATAATATTGTTCCTCCGTTTGGAGTTGAGATCTTGACAGGTACTTATATTGTTGTGTGAGATTGTTAGCTAGATAGTAGACCTAGACATCGTTCTACCGCCGATGTTGCGGCGTAGGCTGGACGTACCCACGATTCATGCCCAATTTTTTGGGTGCGGATCGTGACATCATGCCAATCCCATTTTAGCCAGATAGCCCATGTATTGGAAAGTTGTTCTCAAAGTGCATTCACATAGATGGTTAGGCGACCCTTGAATGTTTATTTTTTAGTACTTTATTGGCATGCTTCTATGTATCTTGTTATGTCCCTCTGAGGACCTGGTCCCTTTCCAGGTGTAGACGATCATGACTATTCGCAGGAGCACGGATCAGGACTTGCTACTTCTCTCTCTTTCGAGGAGGTCTTCTCTTCGAGCCTCTCTGATCATTAGTTGATATACTTATTTTGTTTCTCTTATATTCTATTTTGGTAGTGGATTTGTCTCCACCCAATTACTTGTTCTTATCAAGCATTTTATACTTGATTCAGTTACATAGTTGATTGGTTATTCATTTCTTTATGATTTTATGGATGAGATTTAGTTATACCCTGTGACTTGTGATAAATATATACCACTTGTGAATCGTTATTCATAATACAACGTACGTATGTGATATGGTTTCCATATATTGGAGTCTCCATATACATACGGCTGTTGTCTGATAAAATAAACGAAAGATATGGAAACGAGGCTTTATACGAAAACTCGCTCTTTATGTTTACAAACAAGTAGTATAATTAATCCTATACGCGGATGTCGAATACACTTTTTTAATCTGGATAAATATTGCTATAGGAGTCTGATCTGCAGTCGATCACTTTGTCCCTTGGACCACACGATGATGAAGAAATATCGTAGAAGACAGAAAGCAGCTTCGAAGGTTGCTAAAGAGAGTGGATGCTCAATGCCAAAGTCGTCGATCACTACTCTTTGCCTGAGCTCTGGATTCTTCTCTCTTGAAATCTGCGACCAAATCTCGACCTTTCAATCTTCCGTCTTTCGACCTTGGATATGATACTGGATTTCTTGACCAATTTCTGACCTCTTTTTTTGACCCCCGACCTCTGTCAATAGAGGTCTCTATTTATAGAGTTTTAGTGATAGTGACCACTCAGTCGGCGTAGAAACCGAGTAGTGGAAAGTACAACACCCTTTTACACGATGGTTAAAATAATCGTTGCCCACGTATAAATGACCTTTTGAATGAGCGTGTGACGTGTGTCCAATTAAGAGACAACGCATATAACTGTTGCGAAGATTACGGCATAAAAGCCACATAGGTAGTTATTCTTCGCGTAGAAGAGGTTGGCGTAGAAGCCAATAACTGTCACCATGGCGTAGAAGCCAAGTAGGCATAGAAGCCGAGTAGGCATAAAAGCCGAGTAGGCATAGAGGCCGAGTGGGCGTAGAAGCCGAGTGGGCGTAGAAGCTGAGTGGGCGCAGAAGATAGCTGATCCTCTTCTCCTGACTGAGGCCTGAGTTGGCAAAATGTGCCAAAGTGATGATGTGGACGTCTTAGCCGAAATTATGGCTCTTGAAGATATAATCAAATCTCTTGCATTTAATGCAGAGATCTGCCCCCATCCTACGCATTAAATGCAGAGGCGTGTCTTGAAGATTTGCCATCATTCTGCGCATTAAATGCAGATATGCGCCTCGAATCCTGTACGAAGAGCAACTGCTGACGTGATAGTCTGTTTGTCTTCTGCGGAGCGTAAGAAGCTCACGTCTGCCTGTGTAAAACTAGATAGTTTATCCCCTTGTATGCGTAAAAGTAGTTTAAGCAAAGGGGATGTCACTAAACGATGGTTCGGTGACATTTAATCAAATCTCCTGTATTAAATACAGAGATCCGCCATTATCCTGCGCATTAAATACAGAGGCGTGTTTTGAAGGTCTGCCACCCTTTCTGCGCATTAAATGCAGAGACGTGCCACGAGTTCTATTATTATTCTGCGTATTAAATACAGAGATGTGCCTCGAGCCCTGTCATCACTCTGCGTATTAAATGTAGAGACGTGCCTCGAGCCCTGAATGAAAATTAGCTTTTGACATGGCAGGCTGTTTATCTTCTGTGGAGTGTAAATAGCTCACATCTGCTTGTGTAAAACTAGGCAGCGTATTCCTTTGTATATGTAAAAGCGATTTACGCCAAAGAAATGGCAGTAAATGACAGCCTGGGTTGCAGTGTCGCGCCATCATTATAGCCGTTGCCTGGGTAATCGTGCAGTACTCTTTGTCAGGAGTCCAGACGTCAGGTTCATTGCATGATCTGACAGGTTTATTTCGAAGAATATGAAGCGTTCCTCGTACACTTCAATGCTGCATTGAAAGCGGATGAATTTTATGCCATAAAGGCGATGTAGCACCCTTTTTATGCTGAAGCAGCCTGAACATACTGTATTACGCGGATGATCCTTGAGCTTATATTTTACGCTGTGCTCAGCGGAAAAATCTCTGTTGCACGTAGTGGCTCTGAAGTCATCTTTTTACGCTGTCCCGTATCAACATGCTGCGTATAGCTGTCCAGCGTATTTTTCATGCTTCTACAAGACCCCCTTCAAAGCTTTTAAATTTCTCGTAATTTGAAACGCTTTGAATGAAGCATAAAACGGTCAAGTCTGACATGTCCTTCAAGGCTGACTTTATGGCGGAGTTATTGGGGATCCGTTGGGATTTGGAGGGCTCTCTTTTGCCTATAAAAGGCTGAGGAGTTAATCTGTTCTTCCTACATCTCCTTCACCACACAGAGATAATCGTCGGAGTTCGTCGGGTCGACTTGAGAAAGAAGAAGATCATGTTCTTTCAGCATGTAAGGAGCCAAAAAAGATGGCGTCTTCGAGCAAATGTCCTCTGCAACGATGGATCATGAAAGGATATCATAGCCTCCTTTGCTCGAGATAATCAGCAACTTTGTATGGCAGTTCTTCCAGAGAGAGGAAGGGTCATATTTGACCAGACAGTTTGCAAGCTGTATCTTCTCCTGATACTTTTGTGGACCAAAGCAGAAACTAGCTTTGTCCTCGAGTATTGAGTTGGGTGAAATACCTCAACTCAATCTGTCATGGCGTATGAAGCATGGGATCTGCATAATTTATGCATGCCCAGTTCTGTATCCTCCCGCCATGTATCATTTTCTCGTTAGTCGGTTGCGAAAACCGACTAACTACTAGAGTAGATGGATGAAGAAGCCCACCAATGCGAGAACCTAGCAGAACAGACTCTGGGGGTGGCCTTCCGACGACGACGAAGAAATTCTTTGTAGACGGGATTTCCCTCATATGTAATCATGAAAATGAAGAAAAACCCTTTTGTAGCTTAGATTTCCCTCATATGTAATCATGAAAATGAATAAAATTGTCTTCTTCTGTGCATATGATTATTTTGCCATATACTTTGCTGTGAAGTCTGAATATGTGTAGCTTCGACACGTCAGGTAACTTTACGCCGACTCTGATAGAAAGAGTGCTAGGTCCCGTCCTATCTTTTACACATAACTAGGGATGCGTAGAAAGCCGCTTAGCATTCGAGTATTCAATTGTCCTGCTGTTAGGAATGAGGAACCGCGTAGAATTCTGAACTGTCACTTCTGATAAATAGAATTCTTATTCAGACATCATCTTCAAGAATGATTTCTCGAAAATCCCTTAGAACAGGGCGAGAAATGGCTGCTAAAAACTGAGTCACCATCTTGAATTGTAGATGAAATATTAAGACTGGAGTCTGGATGAACTTCTAATCGACCTATGGAGAAGAGTAATTTTCAATGTTGAACTCTGTATGCTTCGGGTACTTGGGATATTTTGAGGTCAAGAAGGAGTATCTTCTGTGTGAACTCTTGTAATTGACCGCCTTGAGAATCGTTCAGATGTACGCATACTCTGGCCTGCATATTTTTTAGATGTGCGAAAAGTTATAGCATAAAATCATAAGTTCGTAGCCTCTCGAGCATAAAAGCTGCTGAGCATGAGAGCATCCGGGCATAGAAACTGTAGATTTGTAGCTTCTGAAAAGGAAATCTTTCGAGCATGAGTTGTGGATCTGTTGCCTCTGAGCGTAAAAGCTACCGAGCATAAAATCATAGATTTGTAGCTGCTGAGCGTGAAGTCGTAGGTTTATAGCCTCTCGAGCGTAAAAGCTACCGAGCATAAAAGCATCCGGGCGTAAAACCATAGACTTATAGCCTGTGAGCGTAAAACCATAGATCTGTAGCTGTCGAGCGTGGAAAGCTCCTTAGCGTAAAAACCACAAAACTGCTTTGCACGAAAACTTTTCGAATTCGCTGACTGTCCGCCTTCTCTGAGTAATAGGCTGACGTAGTACCCAATCATAACCGAATATTAATTATGAGATTTGGTTCGGGATTCGAGGAGTCCATCTGAACTCTATATATATCCCAAGCTTTTGAGAGAAAAACTTTTCATCCGTCTTCTGCGAAAGAAAGCCTTCGACTGTTCGAGTTCTTCTTCGTTTTATCTTCGAGCCTTCAAAGTTTTCAGTAATGGCCCCGAAAAAATTCCCCTCCACTAAGGGAAAGAATGTTGATTCTTCTTCTCGTTCTTCTGCTCAAGCGAGAGTGACTTCGGTCGGGCAAGGCGAACTTTATTCTGAGCGAAGTGTCCCGCCGACGAGCAGTGCACCCGGTCTTAAAGGTAGAGCTTTTGGGACAAAAAGAACGATTGCAAATCCTTCGTACACGTTGTACGTGAACGCGCTAGGTCATCTTCTGTGCTGATAGCCTTTTTGAGGAAGATGATGCACAGAGAAGTTTCATCTTTTACGCCCACATTTCTAATGTGTCAGCGTAAAAACTCCATATTTTTGCAGTCGGGCATAAAAGCACAGACTGTCGAAACTTGGCGTATACTATAAATTTGAGTGTTACGCTATTGGCGTAATAAGCCAAACTTTGGCAGTCTGGCGTAAAACACAGACTGTCGAAACTTTGTGTATACTGCCAGCCTTGAATTTTATGTCTTAGGAAATGGATTCCAGCGTAATGATCAAGTTTTTACAGTCTTGGCGTAAAGCACAGACTGTTGATTTTTGGCGTATGCTGCAAGATCTGTAATGTCTAGTTATAGGAACTGATGTGTTTTTCTTGCACTCTTGCAGTTAACTTGCATGCGTCTCCGCAAGCCGATGTGATGGGTTCTGCCGCCGGGATGCTGCACTCCAACTATCTGGAGGATCTGTCGCACGTGACATTTCCTATCTCCGGGCCCTAGTACCCTGAAGGAAGGAAAATTTTGATATCGGCTCAGGGCGAGCGAACGCTGCTGAACATGATTAATGGAGAGCCCCTGACGTACATAGACAAGGACCAATACATAAAGCCAGCTTTTTTCTTCGGGAACATGATTGACAAGCAGTCCCAGACGAAGCCCAAGAAAGAACTCTGGATTTTCCCTGCCGGTGGCTTGGTCCTGTATCTGCCCAAGATGCTGAGAGACTATCCCGTCTCGGCATTCTTCCATGCTACACATCCCAGGAGAATGTCGTGGACGCTGACTCCCGATCTTCACTGCCGGGCGGGGAAGATATTTTACCTGAAAGGAGCTGACCAGGGGTCGTTTGTCAGCCGCCCTTCCGGCTCTGTAATGCCGTTCAGGGGACTGTACCCGGGCAGTGTCCCGAGTGAAGACAACTTGGTGCTCCAGCCGGTGTAACTACCGACTTTCTACAATGATTTCATGGGGCACGGGGGAGTATACCCCAAGGTGAATCCTCGGTGTAATGGGTGGATCACCCCAACAAATCTTCGATGGGCTCGCTTAGCTGACTGGGCCCTGAAGCATTTTCAGACTGAGATAGAGAGCATTGGTCTGTTTGCAGCTGTGAGCGCTACTAGTGTTGGGTTACCTCCGAACCCCAACCTGTTTCTGGCACTGATGGAGCGATATATCTCGCTCACTGGGACTTTCTCCACTCTACTGGGGGAGTTGGGATTGGCCCTCCACGAGATGGCAGAGATCTCGAGACTGCCGATGGGGGATACTCCTTATGAAGAGTATGTTCCCACGAATCGGGAGTTGGGGAATTCAGACCCTCGGGTAGTGGCTGTGTACCAGGAGCTGATGTGCCACTACCTCGCTTGTACCACTTTTTATAGTGAGCCTTCAGATTTGGCTCACATCAATAAATGGGCGTCCTACCTCTTCTTTCACCGGGCCAGAAATGCTAAGTCGAAGAAGGTCTTGGATAGCAAGGATCAGCCTTTGAATCTTCTGAGCGTGCTTACTGCTCAGGTAGTTGATGATCTTATGGAGGATGCTGGGGCTCTGGACCAGATTCTCGACGAAGGGATAGGGAAATATCCTGCAGGATCTAAGGCCTACAACTATTTGAGGCATTGCCGCAGGTCTCTGTCCAAGGAAGCTCAACTGGCTGGCTTTCTCTCTATATGGCTGCGCCGACTAGTGGTACCCGACATCGCCTCTGCGGACCGTATTCACCGCAATACGCTATGGCCTGCAGTGCGTCTGGTGTTCGGGGTAAGACTGGGCTTGCTCCCTGCCATGGTGTGCCGTATACAAGCTGGCCTGAGGGCCATGACTGATGGGCTGCTCGCCGATGAAACCCAGCATGATAGCTTTCCCAGGGTTGAATTACCATACCTGTATTTGATGGGATGGTTAATTCTCCATAACCCCAGGGTTATGTCTCCTGGCTCTGGCAGTAGTTCGGGGGGTAGTTTCTTGTTGAACTACAAGAATTCCTCCTGGAACGTGACCACAGTTTTAGACTGTCGGCGGGTGCTGAACTTCAGTCACAGCTGGAAGCTTTTCTGTACTGTCCCCTTTGTACATCTCAATCAACAGGGGATCAGACTTCAGGATGTAGGCGATGGGCAGACCATTCTTTCTCCTGAGGCTTTTAATTGGTTGGTCTGCATTAGACCTTTTTATTTACTGTACAGAAGCGAAGACCATTGCTTCTTGGAGCCCTACCTGCCTAGTCGGTTCGCCAGGCAATTTGGGTACGACCAGTTGCACGTGGGCAATGCCGTCACCAACTTCAGGTCCAGGGGTGGACTCATTGATGGAGCGAGAGGATGGCGATATTTTATCATGAGTTGCACTGAAGCAACTTTTACCGTGCCCGTCATTTCACTCTCCACGGAGCTGCGCATTCTCCATTCGTATGCCCAGTTCTATGTGGCAACCAACACCTTCCATCGCGATTTTGATATGCATGAAAGTTTTAGGATGCCCTCTTTCAAGCCTGGGGGAAGAGTCGAAGTCCCCTCGGTCTCTTCTGACGAGGGTGAAGAGTCCGTGACCCTAGATGAGCCTCTATTGTCGGTACCGAGGGGTAAAATATCTCCGCCTGCAGGGGCTTTGGTAATCTCTGGGAAGCGAAGGGCTCCTGCTCCGAAGGAGACTTCCCCTTGCAAGAGGAAGAAGAAGACGGTTACTCGTCCTCTCCGGATTCCTGGCAATGAGGCTCCTAGAATTGAGCCAGTATCTCCCCCCTGTTGGGGATGATTCTTTGATTGGAGGTTCCTCGCCTTTTAGAGAGGGACCCTCTAATGTTCCGGCTGGTGGTGCCGGAGAATTCCTGTTGGAGGCTGCTGTCGCTGCTACCGCTTCAGGTAGTGGAACAAGATCGCCTTCGGGGTCGAGCCAAATAAGGATATCTTTATCCGGGTCAGCATCGGGAGAAACCCCTGTCGTGTCTGTCGGTGCGCCCAACGAGATTCCACCTGATGAACCTCGGCTGGAACTTGACGAGGGCCTGAAAGAATATTTGTCGGTATCGGTTGACACCCCACCTTCTCTAGGTATGACAGCTTGCCTAGCATCATTAAGAAATGATTTAGCTGTACTGGCCGCAGACGCGATATATACACCATCGGCCATGGGTAAACGTCGTCTTTTACGCCTCTTTTTAGAAAAGTTAACATTATTTCGATATTAACTTCCTTTTGTCTTCTTTTCAGGGGAAGACATCTTCGGGGAGGGCAGTGTAGATGTGCCCTTTGGCTCTGTGTCAGGTCCTGGCGGCGACACAGAGGTGCCTGACTTTGAAGAGGAGACACTTTCGGGTGCCGGCTTGTCCATCGAAGAGATTCCGATATCTCAAGAGGAGGACGAGCCTGTCGTTGCGACAATGCCTCCTTTGAGTATGCCGGTCACTTCGTCCGGTGTTGGCGCTTCTTCTTTTGTCGCACCACCTGTTAAGGCAACGGCTGTGGCAACATCGTCTACGATCGTTCCTGGAGAGAGGTTCGCCAATATCGCAGCCACTCCCAGCGTTTATTCGGATATGGCTATGCTGACTGAGCAGTATATTGGTATCTTCTATACCACTATGAAAACATTGATATCAATGGTGTTGGAGAAGAATCTGAGCTTTGGGTCTCTGAGGAGGTCCTCCCAGTTCGCGATAGTGCCGATCAGGGACTTCAACGACACTGGGGTAGCTGACACATTGGAGCAGATAGTTAATGGTTTGGAGGAACCCATTAACGAATATCAACAGCTATCTCGAGGCAGCATTGACGACCTGGTCCAGGCTAGGTTCGACTCCTTGACTGTAGAACTTGCTGGGCAACTGGAAGCCCTAAATAAATCCATCCGGGCACATCAGCAGGAGATAGAAGGAGAAAAAGCTGTCCTGGAGGAGATCATTCCTCTTCAAACGAAGTGCCAGGCCGAGCATGAAGGAAATGTGGCGAGGGTCCATAAACTGGAAGCAAAACTTGCTCAGGCAAAGGAGTGGGCTTCTCAGTCGTCGGAAGCTCTAAATGTGGTGAATGGTCGACGGGAGACTACTCAGCGAAACCTGACACATGTGGGTGTCATCCACGCCAATTTTGTGCATGCTTGGTCCGAGCTGGCTACTTTGAACAATGATGCAACAGGGTTGGAGCGTGCTCGTGATGACGTCTTGAACTCCAGGGATGAGAGGATGGCTGCTCTGGCACGACAGATTCGCGACCTAACTGCTCCTCCCAAATAATGTACTTTTTCACTTTTAAATGTACTTTTGCTCTCTTTTGGGAATAATAAAGAGGCTTTCATCTGACTTTGTGGACCCATCATTTTGGAATATAAATGACAGGTTTGGGTAAAAGTAATATCATAGGTAATATGAACGTGATATACTCTCGGTAAGTTTTAGTAGGACATATCTATTCAGTGGTTATATGGACATGATAGAATATGCTTCAGCTAAAATTTGTACACAAAACACTGTCAGAGGTAATATGTACGTGATAGGTCTTGAAGTTCCAAATTAGTTAAACATATCTATTCAGAGGTTATATTGACATGATAGAATATGATCCAACTACTTTCGTTTTGAAAGTAGTTTTGTCAGAATGAGATTTTTGCCATATTCCACTTGAGCAGAGGAGGTTAAGCATAGTACCTTTTCAGGAATTTGCCATTGATAGGAGCCATTAACAGGTCTCTATTAGGCTTGGCTAACCTGTAAGCGCCGTTTGAGAACGTCGTCTCGATCACATAAGGGCCTTCCCATTTGGGCTGGAATTTGCCCTTACTCCTGTGAGTAAGAATCATCGGCCTTCTCACAGCTAAAACTAGCTCGCCAACTTTGAACACTCTTTCCTTTACTTTTTGATTAAAAGCTCTGGAAATGCATGCTTGGTAGAACGCGATGCGTTGTTGAGCTTGGAGGCGTTTCTCGTCTAATCCTTCTAGCTCTTGAAGCCTTAACAGGTCATTCTTTTCTTGAGTTAACTCATTAGCCACGGCTATCCTGAGTGACAGAATCTGGATCTCGATGGGGAGAATTGCTTCGCTCCCGTAAAAAAATGAGAATAGGGTGCAACCCGTCGGTGCTCGTACCGTTGTACGGTATGCCGAGAGACATTCTCCTAGCTTCTCGTTCTAATCCCTCTTGTTCGAAGAGACAAAATTTTTCAAGAGCTTGATAATGGTTTTGTTGAAAGCTTCCGTTAAACCATTAGCAGCAGGATTATTTGCCGTAGAGGCCACATTTTGTATCCGATTTTTATCGCAAAATTGATGAAACGCTTGGCTGATGAATTGAGGCCCATTGTCATAAATTATCCTCCGGGGTATCCCGAAGCGATAAATGACGTGATGCTTGATGAAGCTGATCACATTAGATGCCTTCACCTCAGCAAGAGGGATCACCTCTGCCCATTTGGAGAAATAATCCGTGATGGCCAGTATGAACCGGTGACCTCTGGAAGAAAACGGGTGAATAAGACCAATGATATCCATACCCCATGTTTCGAAAGGCCAGGATACAACTGTAGGATATAGATATTCAGGAGGTTGATGTATAAAGTCTGTATGGACCTGACAGGCTTTGCATTGTTTTGCATACTTTATTGCATCTGTGATCATAGTAGGCCAGTAATAGCCCATTCTCCTGATACGTTCCGGTAGCTTAGGCCGGGTTGATGCGCTTTGCATACGCCGTCGTGAGCTTCACGAATAATCCGATGTGCTTCATCACCAGAGAGACATCGTAATAATAATCCGTCATAAGACCGGCGATATAGACATTGTGAAGATGCGTCAAAATAGAAGCGCAATAATCGTCTTTTGACGGATACTGCTTCTTTAGGGTCTTCTGGCAAGATTCCGTATGCTACAAAATCTATAAAGGGACTTCTCCAGTCTCTCTTTGGAAGATCTGTGTTCACCGCGTAGCTGTGTTCTATGTGAAAGTTATTTTTCATACAGAATAAATCTCTGTTAAGAAGGATCACCGAATTTTGCCTTCTTATAGGGGTAGCTAAATCTACAGCTAGACTGGTTAGGGCATTAGCTTCCAGATTCTGAGATTGAGGTACGTGCTCTAGGAAGAATCCTTTGAATGTCATGGCTATCTCGACCGCTGCTCGCTGATAGGGGATGAGGTCTGGATTTCGGACTTCATATATTCCTCTGACTTGATTGACGATCAGCAGAGAATCACCGAAAGCTTCCAGAGATTCGACGCTCAATTCTTTAGCGACTTAGAGCCCGATTAGTAGAGCGTTATACTATGCCATATTGTTAGAACAGCGCTCGCTAAGAGAATATGCTCGGTAGATGACGAGCTTATCAGGAGTAACCAGGACAATCCCTACTCCTGAGACCACGTTTCCCCTGGGACCAGTCCTGGAGGCACCGTCGAAGAATAGTTGCCATGCATCACTTTCCATTATGGAATTACATTCTGCAACTTTGTCGGGAATGTCCTCGTACAGTTTGGAGGTCTCCGGGATCGGATGAGCAGCTAGAAAGTCAGCTAATGCTTGGCCTTTGACGGACTTCTGAGGGACGTACACTATGTCATACGGTGTTAATAACATCGCCCAAGTCGCGAGTCAGGAATTAAGAACACTTGGCTTGTTCATCAGTACCCGAAGAGGATTGATCCTGGAGATGATGTTGTCACGACCCGCACCCGGTTTAGGGGCACGAGTGCGTGGGTACGTCCAGCCTACGCCGCAGCATCGGCGGTAGAACGCTGTCTAGGTCGAGTACTATCTAACAATCTCACGCTAGTATCCAACTCCATAAGAAGATTCGGATAATACTATAAGAATATTTACACATACTCAATCACAACTACAGCACGATAGGAATTTGAAGAAATAAAAGAATACAACACAAATCTAATGACAACATAATCATACCTGCAATCATTAACTTCCAATCTCCAAGAGTGTCGGAACCAGTCTACTAAGGTCACAGTCTGGAAAAATATTTTCCAGTCAGGAAGGAGCAAAGTACATCTCTAAATAGCAGTTCTATATAAATGACATAAACTATGTAGCAGTTCTAGATGGAAATATACCAGATGCATGTATAGGTACGAGAAATGTACAATGAGAGAAATACTGGAAATACTGTAAGTAAATGCAGGAAAAGAACAATATGTCACTGAGCAAGAATCCTATGACTAAGTGTGTGAGTACTAGCTTTAATATGTGATCGGCTTGGGAACTTGATCAGGCTGGTTACATGTGATTAGCTATGGTTCATATAAAGTCAGGCTAACCGTTGGTTAGCTATGATGCATGTAGAGGTCAGGCTAATCACACGTAACAGCTATGAAGCATGTAAATGGTCAGGCCGCACCCGACATGAGATGTGGGGTGAGCTATGGTGCATATAAGGTTGGGTATGATCACATATCTACACTAAAGTACTCCCCAAACCCCCGACTGGTATAGTAGATCCAATCATGGTACGCTATGGCACGGGATCCCCTAAGGAGGTAGCAAATCTCCCCGGGTCTCAGTGTCTGTACATGCACAAGATAGCAAGGAAACAAGTCTTGTACAAGCTACACCATGAATAAGGAATAACATCTCATGACGAGATCCGTGTATACCAATCCGTGTAACCAACGTATCAAGAACATGGACATTTACACTAGATACAGTGAACATAGGAGATATCATAAATTAGAAACTAATCAGAGAATATACTCGCCTTGGGTCCTTAGCTGGTAAAACCAATGTCCTGTCCCAGAGTATCGTCTGGAGGAACCAACAGTCCTAAAATATATCAAATACAACATTTGCATCAGGTGCTACACTAACACATCACAAATACATGAACTCAGGGGCTCTGCCAGGCATGGCTCTAGTCAACTAGGGTCA
Source organism: Iris macrosiphon (assembly GCA_036927795.1). Lineage (NCBI taxonomy): Eukaryota > Viridiplantae > Streptophyta > Magnoliopsida > Asparagales > Iridaceae > Iris > Iris macrosiphon. The sequence continues at coordinate 41,518,689 of JAYESA010000017.1, read as the reverse complement.
TCTAGTAGGGCTACGTATATAATACACATTACACTTATTAATACTTACAATATTTATACATGCACCAATTTAAATGTATTTACAATATATATATATGCCTTTTAAATACATATCTGATTTATACTAGTTGAACCATACGTATACTCATATATATATGCAAAAATACTGTTAAAAATATACATATATTTTGTCAACATCATTATTAGAATATACTAATATTAAATTACCAATTCAAATTTATACTATATATATATATACAGATGCCAATTAATTCATATATTAAAATACGTTTTTTTTTTTTACACATATGCTACATGAAATTATACCAATTAAATATATGTATAATTATACCAAAAATATACATACATATATACATTTATATATACACCAAAATAATTATATACATATACTAAAAATATATATATACATAGATACCAAATTAATTACATATACTAGAATACGTATTTACATATATAAATCATTTTGAAATTATTTGAACAATAATTGCTAAACTTTCCTTTCGAACAAAATTCACTTAAAAGTTTATTTATAAAAATCTAGAATTTGTAAAAGCCAATGTATTTACATATCTCTAGTAATTTCAGTTACCAATCCAAATCACCCATTTCGAACTAATTTTGACTATTGAAACTATTTCTTTAATAATAATATAAACCCCAAACATTTATTATATTTTTACATAATCAAAAACCCCTTTTTAATTATTACATAACTAAATTCACACATAATAAATAACTAAATTTATACACTATAACAATAAACTAATTATATTTTAATTACTAAACTAATTACATAAAATTAACTAATTTATTAAGAAATTACTAACTGGTCATTAATTAACCAATTAATCTAATTATTAACTAAACTAATTAAATATTTAACTAAACTAATTTAATTAGTTTACTAATGTAATTAACTCACTACTAATTATAACTTAAACGAATAATCCTAATCCACACAGTATCTGAAAACGAAAAAGGAAAGAGGGAAAGAGGGAAACGGAGAGGGCTCACAAAGGGGGATTTTCCGTCGCCGGCGCGGTGGTCAGCGGTGGAACTCGGCGGCGTCGTCGGCTCCAGCGGCGGTGCTCGGCTTCAGCGGCGGCGTGGGACTCGAGAGCGGCGGTGCTCTGTTCGAGACGGCGGCGCTCTGTTCGAGGAGACGGTCGGCGCTCTCGTCCCGAGGAGGCGGTCGGCGGAGTTCGACGACGCGGCGGCTGTCGATCGACGGATCTGAGGAGGTCCAAGGCGGATCTCCGAGCTCGACGCGGCGGCGTCGACTGGCTCGAGGAGGGCTCGACGCGGTGGCGACGTCGACTGGCTCGAGGAGGCGGTCGGTTCGAGGGGGCGCGTCTGGTCGGCCACGGCGACGAGAAGGACTCGCAGCCACCGGCGCTCGTCGGAGTTAGGTTAGGGTTAGGTTCGGTGGATGTGTCGGGGTCTGGGTTCGTGTCCGTGCTGGACACGATGGTGGTGCTGTACAGGGATGGACGTGTCCGGGGCTGGACACGATGGTGGTGTACTGTGGGGGAGGTTGTGTCCAGATGGTGTCGGACACGAAAATTGTAATATTGTAATAACTGGACACAGAAAATGAATGGATACGGTGGGACACCCGGGGTCGGACCCGAGGCCAACACGGCTGACACGGTGATGCTGGACACACGGACACGAGCACACAAAATGGTGGTGGCTTGTGGGAATTGTGAGGGCTAGCTAGGGTTTCCTTGGGAATGGTGATGAGAGACTTAAATAGGGAGAGAAGGTGTGGGATAAAGGGTGTGGGTTGGCCCAAATAACGAATGGCCCAATATAATAAATAAACGGGCTTTTCATGTGGGAAAAAATGAGGGTGCGAAAGGGAGACGGTAAACTCATAAAATTAATAGAAAATATTATAATTTAAGAAAATATTTTTAAGGCTTCCAAGGCTAGCTGATTCCAATTAGCTACTAATTAAACCCATTTTTGCAAAATCTTAGAAAGTATGAAATGTATTTATTTACTTTCCTAATAAATATAAAATTATTTTGAAGAAACAACTAGTCCTTAAATTAATTTATCCAATAAATAATTTTATGATTTCAAGCCAATAAACATTTGAAACTAGAGAAATATGTATATACATTATTATTTATTTATTTATTTATTTATAAGAAATCGACATTTAGAAAAATGATTTTTATAAAAGATTTTAATTACCTTCTAAAATCAAACATTGTTCCAAATCAAATACAAAAAATTCAAGGAGAAAATATTTTATAGACTTGGTATTTAAAATAAATTAAAAATCTAATTATTTCGGAAATTGGAAATCGGAGGTTACAAGTCTACCCACCTTAGAAAAATTTCGTCCTCGAAATTTAGGATTCTCAATAATTGCCTTTACTCCTCATATTATTTCTATCAAAATTTAAATTTCAAACCAATTAATCATGAAGTAATTCCATATTGCTATTTCACAACCTTTCAAAATTCTATATCATCATATTCCGGAAAATCTTCAAGTTTTAAAATTAAATTCAAATTTTTTATCATAATCTCCTCCAAAATTTAAGTTCGTATCTAATTACTCAAGGATTTTAATATCCAATCCTCCAATTGAATTCCAATCAATGTATATGTATAACATTTAAAATTTTGTATCCCAAATTTAAATTTTAAACACTAATCCATCATTCATCTTACTCCTCTAACCCAAATTCAATTGATGTTTATATAAATCCTTTTCCGAGAATTGAATTCGACACCATTTCGTTAACGATTTTATTTCCCAATTTTCTTTTTCCTCAAATACTCAACGATGCGATACTTTCAGAATCTTCAACGCAACATTCATAATATAAAATATAAAATTTCTATCTTGCAATCAAATAGATAAATGATAATCTCTCCAATTTTTTCCAAATTTTAATAATCAATTCAATCATATCAAGACCTCCTTAGAATTAATAAATCCTCAAATTTTTGGCTCTGTGAATTTCTTAATTCTCCCTTTAATTTAATGTTTGTCCTCGAATTTTAATCATACCTTGATTTTCATAAAATCAATGATCCATCAACTCCGTTATAACAACCCCTAAATTCTTTATTTAATTTAATGCTCATCCACAAATTTAATCCTCTTGTCTCTTTTGTCGGTCATAACCTTGTCATAGATCCTTGCTATGGTCAAAATCCTAATGATCATGGTTTAAGAAAAATCTACCTATAGCCATGCAATTTAAGAAAAATATAGGTCATGTATCTTTTGTCATGGTATTGCAGTCTCTGTCAGGCTGTACTACTAACTATATCCTAATAAGAAAAATCACGAATACAACCCACGGTACTAGGGAATAAATCAATCAGAAGACAAAAACATCATGAGAAAAAGAAAGAACCTGCTAACACATTACTTGTAGTATCTACTATCTCTAACAACACTTAACTCTAGCACATTCACTAACTAATTTTCTATTCATGTACACTGGTACCCATATCAACTAGTCATTTATCCACAAGATCCATGAATATATCCATGTGCACACACATGTCTATTAACACCTAAATCTGATGCCAAGAATTTCTAATATAACCAGGATTCAATAATACATCTAAGTTGATACCTCTATCTTCTTAGTACCATACCCTCTGTCAGTTCCCGTTCCTACTACAATTGTCCATACTATTCTCTCATCGCTCCAGTGCACACCAAGTGTAACACCATACTAAGCGCTAACCCTTTCTAATACAAATCTAGATGGACACCCAAGTCAGTCTGCGGTGCCATCCCAATCCTGCTCAAGTTATCAGATCCTTACACATGTATATCATCTACTCATATGTTAATATTCATATCTCTTATCTACCATAAAATTAATCCTCAAAATAATCGTCAAGGTTTAACTTCTCGATCAACTTAAAAATGAATTGTATATACCTCCTTAAAATTTGATACTCAACATCGAAACAAAATTTAATCACTTCTAAAATCTTTGTAGCATTAACCATGTTTATTGAATTCGTATTTGAAATCCAAAAAAAAAAATTGACATAATCTCAACTCCTCAATTATTCTAAAAATGAAATTTTATTTCCACCTTTTAATTTATAACTCCACAAATGTACATATCAGTGCTCACGGTCTCTGGTACTCAAGGTGCACTCAATGCCTCTATTGCCTACAACTGCCAACGGGGTACTAAAATTGTACTGCCTGAATCACTTGCACCATTATCTCCATTGATCAAAGTTATCATCACCTAAAATTTCTTTCATGATTTTCAATTTATGTCAACTGGTATATCATCTAATTATCATCATACAGGGTGCTTACTGTTATTAACGTCATCCTCGACTAATCCTCGATATAGAATCATTAGCACTCTTGGTATTATATCACTAGCTTCATTAATGGATTATCTCATCAAGTCCTTTAGAACTCATGTCTCTTTACTCTCATGGGTATGTGCATGGTTCCTCATCTCGATTGTTGTATATGTATTTCCTTTAATCCTTTAAAGCCTATTAAACTAATCCGTGATACGCTTCACCATCTTCATTACCTATTCCGATATTTCTCTACTCATGACACCTCATTAACTTTATGCGTATATATTTCCTTACCTTTAACCCTTCCGATATCAATCATCAAATTGAACATCATGCTCCATTAATTCTTAACACAATTTCTTGATACCTAATTGTTCACGTAGATCATCCAATTGCATAATCATGATTATCCAGGACGGGTATGTTGGCTCTGATACTAACTCTTGAAATATCACTGATACTCTATACTCTCCTTCTACTTATAGTACTATAATGACACTTATCCTAGAACCATTGTTACAAGGTGTTATGCTATGGTTAACTCTAGATTAAAGTCTACTGCTCACATGTCCAACTAGGAAACACTTACAACTCACAAGCAACACTCAGTCAATACCAATACAAGACAAAACCAAAATTGTGAGTCACTAATTATCATACTAACAAGGAATCCTCAAAGAAAATAAGCTCAAAAAGGAACTGGATCAAGGACGAAAAGTATCTTTACTGCTAGTAAAGAAAAGAAGCGATGGAACAAAGTCCTGGAATAACATGAATAGATAAGTCTTGAGATGATACTTTAAGAACCAATTTAAGATACAACCTGATAATCATACACGTCCGTCAGAAATCATGACACACAGAATCCTCGCCACGCCAGTAAGCATAGATGCGATAAACGACAGGTTTCGTAACTAAGGTATGCAACTCTATAATCACGTCATTTAGAATCTTCGCCACGCCAACCGGTATGGCTGCGAAAGACTCTAAGTTTCATAACTATAGTATGTACATCCAAGTCAGGTTCCTACGTTCTCATCACCACAGCTAATATGGCTGCGACAAACTCTAGGGTCCATAACCAAAGTAGACGTTTTACCTTTCTCACTGTCCTTATCAACATATGTCATCAGATGATACCATAAATTTTAGCCCATAAAATTCATCTCGATATGAAATCAATTCAACAATGATACCAAAAATTTAAATTTAACAACTGGTCAACAAGAATCAAACTCAACAATGATACCAAGATTCAAATGTTAATAATTGATCAACAATAATCAAATTCAATATCAATGAGTAAGGACGGACGGAAACAAAACGAAGGATTCAAAATTAGAAGTTATAATAAGATTCTCAAGGGGTCGTCCCAGGAATCTCTCAAGATTTTGTGATTGAGTATCCTCTCTCATCCTAGTACCCTATGTCCTATGTCCTATAGCAGGCACGCAGTAGTACAACAAAGATGTCACACTACCACGGTATCGCACAACTTGCGAAGTCTGACCTGCGTGGGCCACCACTAAAAACGTGTTATGACCCGCACCCGGTTTAGGGGCACGAGTGTGTGGGTACGTCCAGCCTACGCCGCAGCATCGACGGTAGAACGCTGTCTAGGTCGAGTACTATCTAACAATCTCACGCTAGTATCCAACTCCATAAGGAGATTCGGATAATACTATAAGAATATTTACACATACTCAATCATAACTACAGCACGATTAGAATTTGAAGAAATAAAAGAATACAACACAAATCTAATGACAACATAATCATACCTGCAATCATTAACTTCCAATCTCCAAGAGTGTCGGAACCAGTCTACTAAGGTCACAGTCTGGAAAAATATTTTCCAGTCAGGAAGGAGCAAAGTACATCTCTAAATAGCAGTTCTATATAAATGACATAAACTATGTAGCAGTTCTAGATGGAAATATACCAGATGCATGTATATGTACGAGAAATGTACAATGAGAGAAATAATGGAAATACTGTAAGTAAATGCAGGAAAAGAATAATATGTCACTGAGCAAGAATCCTATGACTAAGTGTGTGAGTACTAGCTTTAATATGTGATCGGCTTGGGAATTTGATCAGGCTGGTTACATGTGATTAGCTATGGTTCATATAAAGTCAGGCTAACCGTTGGTTAGCTATGATGCATGTAGAGGTCAGGCTAATCACACGTAACAGCTATGGAGCATGTAAATGGTCAGGCCGCACCCGACGTGAGATGTGGGGTGAGCTATGGTGCATATAAGGTTGGGTATGATCACATATCTACACTAAAGTACTCCCCAAACCCCCGACTGGTATAGTAGATCCAATCATGGTACGCTATGGCACGGGATCCCCTAAGGAGGTAGCAAATCTCCCCGGGTCTCAGTGTCTGTACATGCACAAGATAGCAAGGAAACAAGTCTTGTACAAGCTACACCATGAATAAGGAATAACATCTCATGACGAGATCCGTGTATACCAATCCGTGTAACCAACGTGTCAAGAACATGGACATTTATACTAGATACAGTGAACATAGGAGATATCATAAATTAGAAACTAATCAGAGAATGTACTCGCCTTGGGTCCTTAGTTGGTAAAACCAATGTCCTGTCCCAGAGTATCGTCTGGAGGAACCAACAGTCCTAAAATATATCAAATACAACATTTGCATCAGGTGCTACACTAACACATCACAAATACATGAACTCAGGGGCTCTGCCAGGCATGGCTCTAGTCAACTAGGGTCATCTAGTAGGGCTACGTATATAATACACATTACACTTATTAATACTTACAATATTTATACATGCACCAATTTAAATGTATTTACAATATATATATATGCCTTTTAAATACATATCTGATTTATACTAGTTGAACCATACTTATACTCATATATATATGCAAAAATACTGTTAAAAATATACATATATTTTGTCAACATCATTATTAGAATATACTAATATTAAATTACCAATTCAAATTTATACTATATATATATATACAGATGCCAATTAATTCATATATTAAAATACGTTTTTTTTTTTTTTACACATATGCTACATGAAATTATACCAATTAAATATATGTATAATTATACCAAAAATATACATACATATATACATTTATATATACACCAAAATAATTATATACATATACTAAAAATATATATATACATAGATACCAAATTAATTACATATACTAGAATACGTATTTACATATATAAATCATTTCAAAATTATTTGAACAATAATTGCTAAACTTTCCTTTCGAACAAAATTCACTTAAAAGTTTATTTATAAAAATCTAGAATTTGTAAAAGCCAATGTATTTACATATCTCTAGTAATTTCAGTTACCAATCCAAATCACCCATTTCGAACTAATTTTGACTATTGAAAGTATTTCTTTAATAATAATATAAACCCCAAACATTTATTATATTTTTACATAATCAAAAACCCCTTTTTAATTATTACATAACTAAATTCACACATAATAAATAACTAAATTTATACACTATAACAATAAACTAATTATATGTTAATTACTAAACTAATTACATAAAATTAACTAATTTATTAAGAAATTACTAACTGGTCATTAATTAACCAATTAATCTAATTATTAACTAAACTAATTAAATATTTAACTAAACTAATTTAATTAGTTTACTAATGTAATTAACTCACTACTAATTATAACTTAAACGAATAATCCTAATCCACACAGTCTCTGAAAACGAAAAAGGAAAGAGGGAAAGAGGGAAACGGAGAGGGCTCATAAAGGGGGATTTTCCGTCGCCGGCGCGGTGGTCAGCGGTGGAACTCGGCGGCGTCGTCGGCTCCAGCGGCGGTGCTCGGCTTCAGCGGCGGCGTGGGACTCGAGAGCGGCGGTGCTCTGTTCGAGACGGCGGCGCTCTGTTCGAGGAGACGGTCGGCGCTCTCGTCCCGAGGAGGCGGTCGGCGGAGTTCGACGACGCGGCGGCTGTCGATCGACGGATCTGAGGAGGTCCAAGGCGGATCTCCGAGCTCGACGCGGCGGCGTCGACTGGCTCGAGGAGTGCTCGACGCGGTGGCGACGTCGACTGGCTCGAGGAGGCGGTCGGTTCGAGGGGGCGCGTCTGGTCGGCCACGGCGACGAGAAGGACTCGCAGCCACCGGCGCTCGTCGGAGTTAGGTTAGGGTTAGGTTCGGTGGATGTGTCGGGGTCTGGGTTCGTGTCCGGGCTGGACACGATGGTGGTGCTGTACAGGGATGGACGTGTCCGGGGCTGGACACGATGGTGGTGTACTGTGGGGGAGGTTGTGTCCAGATGGTGTCGGACACGAAAATTGTAATATTGTAATAACTGGACACAGAAAATGAATGGATACGGTGGGACACCCGGGGTCGGACCCGAGGCCAACACGGCTGACACGGTGATGCTGGACACACGGACACGAGCACACAAAATGGTGGTGGCTTGTGGGAATTGTGAGGGCTAGCTAGGGTTTCCTTGGGAATGGTGATGAGAGACTTAAATAGGGAGAGAAGGTGTGGGATAAAGGGTGAGGGTTGGCCCAAATAACGAATGGCCCAAGATAATAAATAAACGGGCTTTTCATGTGGGAAAAAATGAGGGTGTGAAAGGGAGACGGTAAACTCATAAAATTAATAGAAAATATTATAATTTAAGAAAATATTTTTATGGCTTCCAAGGCTAGCTGATTCCAATTAGCTACTAATTAAACCCATTTTCGCAAAATCTTAGAAAGTATGAAATGTATTTATTTACTTTCCTAATAAATATAAAATTATTTTGAAGAAACAACTAGTCCTTAAATTAATTTATCCAATAAATAATTTTATGATTTCAAGCCAATAAACATTTGAAACTAGAGAAATATGTATATACATTATTATTTATTTATTTATTTATTTATAATAAATCGACATTTAGAAAAATGATTTTTATAAAAGATTTAAATTACCTTCTAAAATCAAACATTGTTCCAAATCAAATACAAAAAATTCAAGGAGAAAATATTTTATAGACTTGGTATTTAAAATAAATTAAAAATCTAATTATTTCGGAAATTGGAAATCGGAGGTTACAAGTCTACCCACCTTAGAAAAATTTCGTCCTCGAAATTTAGGATTCTCAATAATTGCCTTTACTCCTCATATTATTTCTATCAAAATTTAAATTTCAAACCAATTAATCATGAAGTAATTCCATATTGCTATTTCACAACCTTTCAAAATTCTATATCATCATATTCCGGAAAATCTTCAAGTTTTAAAATTAAATTCAAATTTTTTATCATAATCTCCTCCAAAATTTAAGTTCGTATCTAATTACTCAAGGATTTTAATATCCAATCCTCCAATTGAATTCCAATCAATGTATATGTATAACATTTAAAATTTTGTATCCCAAATTTAAATTTTAAACACTAATCCATCATTCATCTTACTCCTCTAACCCAAATTCAATTGATGTTTATATAAATCCTTTTCCGAGAATTAAATTCGACACCATTTCGTTAACGATTTTATTTCCCAATTTTCTTTTTCCTCAAATACTCAACGATGCGATACTTTCAGAATCTTCAACGCAACATTCATAATATAAAATATAAAATTTCTATCTTGCAATCAAATAGATAAATGATAATCTCTCCAATTTTTTCCAAATTTTAATAATCAATTCAATCATATCAAGACCTCCTTAGAATTAATAAATCCTCAAATTTTTGGCTCTGTGAATTTCTTAATTCTCCCTTTAATTTAATGTTTGTCCTCGAATTTTAATCATACCTTGATTTTCATAAAATCAATGATCCATCAACTCCGTTATAACAACCCCTAAATTCTTTATTTAATTTAATGCTCATCCACAAATTTAATCCTCTTGTCTCTTTTGTCGGTCATAACCTTGTCATAGATCCTTGCTATGGTCAAAATCCTAATGATCATGGTTTAAGAAAACTCTACCTACAGCCATGCAATTTAAGAAAAATATAGGTCATGTATCTTTTGTCATGGTATTGCAGTCTCTGTCAGGCTGTACTACTAACTATATCCTAATAAGAAAAATCACGAATACAACCCACGGTACTAGGGAATAAATCAATCAGAAGACAAAAACATTATGAGAAAAAGAAAGAACCTGCTAACACATTACTTGTAGTATCTACTATCTCTAGCAACACTTAACTCTAGCACATTCACTAACTAATTTCCTATTCATGTACACTGGTACCCATATCAACTAGTCATTTATCCACAAGATCCATGAATATATCCATGTGCACACACATGTCTATTAACACCTAAATCTGATGCCAAGAATTTCTAATATAACCAGGATTCAATAATACATCTAAGTTGATACCTCTATCTTCTTAGTACCATACCCTCTGTCAGTTCCCGTTCCTACTACAATTGTCCATACTATTCTCTCATCGCTCCAGTGCACACCAAGTGTAACACCATACTAAGCGCTAACCCTTTCTAATGCAAATCTATATGGACACCCAAGTCAGTCTGCGGTGCCATCCCAATCCTGCTCAAGTTATCAGATCCTTACACATGTATATCATCTACTCATATGTTAATATTCATATCTCTTATCTACCATAAAATTAATCCTCAAAATAATCGTCAAGGTTTAACTTCTCGATCAACTTAAAAATGAATTGTATATACCTCCTTAAAATTTGATACTCAATATCGAAACAAAATTTAATCACTTCTAAAATCTTTGTAGCATTAACCATGTTTATTGAATTCGTATTTGAAATCCAAAAAAAAAAATTGACATAATCTCAACTCCTCAATTATTCTAAAAATGAAAATTTATTTACACCTTTTAATTTATAACTCCACAAATGTACATATCAGTGCTCACGGTCTCTGATACTCAAGGTGCACTCAATGCCTCTATTGCCTACAACTGCCAACGGGGTACTAAAATTGTACTGCCTGAATCACTTGCACCATTATCTCCATTGATCAAAGTTATCATCACCTAAAATTTCTTTCATGATTTTCAATTTATGTCAACTTGTATATCATCTAATTATCATCATACAGGGTGCTTACTGTTATTAACGTCATCCTCGACTAATCCTCGATATAGAATCATTAGCACTCTTGGTATTATATCACTAGCTTCATTAATGGATTATGTCATCAAGTCCTTTAGAACTCATGTCTCTTTACTCTCATGGGTATGTGCATGGTTCCTCATCTCGATTGTTGTATATGTATTTCCTTTAATCCTTTAAAGCCTATTAAACTAATCCGTGATACGCTTCACCATCTTCATTACCTATTCCGATATTTCTCTACTCATGACACCTCATTAACTTTATGCGTATATATTTCCTTACCTTTAACCCTTCCGATATCAATCATCAAATTGAACATCATGCTCCATTAATTCTTAACACAATTTCTTGATACCTAATTGTTCACGTAGATCATCCAATTGCATAATCATGATTATCCAGGACGGGTATGTTGGCTCTGATACTAACTCTTGAAATATCACTGATACTCTATACTCTCCTTCTACTTATAGTACTATAATGACACTTATCCTAGAACCATTGTTACAAGGTGTTATGCTATGGTTAACTCTAGATTAAAGTCTACTGCTCACATGTCCAACTAGGAAACACTTACAACTCACAAGCAACACTCAGTCAATACCAATACAAGACAAAACCAAAATTGCGAGTCACTAATTATCATACTAACAAGGAATCCTCAAAGAAAATAAGCTCAAAAAGGAACTGGATCAAGGACGGAAAGTATCTTTACTGCTAGTAAAGAAAAGAAGCGATGGAACAAAGTCCTGGAATAACATGAATAGATAAGTCTTGAGATGATACTTTAAGAACCAATTTAAGATACAACCTGATAATCATACACGTCCATCAGAAATCATGACACACAGAATCCTCGCCACGCCAGTAAGCATAGATGCGATAAACGACAGGTTCCGTAACTAAGGTATGCAACTCTATAATCACGTCATCTAGAATCTTCGCCACGCCAACCGGTATGGCTGCGAAAGACTCTAAGTTTCATAACTATAGTATGTACATCCAAGTCAGGTTCCTACATTCTCATCACCACAGCTAATATGGCTGCGACAAACTCTAGGGTCCATAACCAAAGTAGACGTTTTACCTTTCTCACTGTCCTTATCAACATATGTCATCAGATGATACCATAAATTTTAGCCCATAAAATTTATCTCGATATAAAATCAATTCAACAATGATACCAAGAATTTAAATTTAACAACTGGTCAACAAGAATCAAACTCAACAATGATACCAAGATTCAAATGTTAATAATTGATCAACAATAATCAAATTCAATATCAATGAGTAAGGACGGACGAAAACAAAACGAAGGATTCAAAATTAGAAGTTATAATAAGATTCTCAAGGGGTCGTCCCAGGAATCTCTCAAGATTTTGTGATTGAGTATCCTCTCTCATCCTAGTACCCTATGTCCTATGTCCTATAGCAGGCACGCAGTAGTACAACGAAGACGTCACACTACCACGGCATCGCACAACTTGCGAAGTCTGACCTGCGTGGGCCACCACTAAAAACGTGTTACGACCCGCACCCGGTTTAGGGGCACGAGTGTGTGGGTACGTCCAGCCTACGCCGCAGCATCGACGGTAGAACGCTGTCTAGGTCGAGTACTATCTAACAATCTCACGCTAGTATCCAACTCCATAAGGAGATTCGGATAATACTATAAGAATATTTACACATACTCAATCACAACTACAGCACGATTGGAATTTGAAGAAATAAAAGAATACAACACAAATCTAATGACAACATAATCATACCTGCAATCATTAACTTCCAATCTCCAAGAGTGTCGGAACCAGTCTACTAAGGCCACAGTCTGGAAAAATATTTTCCAGTCAGGAAGGAGCAAAGTACATCTCTAAATAGCAGTTCTATATAAATGACATAAACTATGTAGCAGTTCTAGATGGAAATATACCAGATGCATGTATAGGTACGAGAAATGTACAATGAGAGAAATACTGGAAATACTGTAAGTAAATGCAGGAAAAGAACAATATGTCACTGAGCAAGAATCCTATGACTAAGTGTGTGAGTACTAGCTTTAATATGTGATCGGCTTGGGAATTTGATCAGGCTGGTTACATGTGATTAGCTATGGTTCATATAAAGTCAGGCTAACCGTTGGTTAGCTATGATGCATGTAGAGGTCAGGCTAATCACACGTAACAGCTATGGAGCATGTAAATGGTCAGGCCGCACCCGACGTGAGATGTGGGGTGAGCTATGGTGCATATAAGGTTGGGTATGATCACATATCTACACTAAAGTACTCCCCAAACCCCCGACTGGTATAGTAGATCCAATCATGGTACGCTATGGCACGGGATCCCCTAAGGAGGTAGCAAATCTCCCCGGGTCTCAGTGTCTGTACATGCACAAGATAGCAAGGAAACAAGTCTTGTACAAGCTACACCATGAATAAGGAATAATATCTCATGACGAGATCCGTGTATACCAATCCGTGTAACCAACGTGTCAAGAACATGGACATTTATACTAGATACAGTGAACATAGGAGATATCATAAATTAGAAACTAATCAGAGAATGTACTCGCCTTGGGTCCTTAGCTGGTAAAACCAATGTCCTGTCCCAGAGTATCGTCTGGAGGAACCAACAGTCCTAAAATATATCAAATACAACATTTGCATCAGGTGCTACACTAACACATCACAAATACATGAACTCAGGGGCTCTGCCAGGCATGGCTCTAGTCAACTAGGGTCATCTAGTAGGGGTACGTATATAATACACATTACACTTATTAATACTTACAATATTTATACATGCACCAATTTAAATGTATTTACAATATATATATATGCCTTTTAAATACATATCTGATTTATACTAGTTGAACCATACGTATACTCATATATATATGCAAAAACACTGTTAAAAATATACATATATTTTGTCAACATCATTATTAGAATATACTAATATTAAATTACCAATTCAAATTTATACTATATATATATATACAGATGCCAATTAATTCATATATTAAAATACGTTTTTTTTTTTTTTACACATATGCTACATGAAATTATACCAATTAAATATATGTATAATTATACCAAAAATATACATACATATATACATTTATATATACACCAAAATAATTATATACATATACTAAAAATATATATATACATAGATACCAAATTAATTACATATACTAGAATACGTATTTACATATATAAATTATTTCAAAATTATTTGAACAATAATTGCTAAACTTTCCTTTCGAACAAAATTCACTTAAAAGTTTATTTATAAAAATCTAGAATTTGTAAAAGCCAATGTATTTACATATCTCTAATAATTTCAGTTACCAATCCAAATCACCCATTTCGAACTAATTTTGACTATTGAAACTATTTCTTTAATAATAATATAAACCCCAAACATTTATTATATTTTTACATAATCAAAAACCCCTTTTTAATTATTACATAACTAAATTCACACATAATAAATAACTAAATTTATACACTATAACAATAAACTAATTATATTTTAATTACTAAACTAATTACATAAAATTAACTAATTTATTAAGAAATTACTAACTGGTCATTAATTAACCAATTAATCTAATTATTAACTAAACTAATTAAATATTTAACTAAACTAATTTAATTAGTTTACTAATGTAATTAACTCACTACTAATTATAACTTAAACGAATAATCCTAATCCACACAGTCTCTGAAAACGAAAAAGGAAAGAGGGAAAGAGGGAAACGGAGAGGGCTCATAAAGGGGGATTTTCCGTCGCCGGCGCGGTGGTCAGCGGTGGAACTCGGCGGCGTCGTCGGCTCCAGCGGCGGTGCTCGGCTTCAGCGGCGGCGTGGGACTCGAGAGCGGCGGTGCTCTGTTCGAGACGGCGGCGCTCTGTTCGAGGAGACGGTCGGCGCTCTCGTCCCGAGGAGGCGGTCGGCGGAGTTCGACGACGCGGCGGCTGTCGATCGACGGATCTGAGGAGGTCCGAGGCGGATCTCCGAGCTCGACGCGGCGGCGTCGACTGGCTCGAGGAGGGCTCGACGCGATGGCGGCGTCGACTGGCTCGAGGAGGCGGTCGGTTCGAGGGGGCGCGTCTGGTCGGCCACGGCGACGAGAAGGAATCGCAGCCACCGGCGCTCGTCGGAGTTAGGTTAGGGTTAGGTTCGGTGGATGTGTCGGGGTCTGGGTTCATGTCCGGGCTGGACACGATGGTGGTGCTGTACATGGATGGACGTGTCCGGGGCTGGACACGATGGTGGTGTACTGTGGGGGAGGTTGTGTCCAGATGGTGTCGGACACGAAAATTGTAATATTGTAATAACTGGACACAGAAAATGAATGGATACGGTGGGACACCCGGGGTCGGACCCGAGGCCAACACGGCTGACACGGTGATGCTGGACACACGGATACGAGCACACAAAATGGTGGTGGCTTGTGGGAATTGTGAGGGCTAGCTAGGGTTTCCTTGGGAATGGTGATGAGAGACTTAAATAGGGAGAGAAGGTGTGGGATAAAGGGTGAGGGTTGGCCCAAATAACGAATGGCCCAAGATAATAAATAAACGGGCTTTTCATGTGGGAAAAAATAAGGGTGTGAAAGGGAGACGGTAAACTCATAAAATTAATAGAAAATATTATAATTTAAGAAAATATTTTTAAGGCTTCTAAGGCTAGCTGATTCCAATTAGCTACTAATTAAACCCATTTTTGCAAAATCTTAGAAAGTATGAAATGTATTTATTTACTTTCCTAATAAATATAAAATTATTTTGAAGAAACAACTAGTCCTTAAATTAATTTATCCAATAAATAATTTTATGATTTCAAGCCAATAAACATTTGAAACTAGAGAAATATGTATATACATTATTATTTATTTATTTATAAGAAATCGATATTTAGAAAAATGATTTTTATAAAAGATTTTAATTACCTTCTAAAATCAAACATTGTTCCAAATCAAATACAAAAAATTCAAGGAGAAAATATTTTATAGACTTGGTATTTAAAATAAATTAAAAATCTAATTATTTCGGAAATTGGAAATCGGAGGTTACAGATGTGAATGGTTTGGCCTGTGACATAGTGTCGCATTTTCTGGATAGCGAACATCAGAGCCAAGCATTCTTTCTCCACTGGGTTGTACCGATGTTCGGCTCCAACCATCATCCTGCTGAGGTAGTAGATAGCCTATTCGTGACCCATATCGTTCTTTTGTGCGAGAAGAGCTCCCAGAGAATGATCCATCGCTCGAACATACAGCACAAATGGTCTTCCTATGACGGGAGACACCAGAACTGGCGGACTAGTGAGGTAGCATTTGATATCGTTAAACGCTTGCTGATGTCACACCCCGATCTCCCGCAGGCAATCGGCCGTTCCCGCTAGGCGGGGATCACCCTCGCCAGCGCTCCCGCGGAACGATCGCTTAACCCATCCTGGCGTGATGCCGCACGAGCGTGAGCCACGCCCGTGCAAGGCCATGGTTCATTGGCTGGCGGCAAGAGTTCTAAGCCACAGAGTCACACAGATTATCCGAGTGCAGCGGAGTCATGAACGCATAGGCGATCGGTAATAGGTTCACTGAGTCGACAAATATAGCGGAAGCATTGAAACACAAGTTGAAGTAAAGCAAGATCTTTTATTGATATAACTTGTGTTACAGGAGGCGTATAGCCGAGATTATAAGTCGCTCAAGCCTCACTCTCTGAAACATAAAATCGTGCCAAGTGGCTACAACTGTGGAATGAATATGCTGGCGATGGTTCAGGCGACGCTCCAACATTATGTCTTGTATATGTGCTTCAGTTCCGGACGCACCGTTGCTTCGGAGTGATATTCACGCCTTAGCACGCACATTGGAGGCATCCGCACCGCACGAGATTCTCCCGCACCCTGCATACAAACTGGTGGATTATCAGTACATTGAATGCACTGGTGTGGAAGCTACTCGCCCGTTCGACAAATCTAAACACGTAATACAGGTTCCGTGCACAACTATTAAGTTGTCTTTCTAGTTGCCTTAGGATCAGTTTCATGCAACATTGAATAGCCTAACGTGTCGGGTAGTGCGCCGTGCAACATGAGAGGAAACACGGTGAGACTTACCAACTTACCATCTCTTTCCCTGTCCAAGGCAAACATTGAGGCAACTTGTTAATTCGAGCAGAGGCATGTATAAACATTTAGGAGGCAAGCATATACAAATACGAGGGTTGTTTAAACATGATTGTTTAGGTGTTCAGTTGTTTATTTATGCGATGCAGTGACTCGCACGCGGATAGCCGCTAAGCGAGGATGACTTATCTATATGAACATGAGTCGCTGGCATAGCCATAAAGGACACTAGTCTTAAACGAGAGTAGTTTGTAACGAAAGTACAGTGGTGCTACAAGCAGTCTCGTTTAGTACAGTAGACTATACAGTAAGTTCAGCCATGGAGCGGATGGTATGCAGCGAAAGAACGGTAGGCGCTGCACACTATCTCGTCCAGTACAGTTGGCTGAAACAGTGGAGTTCCATCCGGATCGGAGCAGCCCCAGTGCCCCAGAGACCGTCCGTGGAACTATGCCTTGTTTCCGAGTTGTCCGCGACATGCAGGTCAGGGTCAGGGTCAGTTTCCCCTTCACTAGATACTCGAGTACTGTAGAACAGGAGTACAGTGGTACAGTGGTACAGTAGAACAGTATAACAGTAGTACAGTAGTGCACGATTACAGGAGGTGCTTGAATCATGATTCTGTACAGTGATTACTTGTCTTGATGCATTCCCCTGGTTCGGGGATTTGCCTTGGTGACCTAACGGTCCCGGATACTTGCAGGAACATTCAGGCACGGAACGACTACGTAGTAGTCTTCCGGGGTTTGGATGAAAATACGGTAACATTCAAGCAGACAAGCATGCATTTCTAAGGAACATAAGCAGGCACGTTTGCTCGAACCCGAAGGTAAGCCGAGGGATAAAACCGTTAAGGGACTTAGCATGCGAGGGTCTGAACATATAAGCAGTATTTTATTTTCCATGTTCTAGCAAGCAATACAAGTTGGGATTATTCCCTTAGCTAGGTGCGTTGGATTTATTAACATGCAGGAGGTGAATCACCTAGCGACTAGTATAAGTATTCCATATTTTATGTGTGCTGGCTAAGCAAAGACAAGTTCACCGTAGCCACCCACCTTAGCGATGAGTTGCCTCGGTAGAGCGATACGTCTGAGTGAGCCTCTGAAAGTCCAAGCCGGATTCCTGTAGGGGCAAGTCTGGATATCCTTTGCTTCTCCTTTGAGGCAAAGCGGGTCAGGACAGCTGCACGATTGTCGTTTGAGACGGCGGTCCGCTTGAGCGGAACGGGGTGTTACATCCTACCCATCTTAGAAAAAGTCTCGTCCTCGAGACTTACTAAGGACAAGCAGTAATCTAGGGTTGAGGCAATCCTAGACAAGTCGTTGTACTTGTTCATTTGGATATTTACTTGCACAAGCTTCAAAATCAGCATATCGCTTAGACTGGATCGTGCGCACCTTCGACATGCATTTTTAGTGTGAGCACGTCAACCAGCTTAGTGATAGCGAAGTCTCAGCACTCGAGTTTCACCTTTTCTTAAGTCTTGGATGGTGCACTAGTTCAAGGCGTCCCTCGAATAGATGCATTCAACCAAACTTAGGGTTAGTGAAAATCGGACAAGCTACTAGCGATACTCTCAAGGGTTCGCACAGGTTGGCACAAAGGCCACTCGCAGCACACAACCAGACAAGCAATCATATCATTCAAAACGTATTTTAAAAGTATTTAGACTTATTGTTGGAACATCCCATCGAGGCATTGAGAGAGAGTGTGCACATAACCCACGAACAAGCTTTCGAAACAGAGATATGGAATTGAAGTCCAAAGGCGTAGAAGCCAGGCTCTGATACCAACATGTCACGCCCCGATCTCCCGCAGGCAATCGGCCGTTCCCGCTAGGCGGGAATCACCCTCGCCAGCGCTCCCGCGGAATGATCGCTTAACCCATCCGGATGTGATGCCGCACGAGCGTGAGCCACGCCCGTGCAAGGCCATAGTTCATTGGCTGGCGACAAGAGTTCTAAGCCACAGAGTCGCACAGATTGTCCGAGTGCAGCAGAGTCATGAACGCATAGGCGATCGGTAACAGGTTCACTGAGTCGACAAATATAGCGGAAGCATTGAAACACAAGTTGAAGTAAAGCAAGCTCTTTTATTGATATAACTTGTGTTACAGGCGGCGTATAGCCGAGATTACAAGTCGCTCAAGCCTCATTCTCTAAAACATAAAATCGTGCCAAGTGGCTACAACTGTGGAATAAATATGCTGGCGATGGTTCAGGCGACGCTCCAACATTATGTCTTGTATATGTGCTTCAGTTCCGGACGCACCGTTGCTTCGGAGTGATGTTCATGCCTTAGCATGCACGTTGGAGGCATCCGCACCGCACGAGGTTCTCCCGCACCCTGCATACAAACTGGTGGATTATCAGTACATTGAATGCACTGGTGGGGAAGCTACTCGTCCGCTTGACAAATCCAAACACGTAATACAGGTTCCGTGCACAACTATTAAGTTGTCTTTCTAGTTGCCTTAGGATCAGTTTCATGCAACATTGAATAGCCTAACGTGTCGGGCAGTGCGCCGTGCAACATGAGAGGAAACACGGCGAGACTTACCAACTTACCATCTCCTTCCCTGTACAAGGCAAACATTGAGGCAACTTATTAATTCGAGCAGAGGCATGTATAAACATTCAGGAGGCAAGCATATGCAAATATGAGGGTCATTTAAACATGATCGTTCAGGTGTTCAGTTATTCATTTATGCGATGCAGTGACTCGCACGCTGATAGCTGCTAAGCGAGGATGCTTATCTATATGAACATGAGTCGCTGGCATAGCCATAAAGGACACTAGTCTTAAACGAGAGTAGTTTGCAATGAAAGTACAGTGGTGCTACAAGCCATCTCGTTTAGTACAGTAGACTATACAGTAAGTTTAGCCATGGAGCGGATGGTATGCAGCGAAAGAACGGTAGGCGCTGCACACTATCTCGTCCAGTATAGTTGGCTGAAACAGTGGAGTTCCATCCGGATCGGAGAGGCTCCAGTGCCCCAGAGACCGTCCGTGGAACTATGCCTCATTTTTGAGTTGTCCGTGACATACAGGTCAGGGTCAGGGTCAGTTTTCCCTTCACTAGATACACAAGTACTGTAGAACAGGAGTACAGTGGTACAGTGGTACAGTATAATAGTAGTACAGTAGTGCACGATTACATGAGGTGCTTGAATCATGATTCTGTACAGTGATTACTTGTCTTGATGCATTCCCCTGGTTCGGGGATTTGCCTTGGTGACCTAACGATCCCGGATACTTGCAGGAACATTCAGGCACGGAACGACTACGTAATAGTCTTCCGGGGTTTGGATGAAAACACGGTAACATTCAAGCAGACAAGCATGCATTTCTAAGGAACATAAGCAGGCACGTTTGCTCGGACCCGAAGGTAAGCCGAAGGATAAAACCGTTAAGGGACTTAGAATGCGAGGGTCTGAACATCTAAGCAGTATTTCATTTTCCATGTTCTAGCAAGCAATACAAGTTGGGATTATTCTCTTAGCTAGGTGCGTTGGATTTATTAACATGCAGGAGGTGAATCACCTAGCGACTAGCATAAGTATTCCAGATTTTATGTGTGCTAGCTAAGCAAAGACAAGTTCACCGTAGCCACCCACCTTAGCGATGATTCGCCTCGGTAGAGCGATACATCTGAGCGAGCCTCTGAAAGTCCAAACCAGATTCCTGTAGGGGCAAGTCTGGATATCCTTTGCTTCTCCTTTGAGGCAAAGCGGGTCAGGACAGCTGCACGATTGCCGTTTGAGACGGCAGTCCGCTTGAGCGGAACGGGGTGTTACAGCTGACAGGCTTTGTCCCATACGAAGGATACACCTTTCTTCATGAGACGAGAAAAGGGCTGACATCTCCCAGAGAGGTTGGATATGAATCTCCGAATATAAGCCAGACGACCTTGAAATCCCCTGAGTTCCCTCAGATTACGGGGCGGTTACATTTCTAAGATGGCCTTGACTTTGTCAGGGTCCACTTGAATGCCTTTGGCGGTAATGACAATCCCAGAAATTTGCCACTAGATACCCCCAGAAAGGACTTTGTAGGATTAATTTTGAGTTAATGTTGGCGCATCAATTCAAATACTGTCTTCAAGTCTTGGATGTGATTATCCTTGAGGCATCTTTTGACAGCTACATCATCCACGTAACACTCCACTGTTTTGCGTAAATGCTCATAGAATATGTTACTCATAGCCCATTGGTACGTAGCCCCGGCATTCTTCAATCCGAAGGGCATGACCGTATAGCAATATACCCCAATGGTGTTCGGAAGGCAGTATACCTCTCGTCTTCAGGATGCATCCTGATTTGATTGTATCCTGAAAATCCGTCCATAAAAGACATGCGTTCAAAACCGTATGTATTGTCAATCATGACGTTTGTGATGGGAAGAGGAAACTCATCCATGGGGCAGGCTATATTCAGATCTCGGTAATCAATGCAGACACGTACTTTTCCATTTTTCTTCATGACCGGGACAATATTGGCGACCCAATCGGGATGCTGTTCTTCCCGGATGAAACCGTAGGATATCAACTTCTTGATTTCAGCTTCAATGGCGTCCATTATATCCGGGCGGAACCGGTGTTGGTGCTGCTTCACAGGCTTCGAATCGGGCAATATATTGAGCTTATGAGTAGCCACATTTGGATCAAGGCCTGACATGTCCTCATAATTCCACGCAAAGACATCGATATATTCTTTTATCAGCTGGATAACTTCTTTCCTTTCTACTTCGGAAATATTGTTACTGATAAATATCGGCTTTGGCAAAAGTTCATCTCCAACGTCAATCTGGATAACTTTATCTTCAGTGGGAGGTTCTCTATGCTCGAAGTAGAACTCCCATTGTGTATCCATTTACTGAGCCCAAGCATCATTCTCACACAGTTCAGATTCTTGTTCATCTGCTTCGAAGGAATCTGTCACTTCCATATTTACTGATAATGTTCGTTCGAGAGCATGAGATGAGTCGGAGGGCGCTGAGCTATTTTGAGAAGAGGAAAAGATATCCTCGATTGACTCAGGAGTTGCAAGGGAGATGGTATACCCTAACCCGAAATGAGTTCTTTGATAGTAGGGATCGCCGTACAGTGGCATTCGTCTGCCTTTTCTGTAGTTGAGACCTGGTTCCAGCTTCAAGTTATAACCCATACTTTGTATGATCTTCAAAGCTTGCGGGCTGTATCTGTGAACCTGTATTTTACCGACATCGTCATCGGAAGAATCTTATTGCACAGTCGGTTTATTGCGCATGCGGCCGAATACTATTGAATATTGATTGTTGTAAGTAGGCAGGACAATGAAGATAGAATCCTCATGCGGTCCATATGTCGTGGTGACATTGGATGATGATGCCACTTCCCACATATACGGATGATAGGAATTTATAGCTTTCAAGAAATTTTGCGCTATGGGTTCTATATCGTCATGGGGAGAGGATTCCTGATTCAGAATTTGAGCGTCAATATACTGGAAAAGAGGATATTTATTATCAGCCGAAACTGCGTTCCTGGTTGCATTTACATCACTCGGCTGCCTGTTGCTCCAAAGGTTGATGACCAAGGGTGGAGGCTTCTGGTTTAAAATGATCACTAAAGGATCACCCCCTTTTCCTGATCTGGTTTTGTTCAGGTGGATAGCAATAGGCTCTATGGCTTTCGGACGAGTAGTCCGTCCTTTCACCTTGATTGACAGAGGTTGCTCGGCAGAGGGTTCTTCTGGCTCCCGGTGGGACTCCTTCTCTGATTCGGATGACACCTCTTCCGTGTAGTCTTGAGAGTACAACACGGCATCAGAGTAGTGGAATTCTACTCCTTTGAATGGGTTCAGGTCAGCAAACTCCGTTTGTACTGTTCCTTGGGCGTCTACATATTTAAAGCATTGATGTAGATTCAAAGGAACGATGTTTTGGTCGTGGATCCAAGGTCTACCCAGCAGAATGTTGTAGGACACTTCTAAATCAATGATGTAACACATAGCTACAGATCTGTGGTCGCCAATCTGGATCCTCAGGCGAATTTTCCCCAACGGCTTACTTTTCCTGGCGTTGAAGCCCACGATTGTAGTGGTGGTGTAAGCCAGTTCGCTTGTAGGAATCCTCAGTGGTCTGAGCAGACTATGAGGGATAATGCTGATTGATGATCCTGGATCTATGTGAATCCGGTCGACCTCCATAGAACCGACGTACCCGGTGTAATAGAGGGGTCTGTCATGCCTGTTATGTTTTAACAGCATGTCATCTTGAGTGAAAGTGATATTCGGGACCACCTCCATCACACTGTGGCATTGAGGGCACGCCACGGGTTCTTCGTCAGGGGACTTGAGCTGGGTTAAGTATGTATCCGCCTGCATCAATGCTTCACTCAGGGCTTGATGAGTGTCTTGAGAGAGCCTAAGTAGTTTAAAGATGGACAACCTGGCTGGTGTATTAGCCAATTGGGCCAGGATGTCGAAGTTGTACGGCTTCTTTAAACCTTTGTTTCGAATATTTTTCACAGGTTTATCGAAACGCACTTCTTTTTGCTTCCCTTTGTCCGTCGAAGTTGGTTTAGAAGGACCGGCCTCTGGTATGGCGTATTCTGGTTCTGGAGGCTTGGCAGCTGAAGCGTCTGCCGATGCATCTTCCTGGCTGGCTCCATAGTCCTGGAGGTAAGCTTTCCCTGAACGGGTTCCAGTAGCCAAGACCTCATCTTCTGATGCCGAGTGTACCGTAATCATGTGACACGGTTTGTGCTTTAGGTTCTTTTTGGACTTAGCCTTAGCTGCTTGAGTCTCTTTCTCGATCTCTGACACCAGATCTGGTTGAACCCATATGATCTCGCCTCACTGGGTAGTTAGGGGTAGCAGGTCATGATTTTGACCCCTAGCCGGAGGGAGATTAATGATGTTCATCGTCGTCCGGGAAATAGGTATAACACCGTCCGGGACTTTTTGGGGAGGCAGATTGCCAAATTGCAGAGAGATCATGTTGGCCGTGACCGTCTTCTCGCTGTTGCATAGAGTGATGGCCTTAGCATCGATCAGCTCCTGGATCTTCCTTTTCAGTACATAATACGCCTTTGTAGGGTGGTGTACGTATCTGTGGAATATGCAGTACTTGGGGTTATTGGTACTGCCGACTTCATTGGACCGCTTCTCCTCTGGAAGGGTAATCTTGCCACTTTTGACGAGACACTCGAATATCCTTGGAATATCGTCGTCGTCGAAAGAGTACACTTCAATGGGCCTGGAAGTCCCATGTTTCGTCTGCGTGGTTGCCGCAGTCTTTTGTCTGGACGTATTGATCGCCAGAGCTTCTTTTTCTTTGGAACTGCGAGGATGGTCGCTGTTGGGGGATGACCTCTTGCCTCTGTCGGAGGCAGAGATCATGATGCCATTGTCACGCGCCTTCCGACTGTTGTCCTCGACGGCTACCGCTGAGATGATAAACGAGGGCCAATCATGGAACTGATATGGTCCTGTGAACACCGAGATCACGGGAAGAAGGTTCTTCCTGCAAATGTCCACCAATGCCGAGTCTAGAACTCCGGGAGGCATTTGCAAAGTGGCTTGACGAAAACGTTCGATGAAGGTGCAAACGTCCTCTTTTTCTTTCTGCTTAACTTTGATGAGAGAGGACATCGACATGTCCATCCCTCCCTCGTAGAATCTTGTAAAGAATAAGGCTTTGAAGTCGTCGAAGGAAGTAATACAGTTGTTCGCCAGGCTGCGGTACTACTGGTAAGCTACTCCCGAGAGACAGCCCTTGAACACCCGAGTGAAGAGGGCATCATTCCCTTCTAGTAACACCATCATCATACTGAAGTAGTTCTTGTATTGACTCGGTGATATTTTTCCCTCGAATAGAGCCATGGTCTGTGGTTTGTATTTAAGAGGGAAAGGGGCCTCTTCCCAGATAGCTGGGTAAGGCTGGTTGATTCCTAATTTCTTGAGCTGATCTTTATGCTTCAAGGCATCAAATTGGGCTTCCAGCTCTCGTACCGCCTGCATCGGATTTTCAGCCGGTAGCAGGACCACGGAGTGGTGAGGAATCAGTTGTATTACGACTCCAATGGGAGGTAATACATTCTCCGAGTGAGGAAGCGGAGGAACTGCTGACTCTTGATCTAGAGCAGGCTCTTGGATCGTGTTGGATGGTGGTAAGTCCACCCCCACACGTATCTGAGTTGGAGGGACCGATGCTTGAGCCATAGCAGCTGTGTGTTGAGTCAGCATCATCTGGTACATGTTCTCTATCATGGATTGCATCTCTTTCAGGGATGTCTCCAGTACAGTGATGCGTTGCTCAACGCTCCCTGACGGGGAAGCTTCCTCGCGTTTATCTCCAATGGTATAAACTCCCATCTCTCTGGGTGTCATTGAAAGATTAGCATAGGTCTCTGTAGAAGTTGACTCTATACTTTCGGTGTCTGATTTGGGAGACTGGCAACCCCCAACATCGGAATCAGAAGAGTACGAAGCCGGTTGTCGTGACCTCGAACGAGTATTTCGGAACACCCCAGCTTTGGTGTTCCTAAGGAGCATGTTGAATCTCCTTTGGCTCAGAGTTCTAGAGGGATGACGTCTTGAGCCCGACCTTCCTCTAGGTATGTGTGAAGCCATGTTCACAGATGCATATGTGGGCTCTTCTTCCTGGAAAGATGGAGAGTAGCTCAACCGGTCGAAAACCGACCGTTTTGCTTCAGAACAGCAATAATTAATTAAAATCCTATGACTATTACAACAGTGCTCGCTAGGAGGCGTAATAGACATGCTGAAAGATCCCCTCTCCTTGCGTTTCTGGATCAGATACTTGCGCAGGTCAGGAGGAGTTACAAAAGAAGAAGATGATGGTTTGTTCTTTCTGTTCACATCAGTGGATATGCGGATATTGGGAACCATAGTTTTCCCTGTGCCACCTATATACAACAGGTTGGCCATCTAGGTAGTGGATAATCCCCGAGGAGGATGTCTTTCCGCAAATTAAGCCTTCTTTATGCTGAGGGGCTTCTCCTGGCATAATTTGGAGCTCTACTCTGGTTGGCATAAAGCTGAGGATGTCCTCAGTCGGCTGTCAGCCTCTCGCGTAATCCGGAGGGCGGGCAGATTGTTCCTTTGCTGGCGTAAAGGCTGAGAAGTTGAGTAGTCCGCCGCTTGCTTTCCCTTGCGTAGATTGCAGGGATCATCTGCTTTTCCACGGAAGGCAGATGCATTTTTACGCACGGAGCGCATTTGGATTCCTGATTTGGCGCCGAGGTATTATCAGAAATTTTGTCTATTCTGTCACAGACGGGAGACAAAATTTTATGCGCAGAGCGCGATGTGTACTTCTGGACTAGCGCTGAGGCATTGCCAGAAGTTTTGTCTGCCCTGTCAGAGACAGGCGACTGAATTTTACGTGCAAGGTGCGGAGTATACTTCTGGATTAGCGCTGAGGCATTACCAGAAGTTTTGTCTGCCCTGTCAGAGACAGGCGACTGAATTTTATGCGCAAGGCGCGGAGGGAGCAATGATACAACCTCGTTGGTCGGAGAGATCGAAGAGATCGGAGAGTCGACAGGAATGGTAGAGGATGTCTTGGGCATCCAGACCTTACGCAGCTTCCTGTTGTCTTGGACAGAGAGAGAGTGAGAGCTACCCCCTGTTCGAAGCATGTCTTCGTAGGCAGACTGGTCGAACTGGATGACCAGTGTCTTCTTCATGGATCCCATGGATACCGCATCGTGTTGAGCAATTGCTTCCTCATCAGAAGAGAAAGATGTCCCCAACAGAGTCGCCATCTTGTTGTCTGATAAAATAAATGAAAATATGGAAACGAGGCTTTATACGAAAATCCGCTCTTTATGTTTACAAACAAGCAGTACAATTAATCCTATACGAGGATGTCGAGTATAATTTTTTAATCTGGGTAAATATTGCTATAGGAGTCTGATCTGCAGTCGATCACTTTGTCCCTTGGACCAACGATGATGAAGAAATATCGTAGAATACAGAAAGCAGCTTCGAAGGTTGCTAAAGAGAGTGGATGCTCAATGCCAAAGTCATCGATCACTACTCTTTGCCTGAGCTCTGGATTCTCTCTTGAAATCTGCGACCAAATCTTGACCTTTCAATCTTCCGTCTCTCGACCTTGGATCTGATACTGGATTTCTTGACCAAATTTTGACCTCTTTTTTCGACCCCCGACCTCTGTCAATAGAGGTCTCTATTTATAGAATTTTAGTGACAGTGACCACTCAGTCGGCGTAGAAACCGAGTAATGGAAAGTACAACACCCTTTTACACGATGGTTAAAATAACCGTTGCCCGCGTATAAATAACCTTTTGAATGAGCGTGTGATGCGTGTCCAATTAAGAGACAATGCGTATAACTACTGCGAAGATCATGGCATAAAAGCCACGTAGGTAGTTATCCTTCGCGTAGAAGAGGTTAGCATAGAAGCCAATAACTGTCACCATAGCGTAGAAGCCGAGTAGGCGTAGAAGCCGAGTAGGCATAGAGGTCGAGTGGGCATAGAAGCCGAGTGGGCGTAGAAGCCGAGTGGCGTAGAAGATAGCTGATCCTCTTCTCCTGACTGAGGCCTGAGTTGGCAAAATATGCCAAAGTGATGATGTGGACGTCTTAGCCAAAATTATGGCGCTTGGAGATATAATCAAATCTTTTGCATTAAATGCAGAGATCTGCCCCCATCCTGCGTATTAAATGCAGAGGCGTATCTTGAAGATTTGCCAACATTCTGCGTATTAAATGCAGATACGCGCCTCGAATCCTGTACGAAGAGCAACTGCTGACGTGGCAGTCTGTTTGTCTTCTGCGGAGCGTAAGAAGCTCACGTCTACCTGTGTAAAACTAGGGAGCGTATCCCCTTATATGCGTAAAAGCAGTTTACGCAAAGGGGATGTCACTAAACGACGGTTCGGTGACATTTAATCAAATCTCCTGTATTAAATGCAGAGATCTGCCATTATCCTGTACATTAAATGCAGAGGCGTATTTTGAAGGTCTGCCACCCTTTCTGTGCATTAAATGCAGAGACGTGCCTCGAGTTCTGTCATCACTCTGCGCATTAAATGCAGAGACGTACCTTGAGCCTTGTCATCACTCTGCGTATTAAATGCAGAGACGTGCCTCGAGCCCTGTACGAAGAGCAGCTTTTGACGTGGCAGGCTGTTTGTCTTCTGTGGAGCATAAACAGCTCACATCTGCCTGTGTAAAACTAGGCAGCGTATTCCTTTGTATGCGTAAAAGCTGTTTACGCCAAGAAAATGGCAGTAAATGATAGCCTGGGTTGCAGTGTCGCGTCATCATTATAGCCGTCGCCTGGGTAGTCGTGCAGTACTCTTTATCAGGAGTCCAGACCTCAGGTTTATTGCATGATCTGACAGGTTTATTTTAAAGAATACGTAGCGTTCCTCGTACACTTCAATGCTGCATTGAAAGTGGATGAGTTTTACACCATAAAGGCGATGTAGCACCCTTTTTATGCTGAAGCAGCCTGGACATACTGTATTATGTGGATGGTCCTTGAGCTTATATTTTACGCTGTGCTCAGCGGAAAAAGCTCTGTTATACGTAGTGGCTCTGAAGTTATCTTTTTACGCTGCCCCGTATCAACATGCTACGTATAGCTATCCAGCGTATTTTTCATGCTTCTACAACGGCTGGCATGCTTACGTATTCCTAGTCCTACGTATTTTAGGACTGGGGCATGACACTTTCGATAGGTGGTACTAAGGTTTCCCTCTTGCAATCTCGAGGCCACACTAATAAAGATTTGCCTAAAAAATATGCTTCCGGCAGTCAGCCTCTGGGTGGGCGAGTGCCAGTCTAAGAACTAGATAGCATTCATTATAAGTGTTGTCAACGCGGAAAAAAATCTCAAAGACGCTTGGCGCTTGGGAATCTATATCCCTACGGCTAAGAGAAAAGGCAAACGGCCCGCCAACAACAGCAACAGCGGCAACAGTAGTCGTGATGCAAAAGGGAAAGCAGGCTATGATCGCCATCGTAACCAAGAAGCCTGAGCAAAAGCAAGCAGAGCCTCCAAAATCAACGGAGACCTACTTTTTTTAAGATGGTAATGTCAAACCCATCTTTGACATGATGATGCAAGGAGGTAAGATTCGCCTCCCCGACGTCAAGCATCAACCGAAAGCGGCAGAGATTAATAACCCGAAGTACTACCACTTCCACCGATACGTCTACCTCTGACGCAGAAGTTCTATACTTTGAAGCGGTATATCCAGCGTTTGATTAAAACCAAGGCTTTATCCTTGGATTTCGATGACGTGACGGTTATTGCTAACATGGTATCCCTACAGTTCGGCAACTTCCCACCAACGGAAGCCCAAGACGGGGTAATTCCAATCCCCAAGCCAACTATGAAAGTTGTTAATCTTTCACTAGCTCAAGACCAAAAGGCCGGGCTAATACCTCTCACTACACCACGATGAGAGGTTATGTGGGTCCATCCGGACCTTGTTCCAGACTTAACGCAGCCGGCGACATCTTCCGCCACCAAGTCCAAAAGAAAGAAGTCCAAGTCCTATCATATGGTGTCCCCTACCACGGAGGAAGCCATGGCAGGGACGACTAGGTCGGGCTTTACCTACCAGTGGGACTATAACACTCCCGATGAAAGAGATCCGCCAACGGTCACCCACTGCACCCGCTGTATTTGATACGGGACCATCCTAGCCTCCAACAGTAATAAATCCAAGAAAAAGGAGTTTTGCTTTGACTAGCGGTTGTGCAAGAAAATAGCTCAAGGGATGGAGAAGCCCTACAACTTTGATATCTTGGCACAGCTGGCCAATACTCCGGTAAAGTTTTCACTCTACGAGTTGCTCCGGCTCTTTAGAGACACTTGGGCTGCACGCAGCGAGGTATTACAGAATGCCGACACCTATCTAGGACAAATTAAGTCGCCAGCTGAAGATCCGACAGTCTGCCTTCACTGCAATAATGTTATTGACATAGTACCCAATATTATATTTTTGCAACAGGACATGTTGCTGAAGAATAACAAGCATGATCATCCCTGGTACTATACATGGTACATTGGTGCCATAAATATAGCCCAGATGCATGTCGATCCTGGTTCGTCAATCAGCATCATTCCAAGGACCTACTACAGACTTTGGGGATCCCGATGCATCGCTTGGCAGCTACCAATACTGCCATCAGTGGCTTCAATGCCGGGAGAACCTATCCTCTGGGCTAGATCCACCTAAAATGCCAGATTAGTGACTTAAAAATGGAAGTCACTTGCTACGTCATCAATGTAGACGTATCATATAACGTCTTGCTTGAACGGCCTTGGCTACTTCAATATATGATCATGCCATCGACTCTGCACCAGTATTTTCAATACATCGACGAACATGGGGAAGTCAAAACAGTTTGCAGACATTGACCCTTTCAAGGGGGTCGAGGTGTACTACTCCAACGCCATCCTCTACAAACAAGTCCCTAAAGACAAAGAAGGAAATGAAGCCGATGGTGAAGTGGAGATTACAACTATACCGGTGGAGCCCACGAGAATTCGTCTCATGGCTCGGACTCCCGGCACAGCTGCTTCCCTCATCATCAAACTGCAAGGGAAAGCACCTGAGACCTCGGCTCCTTCCATATTATTAGAGCCTTTGGTCGTTCGCCTCCCCAGATAGAGCCAATCACCAACGGAAGAACCGGCTCCACCTACTCTTTCTGACCCTATGGTCATTCGCCTTCACAGGCAAAGCCGAGCACCTAGGCTAAACCCCCTCAAAATTCTTATTTTAGGTAGAGTAAATATAGTTAGAAATTTTGGTTTGGAATCATGTTTTTTAAGGTTTAGAAATTAGGTTGCATTGACTGGTTCTTTAATTTAAACCCTTGGTGCACCCTACCATTGCTACAATAATTGGAGCCCAACAATAGCCTTTAATTTCTAACAAATTATTGCACTATTGACCTGACAAGCCAACCTAGGCGCTGGATATTTCTATCACTCACAGACACACTTCTTTGTGCTCTAATTTAATTCCACAACTTCCCAGTCAAGAAATCAATTCTTTAATCCTATGTCGCCTACGTAAGTCGTTGCCATCAATTTGGGGACACAAACTCAACCCATTTTGTCGAATAAATTAAAGGGGACAAGACTGAGACCAAGCCTACATCGTTCATAACCTTTGTGTCACTCCTAATTGAGACCCCATGTGCCCTATTTAATTTAAGAGCATATAATAATTTATTTAATTAAATTGGGGACACCAATTTAAACCAATCCTAACCTAACCCTAATTTAATCCAATACCCCTTTCATGAGGCCCATATAAAACACACAATACCCCCTCACCCTACAAAATACCAAACACCACTTCCCAAACCAAATCCTCACCATTTTTTCTTTATGTGCAATACCCAAAAGTTAAGGGGCTTAATGGCAAAAAGGGTGCTAGGTGTCACCACCCTATTGGTTAAAGCCAATGAAGAACCCCCTCCCCAATCTCACATGTCCGGTCATATCACACTCTCTCTTCCCTTGTAAAGTATTTTCTTTTATGTGGAATCCTAACCATTGATTCAAATTCTTTCCCCTATCACAAACACTCATCCCCCTATATTAACACACACACATCCCCTTCCCAATGTGGCCGGCCCTAATCCCTAAAAAAACCTAAAAATCTCTCCCAGCCTCTCTCTCTCTTTCCTCCCTCTACTTAATCCAGTCGACCACACTCTTCTTCTCCATTCCTTTTCACTTCTTCTTCTTCTTCTTCTTCTTCATTTTACCTTCTTCCTCACGTAGCTGAGCTCCGGCCACCACCTGCTGTACTTCACCATCCCCACCACCACAAACCACTCTCACAGCTCCGACCACCACTACCTTTACCGCCTCCACCGTCGCTTCCATCTCCACCATCCGCTAGCATCTTCACCACCTTCACCGCCACTGCCATTTCCCGTACTACCTCCACGACCAACTTCGACCACCACCACGAACGGCCACCACAACCTTCACCCACCCAGACTTCTACGAACGACTACCACCACCTTCACCGCCTCCACCTCACAGCTCCACCGCCACTACCATCTCAACCACCAGCCAGCATCTTCACCA
This sequence comes from Iris macrosiphon, assembly GCA_036927795.1. Classification (NCBI taxonomy): domain Eukaryota; kingdom Viridiplantae; phylum Streptophyta; class Magnoliopsida; order Asparagales; family Iridaceae; genus Iris; species Iris macrosiphon. Next base: position 41,486,010 of record JAYESA010000017.1, on the reverse strand, counting down.
CCTTCACCGCCACTGCCATTTCCTGCACCACCTCCACAACCAACTCCGGCCGCCACCACCACGACCACCACCTCCAGCACCACCCCGACCTCCACGACCAGCTTTACCACCACCACGACCACCACCTCCAGCACCACCTGTCACGCCCCAGTCCCAAAATACGTAGGACTAGAAACACGTAAGCATGCCAGCCGTATGTATATGGCAACTCCAATATATGGATACCATAATACACACGTACACTGTAGAATGAATATAAACTCACATGTGGTATATATAATGTCATAAGGCACAGATATACTAATCTCATCCACACAACAAGTCATAGAAAAGAAATACTAAACTAGAATAAGGAGTCTGAAATATCCAAAATAATAGTCGGGTGGAGACAAATCCACTACCAAGACTATATCCAAAACTAAAATGAGAGAGGAGTATAAATCTCTAATATAAAATAATGTGAAGACAAAAATGTATCAGCTAAAAAGATCCATCGCTAGATAATCAACGATGCTCAGAAGGTAAGACCTCCTCGGCAGAAAATAATGCGTCAGGTCCAGGCCTATACTCCTGCGGATACTCCTGGTCGTCTATACCTGGCAAGGGACCAGGTCCTCAGAGGGACATAACAAGATACATAGAAGCAAGCCAATTTGAATACAGTGAACATGCATAATGTTTGAAAATAAATAAGTACGCTGTACAAGATAATCTATATGAATGCAATGAGGACAACTTTTCAACGTATGGGCAAGGATAGGCTACTCGATCTACCTCACACGTCAATGGACATCAGAAATTGACGTACCGCGGGGGTAACGACCAGCGAGACTCCAGAAATTGACATACCACGGGGGTAGCGACCAGCGCGACACACGCCCGTAGTACGAACTATATACTACGGTTTACCATAGTGGTTGAAAGCCTATACGCCTAATGATTGTCCTCTATGATGCTAAGTGTCAAGTGTGTGTCAACATATCTAATATATAGTAATGACTGAAAGGAACTACACATGCAATACATAAACAGAAATGCAATAAATATAAAGAAATATACTAAGCATGCAAAATACTGTAAGTAATTTGGCAAGGTATCTTGCCTGGCAAGAAGGCTGCAAAATATAGTGTCCCGATGTCAACATCAAGAGTCGGAAGCTACGGCCTCAGAATGAACGTCTCTGGATGCTGAAATAAACATCACCAACATTCCCAGAATAAGCAAAATAGCTAAAAAGCACTTTCCTTCCGTCCAATTTGGACACAGGGGCAAAACAGTAATTTTGGGTAAAAGTGGGGTCCACGTGTGGCCCACTTTGCATCGAAAAGCATGCCAAGGGTAACAGTCTCTAAATGGGACAAATTATAGGTCAAACAAACTCTAGATGTCAATACGAACCCAATGGTATGTCCAAATGTGGATTCTGATAGGCCGAACACAATTTCGTCCAAAAAGTCAACTGTGGGGCCCGCCAATTGGCGACTTGGTCAACCATCTCATAATTGCATAAAAATTGGGTCACAGGAACAGCACGTTAACACGACTCCAGTGGCTCAAGTTTCATCGTAATCTGACAAGCGTGCACAAAATGCGTGCGACTTCCACAAAAGTTACGACAAGGGGTGTGTCCGCGGATACGGGATGATTTCGGGGCGCACACGCGTCCAAATCAGTTTCCACAAAATTTTTTACGTGTCCGGTTACGCTGCGTGCACCGTTCGGTACACTTGGTACACGGTGGAGCGGTCCCGTTTGGCGGGGCGCGCTCCATTTCACAACTTTTGAAAATCTGGAAAAAGTGGGTTCGCGAGATTTTATGACGAATTTAATTCCGTCCACAGCAGTTAATAATCTAGGTTATTTAACAAAAATTAAACTAGGTCAAGTGGTCTACACATACCAAAAAGAATTATCGAATTCGGATCTCTGTGGTGGGAGATACGAACTCGGCATCATGGGTCGTCACCGTAGTTTTTTGCGATTCCAAAATTCGGTCTGCTTGCGCCAACTTTGGCGCTATTTTTTCCTAGGATTTCGTGTTGTTCGAGGTCTGCTATCATACAGATATGGAAGAAGGTTAAGGGGTGAGCATACTGGTGAATATGGGATGGCGTTTGGTTGAGCTAGTCGACAAAAAATAACTCCGGAACAAAGGTACCTCGTGTGGGAATCTGCAGTGCGCGATGTCGCGGTCGTCGGGATTGGTTTGGACGGCCTGGCGGGGTTCTCTGGCTGCGGTGGCGGCTCTCTCTAGGTCTAGATGAGAAGAGGAGGGTCTGGAGGTTTTAGGTTAGGGTTTGATGAAAGATAAATATATATATATATATATATATATATATATATATATATATATATATATATATATATATATATATATATATAATAGGAATAGGAAGAGAGGAGAGAGGAGGCGGGTCCGTGGGGGGTCGGGTCTGGTGGAATGGCAAGAGGGGCATTGGCTTCTGGTCGTTAGATTTTGCTAGAGAGTGGGAATGGGAATGAGTTGCTTGGTTTGCTTGCTAACTTGCTAACTTTTGCTTTTGTTGGAATGGTATAGTTAGTATTATTAGTTTATTAGTTTATTATTATTAGTTAATTAATACTTTCTTTTCTTTTCTTTTCTTTTCCTTTTTCTTTTTAAATATATATATACATATATATATATATATGTTTATATATATATATATATATATATATATATATACTCATAAGAATATTTATAGATTAAATAATGCACACCATTAGGCTAGCAACTGCTCAAGGGTCTCCTACATGAAATAAATTCCAAAAAAATTCTGATGGTTCCATAAATCCTCTAAGTGCCCCAACACCTAAAATAAAAATTAATAAAAATATATTTCTCCTAATTAGCACATAATTACTATAATTAAATTATTAATTAATAAAAAAAATTAATAAATATAATTTTTTGAAATAGGGGTTTTACATTCTACCCAACTTACAAAAATTTCGTCCTCGAAATTGACACCAACCCATATTCATAATGATAACTATAGCTATTACACTACATTGGTATCTAGCAGGACTCCTAATACTCATGGTTTGCCATTCTAACACTTCCTCATCTATTGTCCATACACTATTCTATCATCCTCTAACTCGTCTACACTACCCAACTTACAAGAATTCTACTAGTGGTCACCTTCTTTGAAGCTATTGTCTAGATTGTAAGGCAATTATATTTATTGGGTCAAAAATCTTGGGATACCTGTCTAGAATCTCATAACTATGACTTTTTTTCGTAATCGTCAAGTATCATAGTCTAATACTGCCACGCCACCTGGCCAGTATGGCTGCAAGTAATTCGACTACTCTACCAAAATAGTCTGGCTGCAACTGTCGCTACCTCGCCAGCGATTTGTCATAGTCATCAGTTCGTAACAAGTGCCTTCAACTCTTTCCTAGGCATAGTCTAAGTTTTTAGGGAAACACTTAGGGTCTTGACTAACTATTAGGGCTATGATCTAGCTCAAGTGATCTAACAATTTCCATTAGGCACCTCCACAACCAACTCCGGCTGCCACCACCACGACCACCACCTCCAGCACCACCCCGACCTCCACGACCAGCTTCACCACCACCACCACCTCCAGCAACACCCCGACCTCCACGACCAGCTTCACCACCACCATGACCACTACCTCCAATACTACCTCCTTTACGTACCCGAGCACCACCACCTTCACGCAGCCGAGCACCTCTATCACCTCGGTCGACATGCGCGCCACCCCTACGATCGATGCCATCCCTGACCGAAGCCGCAGCATCGCCGCTGCCACCACCCGCATCCACCGGGGTAACTCCTCACCCTTCTCTTTTTGTGTAGTATGTTGTTTGTGCTAAAGAAACCCTAGTTAGGGTTAGGGTTAGGGTTACGTAAATACTTCACATACATTTTTATGATAAATATTGAGGTTAGGTATACATATAAAAATGGTTATATAATATTTTAATTACGGTTATTTATTATGAACTTGATAACTTATAACTAATTATTTAAGGATGAATAAATTGGGTGTATAAAATAACGTCTGTGAAAACAAGGATGGTATGGTTGAGGATGAGCATAACTTGAATGACTAAAATCACTGTGATGAATATTAGGGGTTGGAGATTTTGTTTGAGGATGTTATACTGATTGTTGCTCATATTTGATGTAACGTCACCCTAGTCAACTTGGTTCAACCCTCTAGTTAGTACCTATGTGAGCTATGTAACTAAGACAGAAGCCTATGCTAGACGTGTTGTCACCTCTTATTTCAGAATAATATCGAGCTAGATTAATTAATTTTATGTATTGTCTCTAGGTACTTCAGGATCAGCGGACTTAGACGTTGTACCGGAGCCCCGCCTTCAGCATCCGGATCCAGGCAAGTGTACCTTGCCATCTTGTATCTCAGTTTTAGATTTACTGTTTATTTTATTTATGCTTTGTGCGCGCTTTAGATCAGAATCGTTACTTAGTATTCGGGTCATAACCGGGTGCAGACGTTCGTTGGTAATGTCTAGTATCAATTGATAGATGTTTGTGACACCTTGATGTACCTACTTGGTTACATCAGAATCCTAGGACACATTTAGACACCGTTATCATGCCAGACTTCCTGTATCCTGATATTGTCATCATGACCGGAATCTGGAATAACTTTAGGGTCATGATTGTTGATAGTTACTTCAGTATGACGAGACTGGTAGATAAAGATTCAGGATCAGCGAGCACTCGTTGACCGCATTGGGAGGGAAAGACAGTTACTAGACGTTTGGGCTACTTTGCACGTGCTATATATATGTATATGTCCCTATTTATGTAGTGATCCTGTATCCGGAGTCGTAGTATCACCCGTGTGACTCTGTGCTCGGAGCTACGGTATGTCCCATGTGTCTCTATACCTCGGAGCTATAATTTTATATTTGGAAAGCCCACGCGTCGAACATTGTCTTCAAAGTTGTGTCTCACTTAGGTGGTTATGCTATATTACATCGGCGTTGTACTTGTTCTTTCTGTTATACTATGGCATACTATTTTTTACCATGTTACGTCCCTCTGAGGACCTGATTTCCTTCCAGGCTTAGGCGAAGATGACTACCCGGAGAGCACGGACCGGGTATATATCCAGGAGCAGGACCTGTTGCAGAGGATGAGATCCTTTTCAAGGACTTCGTTTGATCTCTGGTAGTGACTACACCCTGGGCTGGTATTATTATCTAGTTTGTAGATACCAGCCCTAGTTATCTTACTATTTTATTTCATTCAGTATTTGTATTAGCGAATTTGTTCATGTGTGACTCTACTCGTATTTGTATTATGATACATTCCAGTCTTAGTTCTCTTCTGCACATTAGTAGATATGATTTCTCTATGTGCTCTATATTTCAGATGTCTGTGTATGAGATTTAGTTTCACTGTCTATGTTTTATATGTTGGGTTTTATTATTGTACTTTATAGCTTAGGTGCACTCCAACGGGTCCATTAGATTGGGATGCCCGTCAAAATATACCCGCTGGCCATTGCCACGTGGCTCAGTTCCTTATATTTGAAACTGGGGCATGACACAGTTTTTGTGGTGGCCCATGCAGATTCGATTTAAATTGCCTTGGTTACCTGACTGTGCTAAGTGAGCCTACAAATTAGGAATAGATATTAGGAATCTTATCTAAATGCTTGAGTACTTTATATGACACCTCTATTTTGATTTTACTTTTGCCAATTTGTATCTTGTTTACTTTCTAAATGTTGATCTTGAACATGACTTTTTTTCAGAGTTATGAATCTCCGTACCGGATGTGTCGTGCAGCCGGGTGATGTCCCCCATGACGCAGGGTCATCCGGGGAACTGAAACTGGGGCATGTTCTTCTGTTGACCCCAGTTCCCTAGGGACAGTTATCTGGGCAGCCGGAGGTGCCTTTAGACGGGCACCGGATCCGCACCAGGTAGGTCATGAGGACCAGTGGACCGCAAGACAGGAGGAGCAACAGTTGCCCCCACCACCTCCATTTTCTACACAGATGACATACATGCCTTTCCAACCAGGGCAACCCATAGATGGGCCACAGATGGTCTACGCTATGATGCAGGTCCAGCAGTAGGTCCAGTAGCATGCTCACCAGCAGGCCCAGCAGCGCCAGGCTGAGACCTTGAGAGAGAGTATTGTGATGGCCTTGGGATAGGCGTCACCACTAGCTTGCCAGTCGACGATGGGGTCTATCATAGACTTTCGTCGTATGATGCCACTTCTATTTTCTGGCACAAAGGAGCCAACAGAGGTTCATGCATGGCTCACCAGTATTCAATACCAGCTGGAGGCCACCGATCTCCCGAGGCATAGATGGATGACCACTGTCAGGATGCAGCTTACTGGCAACGCTCATTACTGGTGGCTTTCAGAGGAGGAGCGTTTAGGGCCCAATCGGGCCACATGGGAGGAGTTCTCTTGGGATTTCCAGGAGATGTATATACCTTCTACTACCGGAGCAAAACTTCGGAACAAGTTCCAAAACCTCAGGCAGGGCAGTTTGACTATTGAGGAATACAATGCTGAGTTCCTTCGTTTGAGTCGATTTGTACCGTACTTGATCTCGACCGAGGAGAAGAAGGCCGAGAAGTTCTATGAAGGCCTGAGTTTTGAGACGCAGAGATTCATTGGGTCTATAGCCCCCACCTCCTACTCTGAGATTCTATTAGCAGTACGACTCCAGGATCAAATCAACAAGATGGAGGCCAGTCTGAAACGCTCATGTGCATCGTCATAATCAGTTCGAGCCCGCAGGAAGGACTTTTAAAACATCCCCTGGTACCGTAGCAGCAGAGAGCAGCACCCCTACAGGGACTAGTGATTCCCACATGCCATTACTGCGACAAGAGGGGACACTTGTTGAGCGGCTGTCGACGAAGGCTGGGAGTTTGCCTGAGATTTGGGTCTGACCAGCATACAATCCGAAATTTCCTAGACCAGAGAGCTCCAGTACCGATGGTTCATTGACCATCCTTGCCATCACCGAGGCCTTACCAGCAGCCTCCCAGACCGAAGCCGCCCTATGCAGGAGTTGCGGTACTGTGACCACCAGCACCAGAAGAAAATCAGAGAAGGCCACCCTTGGCCCCACAGGCATTTCGATTCCAGCTTGCTCGACAACAGCCGAGGGCACCAGCACCAGGATATGGCCAGACCTATGCGATGACCATTGAGGAGCCAGAGACAGCTGGAGAGGTGATCGCATGTACTATCTTAGTAGCTTCATTACCAGCAGTAGTAATAGTTGATTCTGGTGCCACACACTCTTTCATAGCTGCTAGTTTCGTGGCCACCCATAGAATAGCAACTGCACCCCTTCCGAAGATTAAGAGGATCCTTACGGGAGGTAGAATATTATCAGTTAGTGACACTTATATATTGTGTTCAGTAGTTATTTGTGGGCGAGAGATGCGTGCCCGATTTTTAGTCTTCTCCATGTCGGACTATGACATTGTCCTAGGCATGGATTGGTTGAGCCAATACCATGCGATGCTAGATTGACAACGTGGTTGCATTATATTTAGACCATCAGATCACCCTGAGTTTGAGTTTCTTCGGGGAGCCCGAGAGCATGGTGTCCAACCTACCTTAGCGACACATATTACAAAAGGAGAACCGGTGTACCCTCACTTCATATCAGAGTTTGAGGATGTATTTCTAGAGGATCTTTCAGGCCTGCCACCTGACAGAGCGATAGAGTTCACTATAGATTTAACTCCCGGAGCCGAGCCAGTTACTTCTCCCGTCTACAGACTAGCACCGAAGGAGTTGGTTGAGTTGAAGGTCCAAGTAGATGATCTCTTAGACAAGGGTTTCAATCGGGCTAGTATTTCTCCATAGGGAGCACCCATCTTATTTATGCCGAAGAAGGACGGGACGGTACATTTATGTATCGATTATAGGGCACTAAATGCTGTAACAATAAAGAACAAGTATCCCTTGCCACGCATCGATGATTTATTTGATCAGCTAAGTGCGCATGTATATTCTGGAAGATAGATCTCAGATCCAGCTATCATCAGATCAAGGTACGAAGGAAGGATATTTCGAAGACAACTTTTACGACGAAGTACGGGCACTATGAGTTTCTAGTCATGCGGTTTGGTTTAACCAATACGCCAACAGTATTTATGAGCCTGATGAACAACATTTTCCACCAGTACTTGGATAATTTCGTGATGGTATTTATCGATGATATTTTGGTATATTCCAAGAGCCAAGAGGAGCACGAGGAGCATCTCAGGATCGTGTTAGAAATGTTGAGACAGGAGAGGCTGTATGCCAAGCTCAGCAAATATGAGTTCTGCTTGGATAGAGTATAATTCCTATTATACATAATATCTGGAGATGGACTATCAGTTGACCCAGAGAAGATCATTGCAGTGGAGACGTGGCCTACCCCTACACCAGTTACGGAGATTAGGAGTTTTCTCGGACTTGCCGGATATTATCGGAGGTTCGTGGAAAACCTCTCGAGGATCGATGTGCCTATGACGTGGCTGACGCATAAAGGCTAGGAGTTTATCTGGACTGAGGAGTGTCAGACGACTTTTGATGAGTTGAAGAAGCGTCTAATGTCAGCACCAATTTTGATACTTCCTTCTAGATCTGGAGAATTTGTGTTGTATAGCGATGCGTTTGGGAGCGGATTAGGGTGTGTACTAATGCAGCATGGTAAGGTGATAGCTTACGCATCGAGACAGCTGAGGGTTCATGAGAAGAACTATCCGACGCACGATTTAGAGCTAGCTGTAGTGATATTTGCACTAAAGCCATGGCGGCACTACCTTTATGGAGAGCGGGTTGAGATTTACGCAAAGTATGTCTACACTCAGAATAAGCTCAACATGAGACAGAGGCGATGGCTAGAGTTGATGACAGACTATGATATCGAGTTGCAGTACCACCCTAGCAAGGCGAATGTTGTAGCAGATGCCTTAAACATGAAGTCAATAGCATACTTTTTGACGACTCACAATATTTATTAGAGGATCTTCAGGAGCTCGGGATAGAGGTTGCATTACCAGGCATGGATGGACAGATGGACAGTCTAGAGGTTTAGTCTACATTGGTTGAGAGGATCAAGGATTCATGAAGATGGAACGTATTGCCAGCCATGCCTACCGATGCAATATTTCGATGACTGCGAGAGAGAACAGAGACCGGCATGCAGACGAGACTCTGAATTCATGAAGATGGAACGTTGAGGTATGGAGATCGCCTATACGTTTCGAGTGGCGGGCTACGCAAGGAGTTAATGACCGAGGACCAAAGCTCGATTTATTCTATTTATCCCGGGGGTACGAAGATCTACCAAGATTTGAGACAACACTACTGGTGGCATAGGATAAAGAGGGAGATTGCGAGATTCATGGCAAGATATTTGGTCTGTCAGCAAGTCAAGACCGAACATCAGAGGACTGCAAGACTATTGCAGCCGCTTCCCATTCCCGAGTGGAAGTGGGAACACATTACCATAGACTTCGTCACGAGATTTTTGAGGAGCCCTAGCGGGAAGGATTCAATCTGGGTTATCGTGGACCGACTCACCAAGTCAGCGTATTTCTTGCCCTTCAGAGTTGGGCAGTCCATAAAGATATTGGCTGACATATATATGAGGGAGATAGTACGACTATATGGAGTACCTGTCAGCATTGTATCAGATCATGATTCTCGATTTATGTCACATTTTTGGCAGAGTATGCAAGAGAGCCTAGGAACTCGCCTCAAGTTCAGCACTATATATCATCCACAGACTGATGGTCAGTCAGAGCGCATGATTCAGATACTAGAGGATATGTTGAGAGCGTACATGATCGACTTTGGAGCATCTTGGGAGGACCATCTCCACTTGGTGAAATTCTCCTACAACAACAGCTACCAAGCAAGCAAACAGATGGCACCTTATGAGACACTGTACGGTAAGAAGTGTAGGTCACCAGTATGTTGGAGTGACGTAGGAGAGCATCAGATACTTGGTCCAGAGTTGGTAAAACAAATAGTGAAGAAAGTGAAGTAGATTCAGGGCCACCTGCGCGCAGCACAGGACAGACAGAAGCATTAGGCAGATGTGCACCGCAGACCTTTGAAATTTAAGGAAGGTGACCATGTATTTTTTAAGATATCAACCACTCATGGTACCATCAGATTTGGGGGCAGAGGCAAGCTGAGTCCGAGGTACATCGGACCTTTTAACATCTTGGAGCGAGTTGGCGAAGTGGCTTATCGTCTTGCATTTCCTCCATCATTAGAAGGAGTGCACGATGTATTTTACGTATCGTAGTTGAGAAGATATATGGCAGACCCTAGCCATATGCTCGACCATTCAGAAATTACAGTCGGGCCTAGTTTATCATATGCGGAGCAGCTAGTAGGGATACTCGATCGCAGTAAGAAAATTTTGAGGGGACAGACTATTCGACTGGTCAGGGTTGCATGAAAGCATCATTCGCCAGGCGAGTCTACCTAGGAGCGCGAGAATTTTATTCGATAATATTTCTCGCATTTATTTGAGAATCGAGGTACGAATTTACCAACTACTTTTGATTACCTGTTAACTTTTTAAATTTTCGTAACTCTCATTCGTGCTTTACTTTTAATTTCGGGGAGAAAATTCTTCTAAGTTGGAAAGGATGTAAACCCCCTCAAAATTCTTAATTTAGATAGACTAAATATGGTTAGAAATTTTGGTTTGGCATCATGTTGTTTAAGGTTTAGAATTAGGTTGCGTTGACTGGTTCTTTAATTTAAACCCTTGGTGTACCCTACTGTTGCTACGATAATTGGAGCCCAACAATAGCCTTTAATTTTAAACAAATTATTGCACTCTTGACCTGACAAGCCAACCTAGGTGCTGGATATTTTTGTCACTCACAAACACACTCTCTTGTGCTCTAATTTAATTGCACAACTTTCCAATCAGAAAATTAATTCTTTAATCCTATATCGCATACCTATGTCGTTGCCATCAATTTGGGGACACAAACTCAATCCGTTTCACCGAACAAATTAAAGGGACCAAGATTGACACTAAGCCTATACCGTTCATGACCTTTGTGTCACTCCTAACTAAGACCCTATGTGCCTCCATTTAATTTAAGAGCACATGATACTTTATTTAATTAAATTAGGGACACCAACTTAAACTAATCCCAACCTAAACCCAATTTAACCCAATACCCCTTTCATGAGGCCCATACAAAACACACAACCCCCCTCCCACCCTACAAAACACAAACACCACTTTCCACACCAAATCCTCACAATTTTTTCTTTACGTGCAAATACCCAAAAGTTAAGGGGCTTAATGTCAAAAAGGGTGCTAGATGTCACCACCCTATTGGTTAAAGCCAATGAAGAAACCCCCTCCCAACCTTACATGTCCGGTCACATCACACTCTCTCTCCCCTTGTAAAGTATTTTCTTTCTGTGGAATCCAAACCATTGATTCAAATTCTTTCCCCCATCACAACCAATCATCCCCCTATATTAACACACACCCTTCCCAATATGGCCGGCCCTAAGCCTTAGAAAAACCTAGGAATCCTTCCATCTCTCTCTCTCTCCTCCCTTTACTTAATCCAGCCGACCACACTATTCTTCTCCATTCCACTTCACTTCCTTTTCTTATTATTCTTCTTCTTTTTCTTCTTCTTCTTCTTCTTCTTCTTCTTCTTCTTCTTTATTTCACCTTCTTCCTCACATAGCCGAGCTCCAACCACCACCCGCTGTACTTCACCATTGCCACCACCATGAACCACCCTCACAACTTTGGCCACCACCACTGTAAACCCCCTCATCCAAAATTAGGCCTACTTGGCTTAGATAGAGAGACTAGGGCTAGTTTAAATCCAATTAAAAATAGAACACGGTATTTTATATAATTTTACAATATTTATATTACTTAGTGCACCTTACCGTTGCTTCGATAATTGAAGCACTACACTAGCCATTGCCTTCCTACAAATTTCACACCATTGTCCTAGATGTGCCAGTCATCTATTCTGACCTTTGTGTAACTTATAATTATGCTCTCTTGTGCTATATTTTATTCGCATGATATTCATCGCAGACATTTATATTTAATTCTAAATAAATTCAACTTTTTATCCTTGTGCGTTCCAATCAAAATTGGAGACACAATTTTGACCCGTTTTGTGCAACCCAATTCATGATAAATATTCTGTTCTGAGTCTTCTATATCCATGGCGCTTGTGTTCCACCTAATTTTATCCCCATGTACTTCTAATTAATTTTAGAACACCATCTACATTAATTTTAATTAAATTAATTTAATTTCTATCTTTGTGTAATTTTCTAATTGTTGGGCGCTTTTATTCAAAAGTGCATTGAGGTGTCCACACCATTGGACTCAACACATGAAGAAACCCATTTTGCCTTCATGTGAATTTTTTTATGATTTTTGGAGTGTGTAGCACTCAACATCACCCTTCATCAATTCCTAGCCATGCATTTCAAACCATACAATCCTAGCCCTCCAAACATCTTCATGTGAAGCAAAGGCCTCTTTCCAAGGATGTTGACCAAGGCCCAACTACCTAGGTCAACACCCAACCCTATTTCTACATACATATATATATATTTTTCTTTTTCTTTTTCATTCAACACATATCCCTAAACCTTGACCTAGCCGAATCCCAACTCTCATCTACTGTACACCTTCTTCCCTCTGCCAGCCGCCGACTGGAGCAGAGCCCGGCCACCTTCCCGCCGGAGTCAATCTGGACCACCCGCCTCCGCACTCGACACCACCACCTCTCATCCATGTTCACTTTCTTCCTCCATCGTCGCCATCTCCTTCGAGCAGTCTCGCCGGAGCCGGGATCTCGACCTCCCTGAGCACGACTCGACCTCCCTCGCTGAGTGCTTCCTCCACCGCGTACAACCCGACCGCCACCGTTCTCCTTTCTTCTTTGACACTCCTCGACTGAGTATAGTCGACTCGACCACCCCACCCCCTGCCATCCACGAGCAACCATGTCTCCCCCGACTCCTGAACACCCGAGCCCCGACGAGCCGTCCTCCGCTCGACCCCGAGTCCTCCACCGAGCAGCCCCGCTCGTCCCTGACCCGACTGCACAGCCACCTCACCTCCGCCGTTCTCCTTCCATCTTGCCTGAACACCCGAGGACAGACTCGACGGTGCAGTACAGTCCCCTCCTCGACTGAGCACTACCACCATCGCCTCATCTTTCTTCCACCCTGCACCTCGACCACCATCTGCCCTCATTTCCTCTCCCCTCGTCGGACCTCCCTGACATCGCCTGACCTCCGACTCCGGTCATCCCTGTTCTTCATCCTCCTTATCCTCATCATCATCCTCATCATCATCCCCATTATCATCAACATCATCATCACCAATCATCACCCTCGTCATCACCATCATCGTCGTCATCGTGGACCCATCAGCCTCGCCGAAGATGACCTTCAGCAATCACCCTCGATTCTCGTGCCAGAGCGCGCTAACCCCAAGGTTTGAACCAGTCCCTCTCCTTTCATATTGCGTATGTGTGCTTGTGTGAATAGTGTAGGGTTTTAGCATATTGGTTCAGTTTAGTTGGTTGATAGAATTGCAGACCGTGTCGGTTAACCTAGTGTGCTCGTACATGTGTGTGCGTATGCACATAATATTAGTTTGATATATATATGAATAGATGGATATATATATATATATATATATATATGTGAGTGATTAAATGCTAAGAAATAATTATGATTATATATGTATTTATTCTGTATGCCCCTAGGTTAATTATGGATATCCCATATTTACGTTTGACCAAGTGACCCTAAAAACTTGTGAGTTGACTGCCTTGTGTACATTAACGTACTAGCTAGACAGGTGTTAGTTGATTGTCTGATTGTGCACAATATTTGAAGACGTGACACCCGCGTAATTAGACGCGCATTTGAACTTGCTAGTTGACCAGTATCACCCCTAACGTACCCTCTGAGTCCAGTGTAATTATGGTTGTGTATGTGCTAGTGTAATGGCTGATGTTGTATTGTGTTATATTATATGTATATAGGACTATTAGATTGTTCTGCGAGACTTCAGTAGCAGGTTATTAGCACTACGCAGCTTTTTTGCCAGGAAAGTATACCTTGCCTTATTGTACTATTTAAATTCAGTTATTATTTAGTTGTATGTTTATTTGTTTTAATATTATATAACTGTGCGCGTCCGAGAAAGACTCGGGTGCAGTCAACGAAGGCGTTGACGTTAGAACTTGTGTCTGACCTAGTGTCTAGTAGACCCACCTAAAGTTGTAGAGTTATCAGTATGACTCCCCAGGCCTTGACATGTATCATTGCACATCACAGAGTGAGTTTATGTAGGGACACGTGCTTCATACTTGACTGGCCATCGGTGTGAGCAGCACGTGTGACAGTATTTAGCTTAGTTGTTATTTCTATAGAGACTTGCATTATAGTACGAGATATCCACGTCATAATCGCAACTTGTACATTAGCATTGGGTGGGGAGGACGACTAGTAGGCGTATGGGACACCCACATCCTTTATACAGATATCGTATTCTTCGGAGCGATACGGACGTATATATATTTATGTAGATACCACGTTCTTTAGAGTGTTGGATGTTACTTGTGGTTTTGCAGATACCACACTCTAGAGAACGTTGGACGTTATTACTTATACAGATACTACGCTCCTCGGAGCTGGACGTTATTATATTGTATAGTGCCTTTGTTATGGGGGCATATGTGGCATATACTAGCTAGTCACGACGATTGGTGAATTACGTCAGCATATGTCTAGCCTACACTTTCCCATACGCACAAAGTTGTCCTCAAATTGCATTCACTTAGTTGGTTAGCACACCCCCTTTATTTTATTCAGTATTTACTTTATGGCATGCTTCTATGTATCTTGTTACGTCCCACTAACGACCACCACCACCTTCACCGCCTCCACCTCACAGCTCCACCGCCACTGCCATCTCCACCATCCGCCAGCATCTTCACCACCTTCACCGCCACTGCCATTTCCCGCACCACCTCCACGACCAGCTCCGGCCGCCACCACCACGACCACCACCTCCAGTACCACCCCAACCTCCACGAGCAACTTCACCACCATGACCACCACCTCCAGCACCACCTCGACCTCTACGACCAGCTTTACCACCACCACCACCTCCAGGAGCAGGACCTGTTGTAGAGGACGAGATCCTTCTCGAGGAATTTATTTGATCTCTGGTGGTGACTACACCCTGGACCGGTATTATTATCTAGTTTGCAGATACCGGCCCTAGTTATTTTATTGTTTCCTTTCATTCAGTATTTGTACTAGTGGATTTGTTCCCGTATGACTCTACTCATATTTGTATTTTGATACATTCCAGTCTTATTTTTCTTCTGCACATCAGTAGATATGATTTGTCTATGTGCTCTATATTTCAGATGTCTATGGATGAGATTTAGTTTCACTGTCTATGTCTTATATGTTGGGTTTTATCATTGTACTTTACATCTTAGGTGCACTCCGTCGGGTCCATTAGATTGGGATGTCCGTCAAAGTGTGTAAAACCCCTAATTTTAAAAAAACTGTATTAATTATTTAATTAATTATTTAATTTATTTAGTATTTATTAGTTAATTAGAAAATACAAATTTATTGGATTTAATTACTAGGTAAATATTTAGCTAGATATTTATGGAGAAAAACTATTATTTTACCTTATTTTATTTTATTTAGAAAAATCGTTATAGAAGGATAAAAGATTATTTTTATGTACAAATATATTTTCTAAAATTATATATATATATATATATATATATATATATATATATATATATATATATCGTTTAATGAAAAGAAAAGAAAAGAAAGGAATAAAAGAAAAAGAAAAAAAAGAAAAAACAAAAAACAAAAAACAAAAACAAACTAAAACCAAACCTTACAAACCCAATAGCCAGCAAACAAATTTCCTAACCCCTTAGCCCACCCGCAAGCAGCAGCTACACCCGCCCCAGCATCAGAGCCGCGGAATACAACCCCCCTGCTCTCATCCTCTCTCTCTATATTTTTTATAACTCATATAAACCCTAAACCCTAACCCTAAATCTCTAATCTAATCTACCGCCGCCGCCGACCTCCTCGACCTGCGGCCGCCGCCCGGGGCACGCCGCAGCACCGCCGCTCGCTGCCGCGTCCCCCCGCACGAGCACCCCAGAAATTGACAGCAATGTACCCCTGTTCATGCGCTATTTTCTGCTACATCTTGCGACCAAATTCGACCCCATCTTCACCATTATGTTCATGACCTATCCCTCTTCCAACTCTGTATATTAGTTTCCCCTGAACAGCGCTAAACCCTAGGTGAAAACCGAGACCAAGTTAGAGAAAAATCATAACTTTAATTTCAAAAAAACTGTTGCGATGACCCATGTTTAAGGACTCGTATCTCCCACCATAGAGATTTAAACTTAGATTTTCTTTTTGCAATGTGAAGACCATATAACCGAGATTATTTTCTGTTACTTAGATTAATTTATTTGGTATTATATGTAGAATTAAATTGGGTTAAAAATTATGAAAAAACTATTTTTGAAACCTTCAAAATTTATGATACGAATCATGCCCCGCCAAACAAGACCGCCCCATCGAGCTCTGCGCATTAAATGCAGATTTTCTGTCATCACTCTGCGCATTAAATGCAGAGACGTACCTCGAGCTCTGTACGAAGAGTAGCTTTTGACGTGGCAGCCTGTTTGTCTTCTGTGGAGCGTAAACAGCTCACGTCTGCCCGTGTAAAACTAGGCAGCGTATTCCCTTGTATGCGTAAAAGCAGTTTACGCCGAGGGAATGTCACTAAACGACAATCTGGTGACATTAATCAAATCTCTTGCATTAAATGCAGAGATCAGCCCCCATCCCGCGCATTAAATGCAGAGACGTTCCTCAAGCCCTGTACGAAGAGCAGCTTTTGACGTGGCAGCCTGTTTGTCTTCTGTGGAGCGTAAACAGCTCACATCTGCCTGTGTAAAACTAGGCAGCGTATTCCCTTGTATGCGTAAAAGCGGTTTACGCTAAGAAAATGGCACAAATGACAGTCTGGGTTGCTGTGCTGCACCATCATTATAGCCGTCGTCTAGGTAGTCGTACAGTACTCTTTGTCAGGAGTCAGACGTCAGGTTCACTACATGATTTGACAGGTTCATTTTGAAGAATATGAAGCGTTCCTCGTACACTTCAATGCTGCATTAAAGTGGATGAGTTTTACGCCATAAAGGCAATGTAGCACCCTTTTTACGCTGAAGCAGCTGGACATACTGCACTACGCAGATAGTTCTTGAGCTTATATTTTATGATATACTTAGCAAAAAAGCTCTATTTGTACGCCGATGGCTCTGAAGTCATCTTTTTATGCTACCAGCATCAACATGCTGCGTATAGCTATCCAGCGTATTTTTTATGCTTCTACAAGACCCCCTTCAAAGCTTTCAAATTCCTCGTAATTTGAAACGCTTTGAATGAAGCATGAAACGGTCAAGTCTGACTCATTCTTCAAGGCTGATTTCTTGGGGGATTATCGGGGATCCGTTGGGATTCGGTGGGTTCTCTCTCGCCTATATAAAGGCTGAGGAGCTAACCTGTTCTTCCCATATTTCCTTCACCACACAGAGATGATCGTCGTAGTTTGTCGGGTCGACTTGAGGAAGAAGAAGACCATGTTCTTCTAGCATGTAAGGAGCCAAAAAAGAAGGCATCTTCGAGAAATTGTCTTCTGCAATGATGGATCATGGAAGGATATCATAGCCTCCTTTACTCGGGATAACCAGCAACTTTGTATGGCGGTTCATCCAGGAGAGAGGAAGGGTCATATTTGACCACACAGCTTACAAGCTGTATCTTCTCCTGATACTTTCGTGGATGAGAGCAGACAAACTATCTCTGTCCTCGAGTATTGAGTTGGGTTAAATACCTCAACTCAATCTGTCATGGCGTATGGAGGATGGGCTCTGAATACTTCAGGCAGGCCCAATTTTGTATCCTCCCGCCATTAATCATTTTCTTGTTAATCTGTCGCGAAAACCGACTAACTGCTGAGAAAGACGGAAGAAGATCTCCACTAATACGAGAACCTGGTAGAATAGATTCTAGGGGTGGCCTTCTGATGACGATGAGGAAATCCTTTGTAGACGGGATTTCCCTCATATGTAATCATGAAAATAAAGAAAAACCCTTTGTAGATTAGATTTTCCTCATATGTAATCATGATTTAAATAAAATTGTCTACTTCTGTGCATATAATTATTTTGCCATATACTTTGCTGTGAAGTCTGAATATGTGTAGCTTCGACACGTCTGATATCTTTACGCCGACTCTGATAGAAAGAGTATTAGGTCCCGTCCTATCTTTTACGCATAACTAAGGATGCATAGAAAGCCGCTTTAGCATTTAAGTCGAGTATTCGAACTGTCCTGCTATTTAGGAAATGGGGAGCTGCGTAGAATTCTGAACCGTCACTTCTGATAAGAAGAACTTTCGTTCAGACCATCATCTTCAAGAATGATTTCCAGAAAATCCCTTGAAATAGGGCGAGAAACGGTTGTCAAACTGAGTCATCATCTTGAACTGTAGATAAAATATTCAGGCTAGATTCTGGATGAACTTCCAATCGACCCAAGGAGAAGAGTAATTTTCAATGTTGAACTCTGTATGCTTTGGGTACTTGGGATATATTTGGGCCAAGAAGGAGTCTCTTCTGTGTGAACCCTTGCAATTGACCGCCTTGAGAATTGTTCAGATATACGCATATTCTGGCTCGCGTATTCTTAGATATGCGGAAAGTCATAGATCTGTAATGTGGATGAGCATAAAATCATAAGTTTGTAGCCTCTCGAGCGTAAAAGCTGCTAAGCATGAGAGCATCCGGGCATAGAAACTGTAGATTTGTAGCCTCTGAAAAGAAAATCTTTCGAGCGTGAAGTTGTGGATCTGCTGCCTCTGAGCGTAAAAGCCACC
This sequence comes from Iris macrosiphon, assembly GCA_036927795.1. Taxonomy (NCBI): domain Eukaryota; kingdom Viridiplantae; phylum Streptophyta; class Magnoliopsida; order Asparagales; family Iridaceae; genus Iris; species Iris macrosiphon. Next base: position 41,466,961 of record JAYESA010000017.1, on the reverse strand, counting down.
GAGCATGAAATCATAGATTTGTAGCTTCTGAGCGTGAAGTCGTAGGTTTGTAGCCTTTCGAGTGTAAAATCTACCGAGCATAAAAGCATCCGGACATAAAACCATAAACTTATAGTCTCTGAGCGTAAAACCATAGATCTGTAGCTGCCGAGCGTAGAAAGCTCCTTGGCGTAAAACCACGAATCTGCTTTACGCGAAAACTTTTCGAATTCGCTGACTGTCCGCCTTCTCTGAGTAATAGGCTGACGTAGTACCCATTCATAACCGAATATTAATTATTGGATTTGGTTCGGGATTCGAGGAGTCCATCCGAACTCTATATATACCCCAAGGCTTTTAGAGAAAAACTTTCCATCTGTCTTTTGCGAAAGAAAGCCTTCGACTCTTCAAGTTCTTCTTCGTTTCTTCTCGAGCATTCAGAGTTTTCAGCAATGGCCCCAAAACAAATCCCCTTCTCTAAGGGAAAGAAGGTTGACTCTTCTTCTCGCTCTTCTGCCCAAGCGAGAGCGACTTCTGTCGGGCAAGGCGAGCTTCATTCTAAACGAAGTGTCCCGCCGACGAGCAGCACACCCGGAGTTAAAGGTAGAGTTTTTAGGACAAAAAGAACGACGAAAATCCTTCGCACACGTTGTACGTGAACGCGTTAGGTCATCTTCTGTACTGATAGCCTCTTCGAGGAAGATGACGCACAGAGATGTTACATCTTTTATGCCCATATTTCTATTGTGTCAGCGTAAAAACTCCATATTTTTGCAGTCTGGCGTAAAAGCACAGACTGTCGAAACTTGGCGTATATTATAAAATTTGAGTGTTACGCTTCTTGATGGAAATTTTGGCGTAATAACTCAACTTTGACAGTCTAGCGTAAAATACAGACTGTATACTGCCAACCTTGAATTTTACGCTTAGGAAATGGATTCCAGCGTAAATGATCAAGTTTTTATAGTCTTGGCGTAAATCACAGACTGTTGATTTTTTGGCATATGCTGCAAGATTTATAATGTCTAGTATAGAAACTGGCGTATTTTTCTTACACTTTTGTAGTTAACTTGCATGCGTCTCCGCTGGCTGAGGTGATGGGTTCTGCTGCCGGCATGCTGCATTCCAACTACCTGGAGGACTTGTCCCACGTGGCATTTCCTATCTCCGGACCCCAATATCCTGAAGGAAGGGGAATCCTGATATCGGCTCAAGGTGAGCGAACGCTGTTGAATATGCTCAACGGAGAGCCCCTGACGTACATAGACGGGGACCAATATATAAAGTTGGCTTTTCTCTTTAGGGACATGATTGACAAGCAGTCCCAAACGAAGCCCAAGAAAGAACTCTGGGTTTTCCCTGCCGGGGGCTTGGTCCTGTATCTGTCCAAGATACTGAGAGACTATCCCATCTCGGCATTCTTCTATGCTACACATCCCAGGAGGATGTCGTGGACGCTGACTCCCGATCTTCACGGCAGGCAGAGGAAGATATTTTACCAGAAAAGATCTGGTCTAGGGTCATTTGTCAGCCGCCCTTCCGGCTCTGTGATGCCGTTTAGGGGATTGTATCCGGGCAGTGTCCCGAGTGAAGACAGTTTGCTGCTCCAGCCTGTCCAATTGTCGACTTTCTGCAGCGATTTCATGGGACATGGAGGAGTATACCCCAAGGTTAATCCTCGGTGCAATGGGTGGATCACCCCAACAAATCTTCGATGGGCTCGCTTAGCTGACTGGGCCCTGAAGCATTTTCAGACCGAGCTGGAGGGCATTGGTCTGTTTACAGCTGTGAATACCACCAGTGTTGGGTTACCTCTCAACCCCAACCTGTTCCTGGTTTTGATGGAGTGATATATCTCGCTCACCGGGACTTTCGCCACTCTACTGGGGGAGTTGGGATTGGCCCTCCACGAGATGGCAGAGATTCCGAGACTGCCAATGGGGGATACTCCTTATGAAGAGTATGTTCCCACAAACCGGGAGCTGGGGGATTCAGACCCTCGGGTAGTGGCAGTATACCAGGAGCTGATGTGCCACTACCTAGCGTGCACCGCCTTTTATGGTGAGCCTTCTGATTTGGCTCATACCAACAAATGGGCGTCCTACCTCTTCTTTCACCGGGCCAGGGCTGCTAGGCCAGAGAAAGTCTTGGATAGCAAGGATCACCCTCTAATCTTTCTGAGCGTGCTTAGTGCTCAGGTAGTCGACGATCTGATGGAGGACGCTAAGGCTCCAGATCAGATTCTCGACGAAGGGATAGGGAATTATCCTGCAGGCACTAAGGCCTACAGTTATTTGAGGCATTGCCGCAGGCCTCTGTCCAAGAAAGCTCAACTGTCTGGCTTTCTCTCTATATGGTTGCGCCGACTGGTGGTACCCGACATTGCATCTGCGGACCGCATTCACCGCAATACGCTATGGCCTGCAGTACGTCTGGTGTTCGGGGCAAGACTGGGCTTGATCCCTGCCATGGTGTGCCGCATACAAGCTGGCCTGAGGGCAATTACTGATGGGCTGCTTGTCGATGAAACTCGGCGTGATAGCTTTCCCAGGGTAGAATTACCATACCTGTATTTGATGGGATGGTTAATTCTCCATAACCCCAGAGTGATGTCTCCCGGCTCTGCAGTAGTTCGGGGGTAGTTTCTTGCTGAACTACAAGAAATCTTCCTGGAATGTGACCACAGTCTTAGACTGTCGACGGGCGCTGAATTTCAGTCACAGTTGGAAGCTCTTCTGCACTGTCCACTCTGTACATCTCAATCAACAGGGGATCAAACTTCAGGATATAGGCGACGGGAAGACCGTTCTTTCTTCTGAGGCTTTTAATTGGTTGGTCTGCATTAGACCTTCCCATTTACTGTACAGAAGTGAAGACCATTGCTTCTTGGAGCCCTACCTGCCTAGTCGGTTCACCAGGCAGTTTGGGTATGACCAATTGCATGTGGGCAATGCCGTCACCAGCTTCAGGTCTAGGGGTGGACTCATCGATGGAGCGAGATGATGGCGATACTTCATCATGGGTTGCACTGAAGCAATTTTTATCGTGCCCGTCATTTCACTCTCCACGAAGCTCCACATCCTCCACTCGTATGCCCAGTTCTATGTGGCAACCAACACCTTCCATCGCAATTTTGACATGCTTGGAAGTTTTAGGATGCCCTCCTACAAGTCTGCAAGAAGAGACGATGTCCCCTCGGTCTCTTCTGACGAGGGTGAAGATTTCGTGAATCCAGATGAGCCTCTGTTGGCGGTACCGAGGGGTGAAATACCTCCGCCTGCAGGGGCTTTGGTCATCTCTGGTAAGCGAAGGGCTCCTGCTCCGAAGGAGACTTCCCCGCGCAAGAGGAAGAAGAAGACGGTTACTCATCCTCTCAGGATTCCCGGCCATGAGGCTCCTAGAAGTGAACTGCTGCTTCCCCTGTCGGGGACGATTCTTTGATTGGAGGTTCCTTGCCTTTTAGAGAGGAAACCTCCATAGTTCCGGCTGGCGGTGCCGGAGAATTCTTACTTGAGGCTGCTGTCGCTGCTACCGCTTTAGGTAGTGGTACGAGATCGCCTTAAGGGCCGAGCCGAATAAGGATATCTTTATCCAGATCAGCATCGGGAGAAACCCCTGCTGTATTCGTAGGTGCACCCAGCCAGATTCCACCTGGTGAACCTCGATTGGATCTGGGTGAGGACTCGGAAGAATACCTGCCGCTGTCAGTTAGCATACCCCCTTCTCCAGGTATGACAGCTTGCCTAGCATCATTAAGACATAATTTAGCTGTACTGGCCGCAGACACGACATATATACCATCAGCCATGGGTAAATATCGTCTTTACGTCTCTTTTTTAGAAAAGTTAACATTATTTTGATATTAACTTCCTTTTATCTTCTTTTCAAGAGAAGACATCTTCGGGGAGGGCAGTGTTGATGCACCTTTTGGCTCTGTGTCAGCTCCTGGCGATGACATGGAGGTGCCCGACTTCAAAGAGGAAATATTTTCGGGTGTCGGCTCGTCCGAAATAGTTTTGATGTCTCAAGAGGAGGATGAGCCTATCATTACGACAATGCTTCCTTTGAGTACGTCGGTCACTTCGTCTATTGCTGGCGCATCTTCTTTCGTCGCACCATCTGTTGAGGCGACGGCTGTGGCAACATCGTCTGCGGTCGTTCCTGGAGGGAGGTTCGCAAATATTGTAGCCACTCCCAGCATAAATTTGGATCTAGCCCTGCTGACCGAGCAGTATACTGGTATCTTCTACACTACTTTGAAAATGCTAATATCAATAGTATTGGAGAAGAATCTAAGCTTTGAGGCTCTGAGGAGGTATGCTAAGTTCACGATAGTGCCGATCAGAGACTTCAACGACACTGGGGTAGCTGACACACTGGAGGAGATAGTTAATGGTTTGGAGCCAACCATTAACGAATATCTGTAGCTATCTCGAGGCAGCATTGACGACCTGGTCCAGGCTAGGTATGACTCCCTGACTGCAGAGCTTGCTGGGCAACTGGAATCTCTGAATAAATTTGTCTAGGAACAGTAACAGGAGATAGATCATGAGCGTGCCGAACTGGAGTATGTCATTCCTCAACTGACTCAGTACGACGTCGGCTATGAGAAAGTGACAGCAAGGGTCCGCAGATTGAGAGATAAACTCGCTCAAGCGGAAGAGGAGGCTGTCTCTTTGTCGGCATCTCGAGATGTGCTGAAGCGTCGAATGGAGACCGCTCAACAGAACCTGACACATGTGGGTGTCATCCACTTAGGTTTTGTGCGTGCTCGGTCCGAGCTAGTTGCTTTGAACAATGATGCGGAAAGGCTGGAACGGGCTTGCGCGGACGTCTTGAACTCCAGGGATGAGAGAATGGCTGCTCTGGCACGGCAGATTCGTGACCTAACCGCTCCCCCAAAATGATGTACTTTTTTGCTTTTCAATATAATTTTGCTCTTTCTGGGAATAATAAAGAGACTTCATCTGACTTTGTGGAACCATCATTTTGGAATATAAATGACAGGTTTAGGTGAAAGTGATATCAGAGGTCATACGGACATGATATACTCTCGGTAAGCTTCAGCAGGACATATCTATTCAGAGGTTATATGGACATGATAAAATATGCTTCGACTAAAATTTGTACACAAAATACTATCAGAGGTAATATGGACGTGATAGGTCTTGAAGTTCCAAATTAGTTAAACATATCTATTCAGAGGTTATATGGACATGATAGAATACGATCCAACCAGTTTCGTTTTGGAAGTAGTATTGTCTGAATGAGATCTTCACCATACTGCATTTGAGCAAAGAAGATTAAGCGTAGTACCTTTTTAGGAATTGGCCATTGATAGGAGCCATCAACAAGTCTCCGTTAGGCTTGGCTAACCTGTAAGCGTCGTTTGAGAACGTCGTCTCGATCACATAAGGGCCTTCCCATTTGGGTTAGAATTTACCCTTACTCCTGTTAGTAAGAATCATCGGCCTTCTCACAGCTAAGACTAGCTCGCCAGCTTTGAACACTCTTTTCTTTACTTTTTGATTAAAAGATCTAGAAATGCGTGCCTGGTAGAACGCGATGCCCTGTTGAGCCTGAAGGCGTTTCTCGTCTAATCCTTCTAGCTCTTGAAGCCTTAACAGGTCATTCTTTTCTTGAGTCAGCCCATTAGCCACTACTATCCTGAGTAACAAAATTTGGATTTCGATGGGGAGAACTGCTTCGCTCCTGTAAACCAATGAGAATGGGGTACAACCTGTCGATACTCATACAGTTGTGCAGTATGCCCAGAGACATTCTCCCAACTTCTCATTCCAATCCCTCTTATTCGAAAAGACAAACTTTTTTAAGAGTTGATAATAGTTTTGTTGAAGGCTTCCGCCAAACCATTAGCAGCAGGATTATATGCCGTAGAGGCCATATTTTGTATCCAATTTTTATCTTAAAATCGATAAAACGCTTGGCTGATGAACGGCCCATTGTCATGAATTATCCTCCGGGGTATCCCAAAGCGATAAACGACATGATGCTTGATAAAACTGATCACATTAGATGCCTTCACCTCAGCAAGAGGGATCGCCTCTGCCCATTTGGAGAAGTAATCCGTGATGGCCAGTATGAACCGGTGGCCTCTGGAAGAAGACGAGTGAATAGGACCAATGATATCCATACCCCATGCTTCGAAAGGCCAAGATGCGACCGTACGATGTAGATATTCAGGAGGTTGATGTATAAAGTCTGCATGAACCTGACAGGCTTTGCATTATTTTGCATACCTTATTGTATCTGTGATTATAGTAGGCCAGTAATAGCCCATTCTTCTGATACGATCTTGTAGCTTAGGACCGGGTTGATGCGCTCCGCATATGCCGTCGTGAGCTTCACGGATAATCTGCTGTGCTTCATCACCAGAGAGACATCTCAATAGCAGTCCATCGTAGGTCCGGCGATATAGACACTGTGAAGATGCATCGAAATAGAAGCGTAATGATCGTCTTTTGACGGATACTGCTTCTTTAGGATCCTCCGGCAAGATTTTGTATGCCACAAAATCTATAAAGGGACTTCTCTAATCTCTCTTGGGAGGATCGGTGTTCGCAGCGTAGCTGCATTCTACGTGAAAGTTATTTTTCATACAGAATAAATATCTGTTAAGAAGGATCACCGAATTCTGCCTTCTTATGGGAGTAGCTAAATCTGCAGCTAGACTGGCTAGGGCATCAGCTTCCAGATTCTGAGATCGAGGTACATGCTCTAGGAAGAACCCTTTGAATGTCATGGCTATCCCGACCGTTGCTCGGTGATAGGGGATGAGGTCTGGATTTCGGACTTCATATATTCCTCTGACTTGATTGACGATCAGCAGAGAATCACCGAAAGCTTCCAGAGATTCGACGCCCAATTCCTTAGCGACTTGGAGCCTGATTAGTAGAGCGTTATACTCTGCCACATTATTGGAACATGGCTCGCTAAGAGAATATGCCCGATAGATGACGAGCTTATCCGGAGTAACCAGGACAATTCCTACTCCTGAAACCACGTTTCCCCTGGGACCAGTCCTGGAGGCACCATCGAAGAATAGTTGCCATGCATCACTTTCCATTGCGGAATTACATTCTGCAACTTCGTCAAAAATATCCTCGTATAGTTTGGAGGCCTTTGGGATCGGGTAAGTAGCTAGGAAATCAGCCAATGCTTGGCCTTTGATGGACTTCTGAGGGACGTATACCATGTCATACGGTGTTAATAACATCGCCCAAGTCGCAAATCGGGAATTAAGAACACTTGGCTTGTTCGTCAGTACCCGAAGAGGATTGATCCTGGAGATGATATGAATAGTCTGGCCCGTGACATAGTGTCGCATTTTCTGAATAGCGAACATCAGAGCCAAGCATTCTTTTTCTACTGGACTGTACCAGTGTTCAGCTCCGATCATCATCCTGCTTAGATAGTAAATAGCCTGTTCATGACCCACATTGTTCTTCTGTGCGAGAAGAGCTCCCAGAGAATGATCCATCGCTCGAACATACAGTAAGAATGGTCTTCCTATGACGGGAGGCACCAGAACTGGCGGATTAGTGAGGTAGCGTTTGATATCATTAAACGCTTGCTGACAGGGTTCGTCCCATACGAAGGATACACCTTTCTTCATGAGACGAGAAAGAGGCTGACATCTCCCAGAGAGGTTGGATATGAATCTCCGGATATAAGCCAGACAACCTTGAAATCCCCTGAGTTCTCTCAGATTACGGGGCGGTCATATTTCTAAGATGGCCTTGACTTTATCAGGGTCCACTTGAATGCCTTTAGCGGTAATGATAAATCTCAGGAATTTGCCACTAGATACACCCAGAAAGGACTTTGTAGGATTCATTTTGAGTTAATGTTGGCGCATCAACTCGAATACTGTCTTCAAGTCTTGGATGTGATTATCCTTGAGGCAACTTTTGACAGCTACATCATCCACGTAATATTCCACTATTTTGCGTAAATGCTCATGGAATATGTTACTCATAGCCCGTTGGTACGTAGCCCCGGCATTCTTCAATCCGAAGGGCATGATCGTATAGCAATATACCCCCAATGGTGTCCGGAAGGCAGTATGCTTCTTGTCTTCAGGATGCATCTTGATTTGGTTGTATCCTGAAAATCCGTCCATGAAAGACATACATTCAAAATCGTATGTATTGTCAATCATGACGTCGGTAATGGGAAGAGAAAACTCATCCTTGGGGCAGGCTGCATTCAGATCTCGGTAATCGATGCAGACACGTACTTTTCTATTTTTCTTCATGACCGGGACAACATTGGCGACCCAGTCGGGATGTTGTTTTTCTCGGATGAAACCGCAGGCTATCAACTTCTTGATTTCAGCTTCAATGGCGTCCATCATATCCGGGCGGAACCGGCGTTGGTGCTGCTTCACAGGCTTCGAATCGGGCAATATATTGAGTTTATGAGTAGCTACCTTTGGATCAAGACCTGGCATGTCCTCATAATTCTATGCAAAGACGTCGATATATTCTTTTATCAGCTGGACAACTTCTTCCCTTTCTTCTTCCGAAAGATTGTTTCTGATAAATATCGGCTTTGGCGAAAGTTCATCCCCAACGTCAATCTGGATAACTTTATCCTCAGTGGGAGGTTCTCTCTGCTCGAAGCAAAATTCCCATTATGTATCCATTTGTCGAGTCCAAGCGTCATTCTTAAACAGTTCAGATTCTTGTTCGTCTGCTTCGAAGGAATCTGTCACTACCGTATTTACCGATAATGTTCGTTCGAGAGCATCAGATGAGTCGGAGGGTGATGAGCCATTTTGAACAGAGAAAAGATATCCTCGTTTGACTCAGAAGCTGCCAGGGAGGTGGTATACCCTAACCCGAAATGAGTTCGTTGACAGTAGGGATCGCCTTGCAACTGCATTTATTTGCCTTTCCCGTAGTTGAGACCTGGTTCCAGTTTCAAGTCATAACCTATACTTTGCATGATCTTCAAAGCTTACGAGCTGTATCTGTGAACTTGCATTTTACCAGCATCGTCATCGAAAGAATCTTCTTGTACAGTCGGTTCATTGCACATACGACCGAAGACTATTGAACGCTGACTGCTGCAGGCAGGCGGGACGATGAAGATAGAATCCTCATGTGGTCCATACGTCGTGATGACATTGGATGATGACGCTACTTCCTACATATACGGATGTAGGAATCTATAGCTTCCAAGAATTTTTGTGCCATAGGTTCTATATAGTCGTGGGGAGAGGATTCCTGATTTGGAATTTGAGCGTCGATATACTGGAAAAGAGGATCTTTATTATCATCCGAAACCGCATTCCTGGTTGCATTTACATCAATCGGCTACCTGTTGCGCCGAAGGTTGATGACCAAGGGTGGAGGCTTCTGGTTCAAAGTGATCACTAGAAGATCACCTCCTTTTCCTGAACTAGTTTTGTTCAGGTGGACAGCCATAGGCTCCATGGCTTTTGGACGAGTAGTTCGCCCTTTCACCTTGATTGACAGAGGTTGCTAGACAGAGGGTTCTTCTGGCTCCTGGTGGGATTCCTTCTCTGCTTCGCCTGACACCTCTTCCATGTAGACTTGAGAGTATAACACGGTATCAGAGTAGTAGGATTCTACTCCTTTAAATTGGTTCAGGTCAGCAAACTCCATTTGTACTGTTCCTTGGGCATCTACATATTTAAAGCATTGATGTAGAGTTGAAGAAACGATGTTATGGTCGTGGATCCAAGGTCTACCCAGCAGAATATTGTAGGACACCTCTGAATCAATGACGTAACACGTAGCCACTGATCTGAGGTCGCCAATCTGGATCCTCAGGCAAATTTTCCCCAACGGCTTACTTTTCTGGCGTTGAAACCCACGATTGTAGTGGTGGTATAAGCCAATTCGCTGGTAGGAATCCTCAGCGGTCTGAGCAGACTATGAGGAATGATGCTGATTGATGATCCCGGATCTATGTGAATCCGGTCGACCTCCATGGAACCGACGAACCTGGTGTAATAGAGGGGTCTGTCATGCCTGTTATGCTTTAACAGCATATCATCTTAAGTGAAAGTGATATTCGGGACCACCTCCATCATACTGTGGCATTGAGGATATGCCATGGGTTCTTCGTCAGGGGACTTGAGCTGGGTCAAGTATGCATCCGCCAGCATTAATGCTTCACTCAGGGCTTGACGAGTGTCTTGAGAGAGCCTGAGTAGTTTGAATATGGACAACCTGGCTGGTGTATTAGCCAGTTGGGCCAGGATGTCAAAGTTGTATGGCTTCTCTAAACCTTTGTTTTGAATGTTTTTCACAGGTTTATCGAAACGCACTTCTTTTTGCTTCCCTTTGTCCGCCGAAGTTGGTCTCGAAGGACCGGCCTCTAGTATGGAGGGTCCGGATTCTGAAGGCTTGGTAGCTGAAGCGTCTGCCGGTGCATCTTCCTGACTTGCTCCATAGTCTTTGAGGTAAGCTTTCCATGAACGGGTTTCAGTAGCCAAGACCTCGTCTTCTGATGCCGAGTGTACCGCAACCGTGTAACATAGTTTACGCTTTGAGTTATTCTTAGACTTAGCCTTAGCAGCTTGAGTCTCTTTCTCGATCTCTGACACCAGATTCGGATGAACCCATATGATCTTGCCCCGCTGGGTAGTTAGGGGTACCAGGTCATAATTTTGACCCCTTGCTGGAGGGAGATTAACGATGTTCATCGTTGTCCAGGAAATAGGTGTAACATCATCCGGGACTTCTCGGGGAGGCAGATTGCCAAATTGCAGAGAGATCATGTTGGTTGTGACCGTCTTCTCGCTGTTGCACAGAGTTATGGCCTTAGCATCGATCAGCTCCTGGATCTTCCTCTTCAGTACATAATACGCCTTTGTAGGGTGGTGTATATATCTATGGAAGATGCAATACTTGGGGTTATTAGTACTGCCAACTTTATTAGGCCGCTTCTCCTCAGGAAGGGTAATCTTGCCACTTTTGACGAGACACTCGAATATGCTCGGAATATCATCGTCGTCGAAAGAGTATACTTCAATGGGCCTGGAAGTCCCAGGTTTCGTTTGTGTGGTTGCCGCAGTCTTTTGCCTAGACGTATTGATTGCCAGAGCTTCTTTTCCTTTGGAACCACGAGGATGGTCGCTGTTGGGGAATGACCTCTTGCCTCTATCGGAGGTAGAGATCATGATGCCATTATCACGCACCTTTTGACTGTTGTCCTCGACAGCTACTGCTGAGATGATGAACGAGGACCAATCATGGAACTGATATGGTCCTGTGAACATCGAGATCACGGGAAGGAGGTTCTTCCTGCAAATGTCCACCAATGCCGAGTCTGGAACTTCGGGAGGCATTTGCAAAGTGGCTTGACGAAAACGTTTGATGAAGGTGCGAACGTCCTCTTTTTCCTTCTGCTTTACTTCGATGAGAGAGGACATAGACATGTCCATCCCTCCCTCGTAGAATCTTACGAAGAATAAGGCTTTAAAGTCTTCAAAGGAAGTAATGCAGTTGTCTGCCAAGCTACTGTACCACTGATAAGCCACTCTTGAGAGACAGCCCTTGAACACCCGAGTGAGGAGGGCATCATTCCCCTGTAGTAATACCGTCATCATACTGAAGTAGTTCATGTACTGACTCGGTGATGTTTTTCTCTCGAACAGAGCTATAGTCTATGGTTTGTATTTAGGAGAGAAAGGGGCCTCTTCCCAGATAGCTGGGTAAGGCTGGTTGATTCCCAATTTCTTGAGCTGATCTTTGTGCTTCAAGGCATCAAATTGGGCTTTCAACTCCCGTACTGCCTGTATCAGATTTTCAGCCGGTAGCGGGATCACAGAGTGGTGAGGAATCGGTTGCATCGTGATTCCAACGGGAGGTAATATATTCTCCGAGTGAGGAAGTGGAGGAACTGTTGACTCCTGATCTAGAGCAGGCTCTTGGATTGCGTTGGATGGTGGTAAGTCCACCCCCACACGTATCTGAGTTGGAGGGACTGATGCTTGAGCCATGGCGGCTGTGTGTTGAGTCAGCATCATCTGGTGCATGTTCTCCATCATGGATTGTATCTCTTTCAGAGATGTCTCCAGTAAAGTAATGCATTGCTCAGTGCTCCCCGACGGGGAAGCTTCCTCGCGTTCATCTCCAATGGCATAAACTCCCATCTCCCTAGGTGTCAATGAAAGATTAGTATAGGTCTTTGTAGAAGTTGACTCTATACTTTTGGTATCTGATTCGGGAGACTGGCGACCCCCAGCATTGGAATCAGAAGAGTACGAAGTCGGCTGTCGTGACCTCGAACGGGTGTTTCGGAATACCCCAGCTTCAGTGTACCTAAGGAGCTGGTTGAATCTCCTTCGGCTCGGAGTTCTAGAGGGATGACGTCTTGAGCTCGATCTTTCTCTGTATGTGTGAAGCCATGTTCACAGATGCATGTGTGGGCTCTTCTTCCTGGAAAGACGAAGAGTAGCTCAACCGGTCGAAAATCGACCATTTTGCTTCAGAACAGCAATAATTAACTACAATCCTATGACTATTACAATAGTGCTCGCTAGGAGGCGTAATAGACACGCTAGAAGTTCCCTTCTCCTTGCGTTTATGGATTAGATACTCACGCAGGTTAGGAGGAGTTACAGAAGAAGAAGATGGCTTGTTCCTTCTGTTCACATCAGTGGGCATGCGAATGTTGGGAACCATAGTTTTTCCTGTGCCACCCGTATACAACAGGTTGGCCATCTGGTTAGCGAATAATCCCCGAGGAGGGTGTCTATCCACAAACTGAGCCTTCTTTACGCTGAGGGGCTTCCCCTGGCGTAATTCGGAGCTCTGCTCAGGTTGGCGTAAAGCTGAGGATGTCCTCAGTCGGCCGTCAGCGTCTCGCGTAATCCGGAGGGCAGAAAGATTCTTTCTTTGCTGGCGTAAAGGTCGAGAAGTCGAGCAGTCCGTCGCTTGCTTTCCCTTACGTAGATTGCAGGGATCATCTGCTTTTCCGCGGAGGGCAGATGCATTTTTATGCGCGGAGCGCGTTTGGAATTTCTGATTGGGCGCTAAGGCATTGTCAGAAATTCTGTCTGCCACATCATTGACGGGAGACGAGTTTTTACGCGAGATACGCGATGTATACTTCTGGACTAGCGCTGAGGCATTGCCAAAAGTTTTGTCTATTCCGTCAGTGACGGGAGATTGAATTTTACGCGCAAGGTGTGGAGGGAGCGATGCTACAACCTTGTTGGTCGGAGAGATCAGAGAGTCGACAGGAATGGTAGGGGATGTCTTGGGCATCCAAACCTTACGCAGCTTCCTGTTGTCTTGGACAGAGAGAGAGTGAGAGCTATCCCCTGTTCGAAGCATGTCTTCGTAGGCAGACTAGTCGAATTGGACGACCAGGGTCTTCTTTACGGATCCCACGGATACCGTATCGTGTTGAGAAATTGCTTTCTCGTCAGATGAGAAAGTCGTCCCCAGCAGAGTCGCCATCTTGTGTTTGATAATAAACGAAAAAAATGAAACGAGGTTTATACGAAACCCGCTCTTAGGTTTACAAACAAGAAGTACAATTAATCCTATACGAGGATGTCGAGTATAATTTTTTAATCTGGGTAAATATTGCTATAGGAGTCTGATCTGCAGTCGATCACTTTGTCCCTTGGACTATACAATGATAAAGAAGTGCTGTAGAAGACAGAAAGCAGCTTCGAAGGTTGCTAAAGAGAGTGGATGCTCGATGCCAAAGTCGTCGATTACTACTCTTTGCCTGAGCTCTGGATTCTTCTCTCTCAAAGACTATTCGACTCTTAGTTCCTTGACCTTCTCTCTTAATCTTGGAATCGTTGACCTTCTTTTCTCCACACTGGATTTTTTGACCCTGGAGCTATGTTGATAGAGGTCTCTATTTATAGAGTTTTAGTGACAGTGACCACTCAGTCGGCGTAGAAGCCGAGTAGTGGAAAGTACAGCACTCTTTTACATGATGGTTACAATAACCGTTGTCTACGTATAAATGACCTTTTGAATGAGCGTGTGACGCGTGTCCCATTAAGAGATAATGCGTATAACTGCTGCGAAGATTACCGCATAAAAGCCATGTAGGTAGTTATCCCTCGCGTAGAAAAGGTTGGCGTAGAAGCCAATAACTGTCACCATGGCGTAGAAGCCAATAACTGTCACCATAGCGTAGAAACCAAAGAGTTATCAAACCGACATAGAAGCCGAGTAGGCATAGAAGCCGAATAGGCATAGAAGCCGAGTGGGCGTAGAAACTAGCTGATCCTCCTCCTTTGACTGAGGCTTGAGCAAATTCTGGACCGAAATAGCTTCAATACGCATTAGAGCAGATGTAGCCTGAGTTGGCGTATTCCAAGGAGATAGCATATAGCGTGCTCCCATAGCTGAGAATAGCCTGATGGCATAATGTGCCACAGTGATGATGTGGACATTTTTAGCCAAAATTATAGTTTTTGGAGATATAATCAAATCTCTTGCATTAAATGCAGAGATCTGCCATCATCCTGTGTATTAAATGTAGATACGCGCCTTAAAGATTTGCCATCATTCTGCGTATTAAATGCAGATACATGCCTCGAGCTCTGTCATCACTCTGCGCTTTAAATGCAGAGACGTGCCTCGAGCTCTGTCATCACTCTGCGCATTAAATGCAGAGACGTGCCTCGAGCTCTGTACGAAGAGCAGCTTTTGACGTGGCAGCCTGTTTGTCTTCTGTGGAGCATAAACAGCTCACGTCTGCCCGTGTAAAACTAGACAGCGTATTCCCTTGTATGCGTAAAAGCAGTTTACGCCAAGGGAATGTCACTAAACGACAGTCTGGTGACATTAATCAAATCTCTTCTGGTGACATTAATCAAATCTCTTACAATAAATACAGAGATCAGCCCCCATCCCGCGCATTAAATACAGAAACGTGCCTCGAGCCCTGTACGAAGAGCAGCTTTTGATGTGGCAGCCTGTTTGTCTTCTGTGGAGCGTAAACAGTCATATCTGCATGTGTAAAACTAGGCAGCGTATTCCCTTGTATACGTAAAAATGGGTTACGCCAAGGAAATGGCCCTAAATGACAGTCTGGGTTATTGTACCGCACCATCATTATAGCCGTCGCCTGGGTAGTCGTGCAGTACTCTTTGTCAGGAGTCAGACGTCAGGTTCACTGCATGATTTGACAGGTTTATTTCGAAGAATACGAAGCGTTCCTTGTACACTTCAATGCTGCATTAAAGCGGATGAGTTTTACGCCATAAAGGCGATGTAGCACCCTTTTTACGCTGAAGCAGCCTGGACATACTGCATTACACGGATAGTCCTTGAGCTTATATTTTACGCTGTACTTAGTGGAAAAGCTCTGTTTGTACGCCGATGGCTCTGAAATCATCTCTTTACGCTGTCCAGCATCAATATGCTGCGTATAGCTATCCAGCATATTTTTCATGCTTCTACAGGATGCTCGTCAGAATACGACAAAACTTACGCCATTGGACTCGTGGTATCGCGTTGGTCCCGTGATCCAATTTTCAGGCAATTCTGAGATATTTGACCAAGCCGTCTATTTGCGGGCCCCATGGTTGACTTTTTGGACAAATTTGTGTTCGGCTTACCGGAATCCAAAATTGGACATACTGTTGAGTTCGTATTGATGTTTAGAATTTTTTTGACCTATAATTTGTCCCATTTAGAGAACTTTAGCTCTTGCACACATTTCGGTGCAAAGTGGGCCATATGTGGACCCCGCTTTGACCCAAGATTACCGTTTTTCTCCTGTGTCCAAATTGGACGAAAGGATAGTGTTTTCTAGCTATCTCGCTGATTTCGGAAACATTGGTGATGTTTATTTCAGCATCCAGAGATGTTTATTCAGAGGCCTTAGTTTCTGATCTTATGTCCCAAACGTCTGGACGCTTACGCTTTACAGATTGCTTGTCAGACAAGTATACCTTGCCATTATACTGTGATTTATATTCCATATGTTGCATGCATCTTATTTCTGTTTATTTAGTTCATATATTTTAACTGCTATATAAACTGCGCGTCCAAGGAAACTTGGGTGCAACAACGGTGGCATCGTATTCTGTTTATATATATATATATATATATATATATATATATATATATATATATATATATGTTGCCTAGTTTATGAGACCACCCCATTATCATGAGGCATTCTTATGTTTCATTGGCCATGACACTGTTCTTACATGAGTGTGAGTCACATGTAAGATACGGACTTGCGTACTCGGCTGGCCACCTGTACGTATAGGTCGTGCAACGGATAGGAATAACTGTCGGTAGAAACTTTGTATGCTAGTAGACCTGGCAGTTATTTAGAGGTATCATCGTGTCATAGATGTGACATACTTAGAGCATGGGGTGGGGAGAACAACAAGTAAGGCGTTTGGGCTCCTTTGCACTTTTCTTCTTATATAACCCGCACGCTCCATCGGAGATGCGTGGTCGTGATGACCCCTATATATTACCTGGCGGCCTCTGAGGTTCCAAAGTCATCATGGTTTTTAGGCCCCTGAATCTCCAAGAGAATCATGCCAAACCTATTTTTGGCCTGATTGCCCACTTGTTGGAAAGTTGTTCTCAAACTGCATTCACATAGATGGTTAGGCGACCCGTTGGATATTTATTTTCAGTACTTTATTGGCATATTTTTGTGTATCTTGTTATGTCCCTCTGAGGACCTGGTACCTTTCCAAATATAGACGGGCAGGAGTATCCACAGAAGTACGGACCCGGACCTGATGCTTCATTCTAGACTGAGGGAGTCTTATCTTTAGAGTATCTTTGATTCTTCACAGCTGATGGATTTTCTAGTTGCTATTTTTTTTGTGGACTTTTATCTTATATTAGAATTTGATCTCTTCTCTCATTTGGTAGTTTTAGTATAGTCAATTTGTAGTGGATTTGTTTCCATCTGACTATAATACTTTGAGACTTCATATTGATATTCAGTTATTTATTCTAATTATTTACTTTTGCTGTGGATAGATATAGATTGTGTGTGACTTATTGACAGTATATTACCACTTGTGGATTTGATATTTATTTATAGCGTACGTGTGTGTATGGTTTCCATATATTGGAGTTTGTATACATACGACTGGCGTGTTATGTATTTCGAGTCCTATGTATTTTGGGACTAGGGCATGACATGTTTGTGTGGTGGCCCATGCAGGTCTAGAATATATTGTCTCGGTTACGTTACTGTACCGAACAAGCCTGCGTATAGGAGTAGAATATAGGATCTCATCCATACTTGACAATAACTCATCTCCCTTTTTAACTTCCTATTTAAATGCTTGTATCCTATTTGATTCCTGTACTTCTTCTAATAGTTTCGTCTACACCTGTAGAGAGATGGATATGCGTAGTGGATGTACTGCCGCCAATAAAGACACATCTTCAGGAGCTAATGGCTAAACTCGAGAGGAGACCTCGACGACTCCTAGACTTCCGGGGCCGGATGGACAGACTCACAATCCAGTTCCATCAAACCTTTCTGCATCACCTAATGGGACCCCTCCAGCTTCATTGATACCGTAGGATGGCCAGACACAGCTGTTCCAATTCTTCTAAATGATGAGGCAGGAACATAGACAGCAGGCGACCATACTGGCTGCAGAGCAGAGGCAGTAAGCGGCAGAGCAGAGGCAAGAATTTCTAGCAGCACTTGAGAGAATGGCTTCACAGGCAATTGTACCAGCACAGGCACTAGCTCCAGTACCGCAAGCTAGAGTTGGTTCAGTCAAGGACTTTATACAGATGGGTCATGTCATACCCCAGTCCCAAAATACGTAGGACTAGAAACACATAAGCATGCCAGTCGCATGTATATGGCAACTCCAATATATGGAAGCCATAATATATGCGTACGCTGTATTATGAACAATAATTCACAAGTGGTATAAACTATCACAAGTCACAGGGCATAACCCTTAATCTCATCCACAGAAATCATAAAAAAATAAATAACCAATAACTATGTAACTAAATCTCGATATAAAGGATCAAAGGATGATAGTTGGGTGGAAAAAAATCCACTACCAAACTAGAAATATAAGATAAATCAAATAAATACATCAACTAATAATCATGAGGCTCGAAGAGAAGACCTCCTCGAAATATAAGTAGCAATTCTGGATCCGTGTTCCTGCTGATACTCATGAACATCTACACCTTGAAAGGGACCAGGTCCAAAGAGAGATATAATAAGATACATAGAAGCATGCTAATAAGTACTGTAAAATAAACATCCAATGGGTTACCTAACCTTCTATGTGAATGCAGTTTGAGAACAACTTTCCAACATGTGGGCTATCTGGCTAAAATGGGATTGGCATGATTCTCTTGGAGATTCAGGGGCCTACAATGTATGTCATCTTTTGAACGCCAGAGGCCGCCTGATAATATATAATATATAGTGGTCATCATGACCGTGCATCTCCGGCGGAGCTTACGGGTTACACAAGGAAAATACAAAGGAGCCCAAATGTCTTACATATTGTTCTCCCCACCCCATGCTTTAAGCATGTCACATCCATGACACGATAATACCTCTAATAACTGCCAAGTCTCCTAGCATGCAATTTCTAACAGCAGTTATCCCTAACGCACATCTCATACGTACATGAGGCCAAACCTGGCACGCAAGTTCATGATCTAGATGAGACTCACACTCGTATAACAGATGTGTCACGGCTAATAAAACCTAATAATGCCTCATGATAATGGGGTGGTCTCATAAACTAGGTCAACATGCATATACGTAATAAAAACAGAATACGACGACACCATCGTTGCACCCAAGTTTTCTTGGACGCGTAGTTTATATAGCAGTTAAAATATATGAACTAACTAAGAAGAAATAAGATGCATGCAACATATGGAATATAAATCACAGTACAATAGCAAGGTATACTTGTCTGGCAAGAAAGCTGCGTTATACCAATAACCTGCTCCTGAAGTCTCACAGAATAATCTGATATCCTATATATATATAATATAATACAATACAACATCAGCAATTACACTAGCACATACACAACCATAATTACACTGGACTCAGAGGGTACGCTAGGGGCGATACTGGTCAACTAACAGGGTCAATTGTGCGTCTAATTACGTGGGTGTCCTGTCTACATTGATGTATCAAATCAGACAGTCAAACTAACACATGTGTCTAAGCCAGTACATTAATGTACACAAGGCAGTCAACTCACAAGTTCTTAGGTTTACTTGGTCAAACGTAAATATGGGATATCCATAATTATCCTAGGGTCGCACAATAAATAAATACATTAGTCATAATTAGGTTTAGCATTATCATTTAATTACTTATACAATACATATATATATATATACATACCAATCTGAACATTATATACATATGCGTACGTATACGCATACGGGTCATACGGTCAAATTTTAATATAGGATATCCACTACTAACACTTATGGTCACTCAACATATATAATACAGTCATACCTAGTACTAACATTAATTACCCTAAAATGTATATGTGCCAATTAATTATCCTACACACACGCACACTAGTCTTTAGGTGAACTGACACGGTCTGAACTAAACTGAACCATGGAGCAATACTAATCACGAGCACACATAAAATGAAAGGAGAGGGACAGGTTCGATCCTTGGGGTTAGCGTGTACGTACGGGAATCGGGGGTGACTGCTGCAGGTCATCTTCGGTGTGGGTGACAGGTCCACGATGAATACGATAATGTCGATGTTGATGATGATGACGAGAGTAATGATGATTGGGTTAATGATGAGGATGATGAGGATGATGAGGATGGCGAGGGTAATGATGATGGTGATGATTAAGGATGTTAATGAGGATAATGAGGGTTATGATGATGATGATGATTAAGGTGATGATGATGATGATTAAGGTGATGGTAATAGGGATGATGATGATGATTATAATAGTGATGATGATTATTATGTAGGTTATGATGACACTGGAGGGGATGAGGCTGCTTTGGACAGGGAGGACTCAGGCGGGCTGAGGAGGAGGAGAGTGGAGAGGAGGTGGACAGAGGTCGACGAAGGGAGGCTGTGGTCGAGGAGTCATGGTGGCGTTAATGGTAGTTCAGGGGAGGAGAACGGAGGAGTCGGGACAGTGGTGGTTCTGCGATCTTCGGCGAGGGTGGTAAACTCGGGAGAAGTGGTGGAGGAGATCGGAGAAGGGGTGGATTGGCCCGATTTGGCCGTGCTGTCGAGGGAAGGTTGAAGAAGACAGGGAGGAGAGGTTCAGTGGCTCGGGGTCGGCTCAGGCGTCGGTTCCGACGGGAAAAAGGTAATGGTGGTAATGGTGGTATAGCTGGTGGTGTGCATCCGACAGCTCAGGCGGGCAGCACTGCTCGATGTTCAGTCGAGGAGGACGGATGGGTGTAGTCGGATGGATGGGTTCAATGGGTCGTGCTGTCACGGTCAGGGTATTCTCATGCGGTCGAGAGGGAAGAAAAGGATGGCGGTGGTGAGGTTTGCTGACGAAAAGATGGGAGAGGCGGCTCGGGGTCGTCCGCGGTGGAGGAGGCTGTGATGGGGATGTTCAGCGGGGTGTCACAGCGGTCTTAGGTGGTCACGGTTGCTCCGGCTGGTGGGGGAAGAGGAGAAAGGAGATGAACAGGAAGAGGGAAGGGGTCGGCTAGGGTTGGTTTGGGGATGTGTGAATGAATAAAAAATAAGGAAAATTATTATTTATACATATAGAAAAGTAGGGTTGGGTATTGACCTAGGGTGTTGGGCCGGTCAACATCCTACTTGGGATGGGCTTGGCTTCACATGAGGATGTTTGGGAGGGCTAGGATTGCATGGTTTGGAATGCATGGCTAGGATTGATGAGGGGGTGATGTTGTGTGCTGCACATTCCAAAAATCATGGGGAAAATTTACATAAAGGAAAAATAGATTTCTTCATGTGTTGTGTCCAATGGTGTGGACACCTCAATGCACTTTTGCACAAAAGTGCCCAACAATTAGAAAATTATAAAAAGATGGAAATTAGATTAAATTAATTAAAATTAATGCAAATGGTGTTCTTGAATTAATTAGAAGTACATGGGACTAAAATTAGGTAAAACATAAGCTTCATGAACATAGAAGACTTAAAATAAAATATCATCATAATTAGGGTTGCACAAAACGGATCAAGATTGTGTCTCCAATTTCGTTTGGAATGCACAAGGATACAAAGTTAAATTTATTTAGAATCAAATATAAACGTTTGTGACGAATATTACGCGACTAAAATATAGCACAAGAGAGCATAATTATAAGTTAACAAAGGTCAGAATAAATGACTGGTACATCTAGGATAATGATGTAAAATTTGTAGGAAGGAAATGGCTAGTGAGGTGCTCCAATTATCGAAGCAACGGTAAGGTGCACCAAGTGATATAAATATTGTAAATTCATCTAAAACACCGTGTTCTATTTCTAATTGGATTCAAACTAGCCATAATCTCTCTATCTAAGCCAAGTAGGTCTAATTTTGGTCGAGGGGGTTTACAATCTACCCAACTTAAAATAATTTTGTCCTCAAAATTAAACTAAGGTATAATTCATGAAATCCTTCACGTTCGTACATAAGGCAAGTCAATCGCAATCTCTTTGCAACAATTTAAAATCTATTCAAATCCATCGCAATCACCTTTAAAATTAAATTAACCATTGTTTAAATCAAAATTCAATATATCGTAATATCTTCTCGATTTTTAAATAATCAATCATCCAAATCTAATTTAAATCTATATGACATCCCACTTCAAAATTTATATCGCAATCTCCAACTATCATAATCTCCTCTAGAAAACAATTCTAATCAAATATTATTCCTATTCTCTACTTAAGAACTTTGTACTCTTCAAAGTTAAACTCAATTTCCGTCCTCAACGTTTCGAATAGGTGATCCAACAATCAAATTTTAACTTTTAATTCAAATCATCAAATTATAAAAATTTTGAATTCAATCCATCAATGTTCATGTTTAGAGTTCTATTTATTTTTCTCAAAATTTAAATCGATGATTCAACCTTCAATATTAAAAATTTAAATCATATGCTTAAGTATAAATATTTGGTCCGCAATATCAAGATATAAATTTTTATTAAATCCTCATCATCTTAATCATTCTTAAAAATTCCTAAAATTAAAATGACTTAAATCTCTCAATCTAATCTTACTTGATCACAATCTAAAAGAAATCCACCTCAAGTTGACAATGCAATTTCTACCCAACTTAGAATTTACCCATCTATCACACAAGACTATACCTTTAAGAAAAACTTTCTTAATTATTTAATCGTGTTTATTCAATCCTCAAAAGTTTTTAATACACCAAATATATCATATATAATATGCCCTCAATTACAAAAAATAGTCACTAAGTAATACAATTTGCCTATGGGGTATATCTTATACTCTCTGTGTATCAAGCTTATACCAAGCACGGGCGTTCGTCTTTCCGAAATAGGGGAAGACAGAAAACAATAATAAAGAGTTCAAGGGGGAGGTAATAGAATACAAGTATGGGGATCAAGGCGTTTAAAGAATTCAAAATGAGAGTTGTCAAGACAGTTATGGATTGAAATTCTATTTTGGTAGATTCTTATTCACATGCTCATATCAGTACAGTTATATAACCGATATGATATGCTCAGACATATCTAGAGACAAGCATATTCGTCTACTACTATATATCTCAATCCACGTAAAGTAGTCATACGAAGAGCGAACCAAGTGTACTAAGGTTGTCCAGACCAAAATACACTAATTCTGATTTAGACAATGTATTAGTAGGCGTCCCCAATAATGCATATGTCATGAACAAGCTTGATAAAAGAAAAAGCTTGCAAAACTAGGCTATAAAATAGCAGCATAAGTCGAGGTAGTCTAGAAAATATAAATACGCTGGATTATGATGAAAGAAGGTACAAAATAATTCAAGTTTACCAAGAAGATGAGACTCATCCGGTGTTGTGCCTCTACAGTTAAATCCTTATCTAAGTCTCTATCGACCAATGGAGGTATGGGCCTCTAAGTTCTACAGTCTGGATAACCACTATCTTCTTATACAAGTCTATAGTTGGTGTCATTCCATTACACTATATTAATGGGTCAAAAAGGACTGTGTTACTGGGACCCAACTTAAAAGAATTAACTAATATTGTGACTGCCTTAAAGAGAATTCTACAAAGTAATCTTGCACTTGTAAATAAAGTAGAAACTCTTATTGGGGTATACGAGTAAAAGATCTTGGTATTTATTAGGGTATCTTATTGTATTATATAGGTAATGGTCGTCTTAAGTCTTAATCATAGTGTTCATAGAATAAAAGGGTTAATATTAAGAATGGAGAAGTTACTGGCTCTCAAGTGAAAGAGGATATAACTTGTATTGCGGTGTGGGTACAAATTACGTGATTTAAAACAAAAGAATAATCATCAAATTATAATCTAAAAGAATAACTCAAACCATTAAGCTCTAACTACTAAGCACAAAATTTTAAAATTTAAGATTGATAAACTATAATCCTACCACACTATATATCCTAACATAAAAGAAATCACTTGGCCTACAATCAGAAGGGTTAGATGGCACGAATTAAAAGGTGAAGAAAAGAAAAACATAATTAGTCGTCGCACAAATAGTGAGCGTTAAGGTTTCAGAGGAACAAGATATGAAATTAAAATAGAGAGACTTTTGATAATATCATAGTTCTCTAAGGAAAAGGTGGTATGCTAATATCTGTGTTCGAGGTATGATCAAGGAAAATGTTATATTCATTCCTCTTGGCTTCCTAAGGTACTGTTTTGCTAATATCAAGATAGGAATCTAATTTATAGTTCTCCAATACTATCTCAATATGAAAGTTAGGTCCTGATATTAAATCTTGGATTTCTATTGGTTCCTCAATACTAGGGTCAAACAATATGGTCAAATTTCTAACAAACCCTAGTAGTGTCTATACTACTCTCAGGTCCTTCATAAATATATCAAGGGATAATGGTCAATTAATCTACAAGTAAGGGATGCTAGGGTTCATTAGGTATTTTAAACTTAGTGATGTGTCAATATTCTAGTTGTATTCTTAGTAGGAATGTTACCCTAATTATCATCCCCACAACATGGATTTCCTATATTCTAGGAGAAGGCTGCACTCTAGGAAATATTAGGAAAGTACATGAATCAAGCAGGATACAATTATTTAAATAGAACGGACTGGAAGGAAGGTGAGATCCTATACTCTATTCCTAGGTGCAGGCTTGCTCGGTACAGTAACGTAACCAAAATAATATACTCTCGACTTGCATGGGCCACCACTAAGAATATGTCACACCCAGTCCCAAAATACGTAGGACTAGGAACACGTAAGCATGTCAGCCGCATGTATATGGCAACTCTAATATATGGAAGCCATAACACAAGCGTACGCTGTATTATGAACAATAATTCATAAGTGGTATAAACTATCACAAGTCACAGGGCATAACTCTTAATCTCATCTACAGAAATCATAAAGAAATAAATAACCAATAACTATGTAACTAAATCTCGATATGAAGTATCAAAGGATAATAGTTGGGTGGAAACAAATCCACTACCAAACTAGAAATATAAGATAAACAAAACAAATACATCAACTAATAATCACGAGGCTCGAAGAGAAGACCTCCTCGAAATATAAGTAGCAAGTCCGGATCCGCGCTCCTACTGATACTCATGAACATCTACACTTGGAAAGGGACCACGTCCTCAGAGAGACATAACAAGATATATAGAAGCATGCCAATAAATACTGTAAAATAAATATCCAATGGGTTACCTAACCTTCTATGTGAATACAATTTGAGACCAACTTTCCAACACGTGGGCTATTTGGCTAAAATAAGATTGGCATGATTCTCTTGGAGATTCAGGGGCCTACAAAGCAAGTCATCTTTTGAACACCAGAGGCCGCCTGATAATATATAATATATAGTGGCCATCATGACCGCAAATCTCCGACGGAGCGTACGGGTTATACAAAAAAAGTGCAAAGGAGCCCAAATGCCTTAGTTATTGTTCTCCATACCCCATGATCTAAGCATGTCACATCCATGACACGATAATACCTTTAATAACTGCCAAGTCTCCTAGCATGCAATTTCTAATAGCAGTTATCCATAACGCACGTCCCATACGTACATGAGGCCAAACCCGGCACGCAAGTTCGTGATCTATATGAAACTCACACTCGTGTAACAGATATGTCATAGCCAATAAAACCTAATAATGCCTCATGATAATGGGGTGGTCTCATAAACTAGGTCAACATTCATATACGTAATAAAAACAGAATACGATGACACCGTCGTTGCACCCAAGTTTCCTTGGACGGACAGTTTATATAACAGTTAAAATTAATGAACTAAATAAATAGAAATAAGATGCATGCAACATATAGAATATAAATCACAGTACAATGGCAAGGTATACTTGCCTGGCAAGAAAGCTGCGTAGTACCAATAACCTGCTCTTGAAGTCTCGCAGAATAATCCAATATCCTATATACATATAATATAATACAATACAACATCAACCATTACACTAGCACATACACAACCATAATTACACTGGACTCAGAGGGTACGTTAGGGGCGATACTGGTCAACTAACAAGGTCAACTGTGCGTCTAATTATACGGGTGTCCTGTCTTCAATGATGTATCAAATTAGACAGTCAAACTAACACATGTGTCTAAGCGAGTACATTAATGTACACAAGGCAGTCAACTCACAAGTTCTTAGGGTCATTTGGTCAAACATAAATTTGGAATATCCATAATTATCCTAGGGTCGCACAGCAAACAAACACATTAGTCATAATTAGGTTTAGCATTATTATTTAATTACTTATACAATACAATATATATATATATATATATATATATATATATATATATATACCAATCTAAACATTATATACATACGCGTACGTATACACATACGGGTCATACGGTCAAATATCAATACAGGGTATCCACTACTAACACTTATGGTCACTCAACATCTATAATACAGTCATACCTAGTACTAAAATTAATTACCCTAAAATGTATATGCACCAATTAATTATCCTACACACACGCACACTAGTTTTTAGGTGAACCGACATGGTCTGAACTAAACTGAACCATAAAGCAATACTAATCACGTACACCCATAAAATGAAAAGAGAGGGACAGGTTCGATCCTTGGTGTTAGCGTGTATACACGGGAATCGGGGGTGACTGCTGCAGGTCATCTTCGGTGTGGGTGACGGGTCCACGATGAATACGATGATGTCGATGTTGATGATGATGACGAGAGTAATGATGATTGGGTTAGTGATGATGATGATGATTAAGGTGATGGTAATAGGGATGATGATGAATATTATGATGATGATGATTATAATGATGATGATGATTATTATGTAGATTATGATAACACTGGAGGGGATGAGGCTGCTCTGGCCAGGGAGGACTAAGGCGGGCCGAGGAGGAGGAGAGTGGAGAGGAGGTGGACGGAGGTCGACGAGGGAAGGCTATGGTCGAGGGGTCATTGTGGCATTAATGGTGGTTCAGGGGAGAAGAACGGAGGAGTCAGGACAGTGGTGGTTTTGCGATCTCCGGCAAGGGTGGTGAACTCGGAAGAAGTGGTGGAGGAGATCGAAGAAGGGGGTGGACTGGCCGGAGTTGGCCATGCTATCGAGGGAAGGTTGAAGAAGATAGCGAGGAGAGGTTCTGCGGCTCGAGGTTGACTCAGGCGTCGGTTCTGGCGGGAGAAAGGTGATGGTGGTAATGGTGGTGTAGCTGGTTGTGTGCATCCGACGGCTCAGGCGGGCAGTACTGCTCGATGTTCAGTCGAAGAGGACGGACGGGTGTAGTCGGATGGATGGGATCAACAGGTCGTATTGTCACGGTGGGGGTCCGACGAGGTCGAGGTGTTCTCAGGCGGTCGAGAGGGAAGAAGAGGGTCGTGGTGGTGAGGTCTGCTGACGGGGAGATGGGAGAGGCGGCTCGGGGTCGTCCGTGGTGGAGGAGGCTGTAATAGGGATATTCAGCGGGGTGCCACGGCGGTCTCAGGCCATCGGGGTTGCTCCGGCCAGTGGGGGATGAGAAGAAAGGAGACGAACAGGAAGAGGGAAGGGGTCGGCTAGGGTTGGTTTGGGGATGTGTGAATGAATAAAAAATAAGGAAAATTATTATTTATATATGTAGAAAAGTAGGGTTGGGTATTGACCTAGGGTATTGGGCCGGTCAACATCCTACTTGGGATGGGCTTGGCTTCACATGGGGATGTTTGGGAGGGCTAAGATTGCATGGTTTGGAATGCATGGCTAGGATTGATGAGGGGGTGATGTTGTATGGTGCACATTCCAAAAATCATGGAGAAAATTTACATGAAGGAAAAATGGATTTCTTCATGTGTTGTGTCTAATGGTATGGACACCTCAATAAACTTTTACATAAAAGTTCCCAACAATTAGAAAATTACACAAAGATATAAATTAGATTAAATTAATTAAAATTAATACAAATGTTGTTCTTGAATTAATTAGAAGTACATGGGGCTAAAATTAGGTGGAACACAAGCGTCATGGACATAGAGGACTCAGAATAGAATATTATCATAATTAGGGTTGCACAAAACGAATCAAGATTGTGTCTCCAATTTTTTTGGAACGTACAAGGATACAAAGTTGAATTTATTTAGAATTAAATATTAATGTCTGCGACGAAAATTGTGCGACTAAAATATAGCCCAAGAGAGCATAATTATAAGTTACACAAAGGTCAGAATAGATGACTGGCACGTCTAGGACAAGGATGTAAAATTTGTAAGAAGGAAATGTCTAGTGAGGTGCTCCAATCGAAGCAACGGTAAGGTGCACTAAGTGATATAAATATTGTAAATTCATCTAAAACACCGTGTTCTATTTCTAATTGGATTCAAACTAGCCATAATCTCTCTATCTAAGACAAGTGAACCTAATTTTGGTCGAGGGGATTTACAGGTCCCAAGCCATATAAAGGTACTAAGAGCCCAGAGGAGACCATAAACTGGATTACCCACACCCATAAGTTATTAGAAGCATCACAGCTACCTACAGATCTATGGATGACAGGCGTAAGGACGCAACTAGATGGTAACGCTCATCACTGGTGGGAATCAATGGAGAGCCAGTTGGGTACGTATCAGACTTGGGAACAATTCTTTGAGTACTTTGAGAGAAAGTACTTCTCGGACACTGTAAGGGATGTATTGTACGATCAGTTTCTTCATCTGGAGTAGGGGAACAAGATATTTGATAATTATGATGCAGATTTTAGTCGCCTTAGTAAATATGGCACTGTCCTGATACCGAATGACTTGGCCAAGGCTAAGAGGTTTTACCGTGGATTGACTCAGGAGCTCCAACACTACATTAGCTCACAGTCTCGGATCTCTAATGCCGAATTATTGACAGAAGCAAGATTTTAAGAGACCATCAGCAAGGGTAAAGGAGGTCAACTAAAGACACAACAAGGACCAACAAGGACATAGCAAGGACCAGCAAGGACACAGCAAGGAGGGCCTATCAGACATCCGCTGGCGCATCAACAATAGCATCAGCACAGAGCAGGGCCATACCAGAATTCAAAGAAGTCCCACTACCATTATTGTGGGAAACGCGAACACATTTTAAGAGACTATCGGACTCGTTTGGGATAATGTATGAGGTGTAGTTCCGGACAGCATATGGTGAGAGACTGTCCAATACAGCAGACATTAACGCTTCTACCGCCAATACAGAGGCTAGCACTTCCAGCACCGAAGCCAGTTCAGCAGATGACTTGACCAGGAGCACCTCGACCCCCAGCAGTCGGAGGATTTCAGCGAGGACCACCGCTACCTACTCAGGAGGATCAGTATACGAGGGCCAGACACGGATAACCACAAAGGAATGGACAAGCTTTTGTACTAGTAGTGGATGACATGAAACAAGAGATTGATGTTATAACAAGTATTACTCTTGCTTTTACTTTTCCTGCTGTGATATTATTTGATACGGGAGCCACCCACTCGTTCATATCTTCTAGTTTTATTGCCAAACACAATATTTTTACTACACCATTACCTAGTTGTGTTAGAATTCTCACTGGAGGAGGAGTTGTACCTGTTAGTCGGAGTTATAAATCGTGTCATGTAGTAATTTGTGGCAGAGAGATGAATGCCCGACTCTTAGTCCTTCCTATGCCAACTTTTGATATTGTGCTTAGAATGGACTGGCTAAGCAAGTACCACACTTTCTTTGACTGTTTTGGTGGAAGCATTCTTTTTAAGGTACCAGGCCAGCCGAAACTTAAGTTTGTGGGAGGATCCACAGAAGCCTTTGATGGTGTTCAGCTTGCAATGGACGACGTTATCTATCACCCCATTATTTTAGAATTCCAAGACATCTTTTCCGAGGAATTGCCAGGCCTACCCCCAGATAGAGACGTAGAGTTCTCAATTGAATTGACACCGGGAGCAGCACCCATAGCGTCGCATGTTTATAGATTAGCAAAGAAGGAGATGGATAAGCTGAAGGCACAGTTGAAAGAATTAGAGGAGAAAGGTTTCATCCGACCAAGCGCATCACCCTGTGGAGCACCAGTGTTGTTAGTACCAAAGAAGGATGGGTCAGTGCATATGTGCATTGACTATAGAGCCTTAAATGCAGTGACCGTGAAGAATAAATACCTATTGCCACTCATTGATGACTTATTTGATTAGCTTAGTGGAGCCAAGGTATTCTCGAAGATAGACTTGAGATCGAAATATCACCAGGTGAAGGTACGGAAGCAGGACATCCCGAAGACCGCATTCAGAATAAGATATGGACACTACGAGTTTTTGGTCATGCCATTTGGGTTGACCAATGCTCCAGCTATCTTTATAGACTTAATGAATCGAGTATTCCATCAGTATTTGGACCAGTTCATGGTTGTCTTTATAGATGACATACTTGTCTATTTGAAGAGCCACGAGGAGTACGAGAAGCACCTGCGGATTATTCTAGAGACATTAAGGATAGAGCAGTTATATGCAAAGCTTAGTAAATAGGAGTTTTTCTTGGATAGAGTCTCATTTCTTGGACATGTTATTACGGGAGATGGTATTTTTGTTGATCCAAAGAAGATCTCGGCAGTCGAGACATGGCCTGTTCCTAAATCAGCATCGGAGGTGAGGAGTTTCCTTGGACTTGCGGGATATTACCGACGGATCATAGAGAACTTCTCAAGGATAGCAACACCTATGACTCGGTTGACGTGCAAAGATCAAGAGTTCGTATGGACCGACGAGTGTCAAGCTGCTTTCGAGGAGTTAAAGAAGCGACTGACCACATCACCAATATTGACTATTCCATCAGGATTAGGAGATTATATGATTTACAGTGATGCATCAGGAAGAGGCTTGGGATGCGTGTTGATGCAACATGGCAAGGTGATTACATATACATCTAGGCAGTTACGAGTACATGAGAAGAATTATCCAACTCATGACTTGGAACTTGCAGCCGTTGTTTTTGCTCTGAAGCTATGGAGACATTACTTATATGGAGAACGAGTAGAGATCTATACAGACCACAAAAGCCTCAAGTATGTCTTTACGCAGAAGGAGTTAAATATGAGGCAACGTCGATGGCTTGAGTTGATGAAGGATTTTGAGATAGAACTATATTATCATCCGAGCAAGGCTAATGTTGTAGCAGATGCATTAAGCCGAAAACCAGCAGCTTACTTCTTGATGACACAGAAAAAATTATTGGAGGACTTGCAAGAGCTTGGCATAGAAGTAATATTATCCGGAACAGATGGAATATTAGCCAACTTGCAAGTACAGTCATCACTAGTAGAGAGGATCAAGACAGCTTTGACTACGGACGCCAGATTCAGAAGATTGAAAGAAAGGACAGAGGCCGGAGAGAAGACGAGATTGCGCATTCATGATAATGGGACATTACGATGTGGTAATCGTCTATATGTTCCCAATAGAGAGATTCGACAAGAGCTGATGGCAGAAGCTCATATTTTGATGTATTCTATTCATCCTGGAGGAACCAAGATGTATCATGACTTATGATAGCACTTTTGGTGGCATGGGATAAAAAGAGAGATAACTCGCTTTGTAGCCAAATGTCTAGTATGTCAGCAGGTAAAGGCGGAGCATCAGAGAACAGTAGGGTTACCGTAACCACTTCCAATTCCTGAGTGGAAGTGGGAGCACATCACTATGGACTTTGTCACGAGTTTTCCCAAGAGTCCAAGTGGAAGAGATGCAGTAAGGGTAATAGTGGATCGACTCACCAAGTCAGCCCATTTTTTGCCTTTTAGAGTTGGTCAGTCTACAGAAGCTTTGGCAAACTTATACATGAGGCAAATCATGAGATTGCACGGCATTCCGGTCAGCATTGTGTCAGACAGGGATTCGTATTTTACATCACACTTTTGGAGAAGCATGCAAGAGAGTCTTGGGACTTGTCTGAAGTTTAGTATATCTTATCACCCGCAGACAGATGGGCAGTTCGAACGTACTATTCAGACACTGGAAGATATGTTGAGGGCTTGTATGTTAGACTTTGGAGGATCATGGGAGGACCACCTATATCTTGTGGAGTTTTCTTACAACAATAGCTATCAAGCCGGTATCCAGATGGCTCCGTTTGAAGCATTATATGGAAGAAAGTATAGGTCTCCCGTGTGTTGGAGTAACGTGGGAGAACGTCAAATTCTGGGACTAGAGTTGGTAGTCAACACCGTTGAGACAGTGAAGAAGATACAAGGGCACTTGCTAGCAGCGCAAGATAGATAGAAGCAGTGGGCAGACCTTCATCGTCGTCCCTTGGAGTTTAAAGAGGGAGATCATATCTTCTTGAGGATATCACCTACTATAGGCACCATTCGATTCGGAGGACGTGGCAAGTTGAGCCCAAGGTATATTGGACCATTTGACGTGCTAGAGAGAGTAGGAGAAGTGGCATATCGACTTGCGCTACCACCTTCACTCGAGGGAGTACATGATGTATTTCACGTATTGCAACTAGGCGATATGTGGCAGATAGCAGTCATGTTCTCGACCACTCTAAGATCACTATTGGGCCGAGCTTGTTATATCAAGAGCAACCCGTAGGAATCCTTGATCGTAGAGAGACAGTGTTGAGGAACTAGTCAATCCCCTTGGTCCGCGTGGCATGGAAGCATGGCGCGCAAGAAGAATCCACTTGGGAGCGCTAGGACGACATGCACAAACTTTTTCCGTACCTATTCGTAGACCAAGGTATGAATTTACTTTGTTAATTTCTACCTTATGCCATCCTTGATTTTCTATCGTGGCTTAGTTTTAATTTCGAGGACAAAATTTTTATAAGTTGATTAGAATGTAAAACCCCTAATTTTAAAAAAACTGTGTTAATTATTTAATTAATTATTTAATTTATTTATAGTATTTATTAGTTAATTGGATAATACAAATTTATTGGATTTAATTACTAGGTAAATATTTAGCTAGATATTTATGGAGGAAAACTATTATCTTACCTTATTTTATTTTATGTAGAAAAATCATTGTAGAAGGATAAAATATTATTTTCATGTTCAAATATATTTTCTGGAATTATATATATATATATATGTGTGTGTGCGTGTGTGTGTGTGTGTGTGTGTGTGTGTGTGCATATATTATTTAATAAAAAGAATATAAAAGAAAAGAAAGGAATAAAAGAAAAAGAAAAAAACTAAAACCAAACCTTACAAACCCAATAGCCAGCAAACAAATTTCCTAACCCCTTAGCCCACTCGCAAGCAGCAGCTACACCCGCCCCAGCATCAGAGCCGCGGAATACAACCCCCCTGCTCTCATCCTCTCTCTCTCTATATATATATATTTTATAACTCATATAAATTCTAAACCCTAATCTTAAATCTCCACTCTAATCCACCGCTGCCGCCGATCTCCTCGACCTGCCTCCGCTGCCTGGAGCACACCGCAGCACCGCCGCTCGCCATCGCGTCCCCCCCACGCGAGCACCCCAGAAATTGACAGCAACGTACCCCTATTCACGCGTTGTTTCCCGCTATATCTTGTGACCAAATTTGACTCCGTCTTTACCAGTATGTTCAGGACCTATCCCTCTTCCAACTCTGTGTATTAGTTTCCCCTGAACAACGCTAAACCCTAGGTGAAAACCGAGACCAAGTTGGAGAAAAACTACAACTTTAATTTTAGAAAAAACTATTGCGATGACCAATGTTTAAGGACTCGTATCTCCCACCACATAGATCTAAACTTCTTTTTTTTTGCTATGTGAAGACCATATAACCGAGATTATTTTCTGTTAATTAGATTAATTTATTTGGTTTTATATGCAGAATTAAATTGGGTTAAAAATTATAAAAAAAACTATTTTTAAAATATTCAAAATTTGTGATACGGAGCGCGCCCCGCCAAACGGGACTGCCCCGTCGCGTACCAATTGTACCGAAAGGTTCGTATGGTATATCAAGACGTGTGGGCTTTCGCAAAAACTGATTTGAACGCGTGTGCGCGTCAGAATCAACCCGTATCCGCAAAATATCCCTATATCGTAACTTTTGCAAAATACCGCACCATTTATTGGACGCTCGTCTGAATATGACGAAACTTACTCCATTGGACTCGTGGTATCACGCTGGTCCTGTAACCCAATTTTCACGCAATTCTGAGGCAGTTGACCAAGCCGCCTATTTGCGGGCCCTATAGTTAACTTTTTGGGCAAATTTGTGTTCGGCTCACCGAAATCCAAAATTGGACATACCGTTGAATTTGTACTGACGTTTAGAATTTGTTTGACCTATAATTTGTCCTATTTAGAGACCTTTACCCCTGACATACTTTTCGGTGCAAAGTGGGCCACATGTGGACCCCGCTTTGACCCAAAATTACCGTTTTGCCCCTGTGTCAAAATTGAACGAAAGGGTAGTATTTTCTAGCTATCTCGCTGATTACAGAAATATTGGTGATATTTATTTCAGCATCCGGAGATGTTTATTCGGAGGCCTTAGTTTCTGATCTTGTGTCCCTGACGTCTGGACGCTTACACTTTACAGATTGCTTGCTAGGCAAGTATACCTTGCCATTGTACTGTGATTTATATTCCATATGTTGCATGCATCTTATTTCTATTTATTTAGTTCATATATTTTAACTGCTATATAAACTGTGCGTCCAAGGAAACTTGGGTGCAACGACGGTGGCGTCGTATTCTGTTTATATATATATATATATATATATATATATATGCATGTTGCCTAGTTTATGAGACTACCCTATTATCATGAGGCATTCTTATGTTTTATTGGCCATGACACTGTTCTTACACGAGTGTGAGTCACATGTAGGATACATACTTGTATACTCGGCTGGACACCGGTACTTATAGGTCGTGCGATGGATAGGGATAACTGTCGATAGAAACTTTCCATGCTAGTAGACCTGGCAGTTATTTAGAGGTAGCATCGGGTCCTGGATGTTACATGCTTAGAGCATGGGGTGGAGAGAACAACAAGTAGGGCATTTGGGCTCCTTTGTACTTTCCTTTTTATGTAACCCGCACGCTCCGCCGGAGATGCGTGGTCGTGATGACCCATATATATTACCTGGCGGCCTCTGAGGTTCAAAAGACGTCATGCTTTTAGGCCCTCGAATCTCCAAGAGAATCATGCCAAACCCATTTTTGGCCAGATAGCCCACTTGTTGGAAAGTTATTCTCAAACTACATTCACATAGATGGTTAGGCGACCCGTTGGATGTTTATTTTCAGTACTTTATTGGCATATTTTTGTGTATCTTGTTATGTCCCTCTGAGGACCTGGTACCTTTCCAGATAGAGACGGGCAGGAGTATCCATAGGAGTACGGACCCGGACTTGACGCTTCATTCCAGACTGAGGAGGTCTTATCTTCAGAGTATCTTTGATTCTTCGCAGCTGATGGATTTTCTAGTTGCTATTTCTTTTATGGACTATTATCTTATATTAGAATTTGATCTCTTCTCTCATTTGGTAGTTTTAGTATAGTCAATTTGTAGTGGATTTGTTTCCATCCGACTATCATACTTTGAGACTTTATATTGATATTCAGTTATTTATTCCTATTTATTTACTTTTGCTGTGGATGAGATATAGATTGTGTGTGACTTATTGACAGTATATTACCACTTGTGGATTTGATATTCATATACATCGTATGTGTGTGTATGGTTTCCATATATTGGAGTTCGTATACATACGGCTGGCGTGTTACGTATTCTGAGTCCTACGTATTTTAGGACTGGGGCATGACAAAGTGTACCAGCTGGCCATTGCTACGTGGCTCAATTTCTTATATTTGGAACTAGGGCGTGACAGTTTACACCTGCAGATGCAAATGACCATAACCTACACAGCCCACCGGATGCTCCCCGATCAAGATTCTTACTTCCTAGTATCGCCTAGGAAGAGGAAAGATAATCTCATTATATTCGGCAAGGTAGAACGCCCTCAGTCCTTCATCCCCGAGAAAGAAGTACCAGAACCTGACCTCGACAAAATGGCGCTCTATCGGTATAGTTCACAAGCCCTGTACCTTATCCAAAAAATAGGGTACGATCTGAAGGCCACTAAAGGGCTGAACTACGACAAAGGTCGAAGGTTGCCCTTGCATCTACCCACTCCTACAGGCAAGACAGAGGATTAATTTTATAAAACCAAGCATCACCTAGGATATGTGATGCCTCCTATAACTCCTGAGAACTCAGACAAAGAAGATAAGGTGCACTCACACTCGTCGGAATCATCATCCTGGGACTCTGATATCTGCATCGGGGACGTGTTCAGACAAACACTGTCCTCAAACATGGTGTCTTCCTACCTTGAGGAAGACAACGAGGAGCCACCCGTGCTCTTTGAGATGGAACCTTGGACCCAACACCTTGGTTCACAATGGAAGATACGATTTAAGCAGCGAGAACCTCCTACCGAGGATGAAGTTATACAAGTCGATCTAGGTGACGAAACCAACCCAAAGCCTATCTTCGTCAGCAAAAGCCAGTCCGATGAAGACCGAGATTCCCTATTACAACTAATTCAGGGAATACATCGATGTCTTTTCCTAGAGTTATGAAGACATGCCAGGACTAAATCCCCAAATCGCGGTCCACAAACTCAACATTCTCCCAAATGCCGAACCAAGCAACAGCAACGACAGTTTCGGCCAGATATAATAAACTTCATCGAAGCTGAAGTCAACAAGCTAATAGCTAGTGGCTTCATCCATGAGGAACAATACCCCGACTGGGTAGCCGACATCGTCTATGTCATTAAGAAAAATTGAAAGATTCGAATCTGCATCGACTTTCGTGATCTGAATGCGGCATGTCCTAAAGACAAATTTTTTCTTTCGATCACCGACATAATGATCGACAACACTTGTAGCTTCGAGCGTATGTCCTTCATGGATGTCGTCTCAGGCTACAACCGAATAAAGATATTTCCTGACGATGAGAAACATATATTATTCCAGACCCCGATAGGCATATACTGCTATACGGTCATGCCTTTCATCTAAAGAATGTAGGTGCCACATACCAGCGAGCCATGAGCACCATATTCTGTGATCATCTGTGTAAAATAGTGGAATGTTACGGCGATGTCATTGCAGTCAAAAGCCGCTCCAAAGACGGTCACCTCCAAGACCTAAGGACTGTGTTTGACCTGATGCGCGTACACCTCCTCAAGATGAACCCTACCAAGTCATTCCTGGGAGTCTCCAGCGGTAAATTCTTAGATTTCATCATAACCGCCCGGGGCATTCATATAGACTCCGACAAGACCAAGGTCATTCTGGAGATGAATCCGCCAAAGAACCTCCGAGAACTTTGCGGCCTTCAAGGAAGGTTAGCATACATCAGGAGATTCATTTCAAACCTCTCTGGACGCTGCCATCCATTCACAAAACTCATGAAGAAAGGTGCCTCCTTTGTTTGGAATAAAGAATGCCAACGAACATTTGAAAACAACAAAGAATACCTATCAAAACCCTCTTGTGCTGGTGGCCCCGGTCATGGGAAAGTCATTCCTGCTCTATGTACGCGCAATGGATCACTCTTTCGGTGCCATGTTAGTCCAGAATAGTGATTTAGGTCACGAACAGGCCATATACTACCTCAACTGGATGATGGTCGGCCCATAGCATAGAAATACTCCCGTCGAGAAAGAATTCTTGTGTTGGTGTAAACCCCCTCACCCAAAAATAGGTATCTTGTGTGTATTTTGTATTTCTTGTATTTGTTTTCGATTTTTTTTAAACAATTAAAACCCAATGATTATATTAGGATACTTCACCGTGATTTGGACATTAATAATATAGGATGACCCCAAAATCTGTATCTCCCTTCATAGGAAGTAGCCTACACATGAGACACTACCAGTAGGATCTTTTTGTGGCACAGAAATTTGATCTCTTGGTGTTAGTATGACATTAGTGTAATGACCATAGATTAATTGTTAAATATTTAGATATTTTATATATATAATTTAATTATGGTTATTTTTCAATTCCAACTTTTCTTCAATTAGTAACCCATAATTCTCCATGCCAAATTAGGTAAACTTTTTTTTATAAAATTGCATATTATTTACTATTACCTATTTTGTGGATAACCAATTAGTTATTTACTTAGTTAATTAGTTAATACAGTTATTTGATTTATTATAACTAAATAAAAATCTAATTATTAATTATAAAATATTTTGGGTGTATTATTGTATTAAATATTTACAAAGTAAAATTTTCTAGAATTTATTTTGTGTGCAAATATTATTTTTGGATTTTTTAACCTCATCTATATATGTAAATATATATGTTGATAAATATATAGTTAATAATAATAATAGTTAATAATAAGAAAAGATAATAATAATAATAATAATAATAATAATAATAATAATAATAACAACAATAACAACAACAACAACAACAACAATAACAACAACAACAATAATAATAATAATAATAATAATAATAATAATAATAATAATAATAATAATAATAATAATAATAATAATAATAGAAACAAAAAGAAAAGAAAAGAAAAAGAAAAGAAAAGAAATAAAAAGGAAAAGAAAAGAAAAGAAAAGAAAAGAAAAGAAAAGAAAAAAAATATAAAAACCTAAAAACCTAAACCCTAAACTAATTACTAATCCTAAACCTAACTAACTAATTCCTAACACAAAACCTAACTACCCCCCTTAGCCTACTTCCCCAGCAAACCCTCTACGCGGTTCTCTCCCTCTCCCTACCCTCTAATATATATATATATATATATATATATATATATATATATATATTACAACAAAACCTAAACCCTAACCCTAGTCCCGACCTCAGCGCCGACACTCCCCGATGCCGGCGACTACGCCGCGACCTTCGGCCGCCGCAGCAGTTGTCGTCCGCCCCTGCGCACGCGCACG
The DNA here is from genome assembly GCA_036927795.1 of Iris macrosiphon. Taxonomy (NCBI): domain Eukaryota; kingdom Viridiplantae; phylum Streptophyta; class Magnoliopsida; order Asparagales; family Iridaceae; genus Iris; species Iris macrosiphon. The sequence goes on along the minus strand of JAYESA010000017.1, from coordinate 41,428,423 downwards.
CGCATAGTGCACAGCATCCCGAGCCCATCTTCACGATATAATATCTCTCTCATCTCTCATCCTTTTCTCGAGTGGTTTGTCCGTGTACGTTCACAACCTAACCCACTAGGATTCTCCTTCAAGCGGGACGAGTTTTCGTGCCCTGGATTGGTCGAAAACTCGATCGAAAGTTGGCCGAAAAACTGAGCAAAAAATAGTCCAGAATTTTGACCCAAACCCCCATGTTCACGTCCAATTTGCCGCCAACCTCTTTAATATTTTCAAAATATAATTAAAGAATTTTCTTCTCAATATAACCTAGGATTTTTTTGTTCTTTTAGTTTTTATTAATTTGTTCTATGTGTTAAATTATTCGGCCTCCAAAACGACTAAAAACTTAATCTTTTAAAACTAAAATTTTGTGATACCGAGTGCGCTCCGCCAAACGGGACTGCCTCGTCATATACCAATTACACCGAAAGACGCGTATGGTATATCCTGACGTGTGGGCTTTCACGAAAGTTGATTCGGACGTGTGTGCGCGTCAAAATCAACCCGTATCTACAAAAAGTCTTCGTATCGTGACTTTTGTAAACTACCACCCCATTTTGTGTACGTCCGTCAGAATACGACAAAACTTGCGCCATTAGATTCGTGGTATCACGCTGGTCCTGTGACCCATGTTTCACGTGATTCTGAGATAGTTGACCAAGCTACCTATTCGCGGGCCCCAGGTTTGACTTTAAGGGCGAATTTCTGATCGACTCACTGGAATCCAAAATTGGACGTACCGTTGAGTTTGTATCATCGTTTAAAATATGTTTAACTAATAATTTGTCCTATTTACAGACCATTACCTCTAGCACGCTTTTTGGTGCAAAGTGGCCCAAAAGTGGACCTCGCTTTGATCCGAAATTACCGTTTTGCCCCGGTGTCCAAATTGGACGAAAGGGTAATATTTTCTAGCTATCTCGCTTATTCTGCGAATATTGGTGATGTGTATTTCAGCATCCGGAGATATTCATTCGGAGGCCATAACTTTTCATCCTCTGTACTTGACACCTGGACGTTATTACGCAGCTTTCTTGCCAGGCAAGTATACCGTGCTATTGTACTATGATTTACATTCCATATGGTACATGCATTTTATTTCTGTTATTTAGTTCATATATTTTAACTTCTATATAAACGGTGCATCCAAGAATAACTTGGGTACAACTACGGTGGCGTCGTATTTTGTCTTTATTATATATTATGCATGTCGACCTAGTTTTACGAGACCACCACATGATTTAGAGGCATCATTATATTTTATTTAGCCGTGACCCATTTCTTACACGAGTTGTGAGTCTCATATAGATCACTGACTTACGTATTGACTGATCATCAGTATGTAAGGGACGTGCGATAGGAAATAACTGCTAATAGAGATATCTTAGAAGACTTGGCAGCTATTAGAGGTCCCATCGTGTCATGGATATAGCATGTATAGAGCATGGGGTGGGGAGGACAATAAGTAAGGCGTTTGGGCTCCTTTATACTTTCTTTATGTAACTCGCACGCTCCGTCGGAGATGCGTGGTCAGATGACCCCCATGTTATCTACAGGCGGCCTCTGACGTTCAAAAGACGTCATGCTTTTTAGTTCCCTGATTCTCCGAGAGAATCATGTCAATCCCATCAGATAGCCGATGTGTTGGAAAGTTATTCTCAAAGTGCATTCACATAGATGGTTAGGCGACCCTTGGATATTTATTTTTAGTACTTTATTGGCATGTTTCTATGTATCTTGTTACGTCCCTCTGAGGACCTGGTCCCTTTCCAGGTGTAGACAATCTTGACTATTCGCAGGAGCACGGATCTGGACTTGCTACTTTGTTCTCTTTCTAGGAGGTCTTCTCTTCGAGCCTCATTGTTCATTAGATGTACTTATTTTATTTGTCTTATATTCTAGTTTGGTGGTGGATTTGTCTTCACCTAACTACTTATTCTTATCAAGCATCTTATACTTGATTCAGTTATATAGTTGATTGGCTATATATTTCTATTTGATTTTGTGGATGAGATTTAGTTATGCCCTGTGACTTGTGACAACTATATACCACTTGTGAATTGTTATTCATAATACGGTGTACGTATGTGTTATGGTTTCCATATATTGGAGTTGTTATATACATACGGCTGGCATGCTTACGTATTCCTAGTCCTACATATTTTGGGACTGGAGCGTGACATATTTTTAGTGGTGGCCCATGCAGGACCAGAGTATATTGTCTCGGTTATGTTATTGTACCGAACAAGCCTGTACCTAGGATTAGAGTTTTAGATATCATCCACATTGGACTATGACTCACCTTCCTTCCAATCTGTTCTATTTAAATAATTGTATTCTACTTTATTCATGTACTTTCCCTAATAGTTCCTTGAGTATAGCCTTCTGCTAGAATATAGGAATCCTTGTTGTTAGGATGATAATTAGGATAATATTCCTACTAAGAATACAACTAGAATATTGACACATCACTAAGTTTAGAATACCTAATAAACCCTAGCATCCCTTACCTGTAGATTAATTGATCATTATCCCTTGATATATTTATGAAGGACTTGAGAGTAGTATAGACACTACTAGGGTTAGTTAGAAATTTGACCATATTATTTGACCCTAGTATTAAGGAACCAATAGAAATCCAAGGTTGAATATTAGGACTAAACCTAACTTTCATAGTGAGATAGTATTAGAGAACTATAAATTTAGATTCTTGTCTTGATATTGGCAGAACAGTACCTTAGGAAACCAAGAGGAATAAATAGAATATTTTCCTTGATCATACCTCAAACACAGAGATTAGCATACCACCTTTCCTTAAGAAACCATGATATTATCAAGAGTCTCTCTATTTAATTTCATATCTTGTTCCTCCAAAACCTTAATGCTCGCTATTTGTGCGATGACTAAACTTTTTTTCATCTTTCAATTCGTGCTACCAAACCATTCTGATTGTAGGCCAAGTGATTCCTTTTATGTTAGGATATATAGTTTGCTAGGATTATAGTTGTTAATCTTGAATTTTAAAATTCTGTGCTTAGTAGTTAGAACTTGATAGTTGAGTTATTCATTTAGATTATGATTTTATGATTATCCTTTAATTTTAAATCGCGTAATATGTACCCATATCTCAAAACAGGTTATATCCTCTTTCACTTGAGGTCCAGTAACTTTTTCCTTCTTAATATTAACACTTTTGTTCTATAAGCACTATGATTAAGACTTAAGATGACTATTACCTATATAATACAATATGATACCCTAATAAGTACCAAGATCTTTTCCTCGTATACCCTAATAAGAGTTTCTACTTTATCCCCATAAGGCAGTTACAATATTAGTTTATTCTTTTAAGTTGGGTAGTATGCCTCACAACCTAGTATTATATAGTCCCTTTGACCCATTAATGAAGTGTAATTGAATGACAGCAACTATAGACTTGCATAAGAAGATAGTATTTATCCAGACTGTAGAACTTAGAGGCCCATACCCCCATTTGGTCGACTAGAGACTTAGACAAGGAGTTAGTATGGCAACTGTAGAGGCACAACACCTGGCGAGTCTCATCTTCTTGGTGAATTTGAATTATTTTGTATATTTCACTCACATAATCCAGCGTACTTATATTTTCTGGACTACCTCGACTTATGCTGCTATTACAGCCTAGTTTTGCAAGCTTAATCTTTTATCGAGCTTGATCATGATATATGTATTATTGTGTGCACACACTAGTACATTGTCTAAAATTAGAATCAGTATATTATGGTCTAGCTAACCTTAGTGCACTTGGTTTGCCCTTCGCATAACTACTTTACATGGATTGAGATATATTTAACTCAGCTTGTTAGGCGAATATACTTGCCCTCTAGACAGGTCAGAGCATATTATATCAGGTATAAACTGTTCTGATATGAACATGCAAATAAGAACTTACCAAAATAAGATCTCATCCACAACTGCCTTGACAACTCCTTTTTAAATTCATTAATCGCTTTGAACCCCGTACTTGCATTCTATTACCTCCTCCTTGAATTCTTTATTGTTGTTTTCCATCTTTTCCTATTTTGGAAAGACGAACTCTCGTGCTTGGTATAAGTTTGATACACGAAGAGTACTAGATATACCCTATAGGCCAACCGCATTACTTGGTGACTATCTTTTGTAATTAAGGGCATATCACATATGATATATTTGGTGTTAAAATTTTTGGGGATTGAATAACACGATTAAATAATTTGAGAAATTTTTTCTTAAATGTATAGCCTTATGTGATATATGGATAAATTCTAAGTTGGATAGAAGTTGCATTGTCAACTTGAGGTGAATTTTTTTTTATTGTGATCAAGTAAAATTAGATTGAGAGATTTAAGTTATTTTAATTTTGAATTTTTTTAGAAGAATGATTAAGATGATGAGGATTTAATGAATTTTAAAATCTTGATATTGCGGACAAAATATTTATACTTTGAGCACATGATTTAAATTTTGAATATTAAAAGTTGAATCATCGATTTAAATTTTAAGGATAAATATAGAATTTTAGACTTGAACAATTGGTGAATTAGATTTAAAATTGTACAATTTGATGATTTGAATTAAAAGTTGAATTTTGATTATTGGATCACCTATTTGAAATATTGAGGATGAAAATTGAATTTAAAATTTGAAGAGTACAAAATTCATAAGTTAAAAATATGAATAATATTTGATTAGAATATTTTCTAGAGGAGATTATGATAGTTGGAAATTGTGATGTAAATCTTGATGTGGGATGTCATATAGATTTGAATTAGATTTGGATGTTGATTATTTAAAAAATTGAGAAGAGATTACGATAGGTTGAATTTTGATTTAAATAGTGATTATTTTAGTTTTGAAGTGTTTGCGATAGATTTGAATAGATTTTGTTATTTAAATTTTTGGAAGAGATTGCGATTGACTTGCCTTATATACAAATGTGAAAATTTTAACAAATCATGCCTTATTTTTAATTTCGAGGACAAAATTCTTTTAAGTTGGTAGATTGTAAACTCCCTCACCCAAAAATAGGTATCTTGTGTGTATTTTGTATTTCTTGTATTTGTTTTAGATTATTTTTTTAAAACAATTAAAATCAAATGATTATATTAGGATACTTCACCGTGGTTTGGACATTAATAATATAGGATGGCCCAAAATCAGTACATGTAGAATCTTTTCGTGGCACAGAAATTTGATCCCTTGGTGTTAGTATGACATTAGTGTAACGACTATAGATTAATTTTAAAATATTTAGATATTTTATATATATAATTTAATTGTGGTTATTTTCCAATTCTAACTTTTCTATAATTAGTAACCCATAATTCTCCATACCAAATTAGGTAAATTTTCTTTTTATAAAATTGTATATTATTTACTATTACCTATTTTGTTGGATAACCATTTAGTTATTTACTTAGTTAATTAGATAATATAGTTATTTGATTTATTATAACTAGATAAATATCTAATTATTAATTACAAAATATTTTATAAAATATTTTGGGTGTATTATTTTATTAAATCTTTACAAAGTAAAATTTTTTAGAATTTATTTTATGTGCAAATATTACTTTGTATTTTTTAACCTTATCTATATAGGTAAATATTTATGTTGATAAATATATAGTTAATAATAATAATAATAATAATAATAATAATAAAAATAATGATATTAATAGTAATAGTAATAATAATAATAATAATAATAGTTGTAGTAATAATAATAATAATAATAGAAAGAAAAAGAAAAGAAAAGAAAAGAAATAAAAAGGAAAAGAAAAGAAAAGAAAAGAAAAAATATATAAAAACCTAAAAACCTAAACCCTAAACCCTAAACTAATTACTAATACTAAACCTAAGTAACTAATTCCTAATACAAAACCTAACTACCCCCCTTAGCCTACTTCCCCAGCAAACCCCCCACGCGACTCTCTCCCTCTCCCTACCTCTAATATATATATATATATATATATATATATATATATATATATATATATATATATATATATATATATATATATATATATATTACAACAAAACCTAAACCCTAACCCTAGCCCCGACCTCAGCACCGACACCCCCCCATGCAAGAAACTACGCCCCGACCTCCGGCCGCTGCCCCGCGCAGCCGCAGCAGCCGCCGTCCGCCCCCGCGCACGCACGTAGTGCACAACAGCCCGAGCCCATCTTCACGGTATGATATCTCTCTCATCTTTTGTCCTTTTCTCGAGCGGTTTATTCGTGTATGTTCACAACCTAACCCTCTAGGATTCTCCTTCAAGCGGGACGAGATTTCGTGCCCTAGATTGGTCAAAAAATCGATCGAAAGTTGGCCGAAAAACTGACCAAAAATAGTCCAAATTTTTGACCCAAACCCCCATGTTCATGTCCAATGCCGCCAACCTGTTTAATATTTTCAAAATATAATTGAAGAGTTTTTTTCTCAATATAACCTAGAATTTTTCTGTTCTTTTAGTTTTTATTAATTCATTTTATGTGTTAAATTATTCGGCCTCCAAAATGACCAAAAACTTGATCTTTTAAAACTAAAATTTTGTGATACGGAGTGCGCTCCGCCAAACGTGACCGCCTCATCATATACCAATTGCACCAAAAGGCGCGTATGATATATCCTGACGTGTGGGCTTTCACGGAAGTTGATTCGGACGTGTGTGCGCGTCGAAATCAACCCGTATCTACAAAAAGTCCTCGTATCGCGACTTTTACAAACTGCCACCCCATTTTATGTACGCTTATCGGAATGCACCATTGGATTCGTGGTATCACACTGGTCCTGTGACCCAAGTTTTACGCTATTCTGAGACAGTTGACCAAGCCGCCTATTCGCGGGTCCCACGGTTAGACTTTAAGGGCGAATTTGTGATCGGCTCACCGGAATCCAAAATTGGACATACCGTTGAGTTTGTATCATCGTTTAGAATTTGTTTGACCTATAATTTTTTCTATTTAGAGACCTTTACCTCTGGCACACTTTTTGGTGCAAAGTGGCCCACATATGGACCCCGCTTTGATCCAAAATTACCGTTTTGTCCTTGTATCCAAATTGGATGAAAGGGTAGTATTTTCTAGCTATCTCGCTTATTCTGGGAATGTTGGTGATATTTATTTCAGCATCTGGAGATATTCATTCAGAGGCCATAGTTTTTTATCCTCTGTACTTAACACCTGGACGTTACACTACGCAGCTTTCTTGCCAAACAAGTATACCTTGCCATTATACTATGATTTACATTCCATATGGTGCATGCATTTTATTTCTGTTATTTAGTTCATATATTTTAACTGCTATATAAACTGCGCGTCCAAGAATAACTCGGGTGCAACGACGGTGGCATCGTATTTTGTCTTTATTATATATTATGCATGTCGACCTAGTTTTACGAGACCACCACATAATTTAGAGGCATTATTATATTTCATTTAGCCGTGACATATTTCTTACACGAGTTATGAGTCTTATATAGATCACAGACTTACGTATTGACTGATCATCAGTATGTAAGGGACGTGCGATTGGAAATAACTGCTAATAGAGATATGTTAGAAGACTTGGCAGTTATTAGAGGTCTCATCATGTCATGGATATGACATGTATAGAGCATGGGGTGGGGAGGACAACAAGAAAGGCGTTTGGGCTCCTTTGCACTTTCCTTGTGTAACTCGCACGCTCCGCTGGAGATTCATGGTCAGATGACCCCTATATAATCTACAGGCGGCCTCTGACGTTCAAAAGATGTCATACTTTTTAGGCCCCTGATTCTCCGAGAGAATCATGCCAATCCTATTTTAGCCAGATAGCCCACGTGTTGGAAAGTTGTTCTCAAAGTACATTCACATAGATGGTTAGGCGACCCTTGGATGTTTATTTTTAGTACTTTATTGGCATATTTCTATGTATCTTGTTACGTCCCTCTGAGGACCTGGTCCCTTTTCAGGTGTAGACGATCTTGACTATTCACAGAAGCACGGATTTGGACTTGCTACTCTGTTCTCTTTCCAGGAGGTTTTCTTTTCGAGCCTCATTATTCATTAGCTGTACTTATTTTGTTTCTCTTATATTCTAGTTTGGTAGTGGATTTGTCTCCACCCAACTACTTGTTCTTATCAAGCATCTTATACTTTATTCAGTTATATAGTTGATTGGCTATACATTTCTATTTGATTTTATGGATGAGATTTAGTTATGTCCTGTGACTTGTGACAACTATATACCACTTATGAATTTTTATTCATAATACAGCGTACGTATGTGTTATGGTTTCTATATATTGGAGTTGCCAATACATACGGCTAGCATGCTTACGTATTCCTAGTCCTACGTATTTTGGGACTGGGGCGTGACAGTTGGTATTCGCCATCCAAAAAACTTGACACTACGTAACTGGACAGACCATTCATGTAATCTCACGAGTCAAACCCCTCAGGGTCCTCATGACCAAACCTGGGACACTCGATTCCCGCTTCGCTACCTGGGCAATACTACTATCTCCATATGATATGGTATTCATCTCACAAAAGGCCGTTAAGGGTCAGGCATTGGTCAACTTTCTGGCAGCCCATCCGGGGTTAGAAATCTCAAAGCTCTATGAAGAGATTCCAGAAGAAGTGGCAGACGCCAACGTCACTTCACACGAAGTAGTTTGACGAATGTTCTTTGACGGTGCTTCAAGAGCTGGGCCCAAAGGCAACATCATCCTGGGGTCGGGATAGTATTGATCTCCCCATACAGCCACGTCATCAATCGAGCATACTCTCTCATGGTGTCATGCTCCAATAATATAGCAGAGTATAATGCCTTAATCATCGGACTCCAGCTCGCCAAACAAGTCGAAATAGAGTACCTGGAGGTCTATGGCGATTCTCAGCTAATATTCAAACAGGTCCGGGGTAAGTATGAAGTCCAAAATAAGGACTTGATCACCTACCACCATGCTGCACTTAAGATTATAGCAACCTTCAAGATGTTATTTATTGAGCATATCCCTCGGTTATAAAATATTGAGGCAGACACTCTGGCCGGCCTCGCCGCTTCCTTAGCAATACCAAACAACACTTACCTGCTAATCGATGTGGTCGGCCAAGAGCTGGTCTACCCCAAAAAAATATATGCTTGTGACTCAGCTATGTCACTGGGGTCGAAACTGATACTCGAGATTAGAGGATTCCCTTCATCGATTACACGGTCTATGAAATTCTCGCAGAGAATCCAAATGAAGCTACTTCGATCAGAAGATGTTCCCTCAGGTTCTATTTTGATACAACCACCAAAATGTTGTATCATCGATCCTAAGACGGTCTCCTACTACTATGCATATCGGATGCAGAAGCAAGACAAGCTCTCCGCAAAGCTCATGATGGCATATGCGGAGCACATCAGCCTGGTCCAAAGTTACAGGATCATCTTTGAAGAATAGGCTACTATTAGCCAACAATGGTGGCAGAGGCTATTGACTATGCTAGAAAGTGCCAGTCGTACCAAATCCACGTAGATTTTATCCCTTAGCCCTCCAAGTTACTATACCCAACAGTAGTATCCTGGTTGTTCGAAGCGTGGGGAATAGACATCATCGGACCTATAAGCCCAACTTTGTCTAAGGGACATCGGTTTATTCTGGCCATCATAGATTACTTCTCTAAGTGGGGGGAAGAAGTTTCACTCGTTGAAGTCAAAACATCGAACGTGATTAGCTTCGTCAAGCATCACGTCATATAAAGCTTCGGCTTGCCACGGAGGATCATCCACGACAATGGTCCGCAGTTCCCAAGTCATGCTTTTTACCAATTCTATGATTAAAATTGCATCCATATCGTGGCATCAACTGCCTATAATCCAGCAGCTAATGGATTGGTCGAGGAGTTTAACAAAACCATCATCAAGCTCCTCAAGAAGTTTGTGTCATCCAACAAGCACGATTGGAAAGAGAACATAGAGGAATGTCTATGGGCCTATCGTATAACTGTTCGGGTAGCTACTGGCAGTACACCCTTCTCTCTGGTCAATGGGAGCGAAGTAGTCCTTTCTCTCGAGATCTGGATCCCTTTACTTCGAGTGGCCCTCTTCCACCAGCTAACCTTGGACGACAATCACCGCCGACGGCTACAGAAAATAGAAGCACTTGACGAAAAATGGCTCTTAGCTCAACAATGCATAGAGTTGTATCAAGCACGTCTCTCTGAAGCCTCCAACAAACAGGTAAAACAAAGGACATTCCAAGTGGGTGACCTCGTCTTAACAGTAAGAAGACCCATGATTATGACCTACAAGACAACATGCAAATTCTAACATAAATGGGAAGGCCCGTTCATCGTGGAAACTGTATTTTCCAACCGCGCTTACCGGTTGGCAAAACCCAACGGCGACTTGCTCATGATGCCTATCAACGACAAGTTCCTCAAAAGTACTACGACTAAATCAGATTGGTACTCCTCTATCACCAAACTATATCGTATCTTCCTGGGCACTGGTTCATGTATACAGGACCTCTAGACTTTTGCTCTAATACACTCCTTCGGTGGAGTTTGCCATGTCCATATTACCTCTGAGCAAACATGATCTTGGCTAGCGATCATCATGTCCATATTACCTCTGATATCGGTTGTCATTTCCACTTGTCACTCGTACTCACTAAGGTATGCCAGCGGTGCTAAGTCCATAAAAACTGTCACGTCCATATTACCTCTGGCAGGACTTGTCTCGAACCTATTACTTGCACTAATATGTGTAAAAAAGTAATGGGTCCATAAAATCTATTATGTCCTTATTACCTCTTATAGAGTTTGGTTTTTTTGAATTTATTATTTACACTCAACGTGCGCACCAAATAATAAGTCCACCAAAAAAAGATTCTCAAGTTGGGTTCGCCATGTCCTTCGTACCTCTGAGTAAACCTTTCGGGTTGGTTATCGATCATCGCGTCCACAAGACCCCTGATTTTGATCGCCGTCTAAACTTATCACTCGTACTCACCAAGGTACACCAGCGGTATTAAGTCCACAAAAACTGTCACATTTATATCACCTCTAGCATGGCTTATCTCAAACTTATTATTTGTACTCAAACGTGCACAACAAATAATAGGTCCACCAAAAAAAATCCCCCAGTGGGATACCCGCAATAGAAACAAATAATTTAAATCCACACTTCCTTTTCCCCAGCAAAGAAAAAGTTGGTTCAAGTCCACATTTTCTTTGAACTACGTCTCTCCAATTCCCCCACAGAGTCATATCTTACCACGTCTACCTTACCTCTGAGTAAGATATCTCTAGAATTTTTTTATCTCTACCCGACCCAAGATGTGATTGTTGAGATTTAGAGTGATCCTCTTAGAGACCCGGAGTAACACAGCGGTGTGAACACATCAAGCGCATCTCAGTACATAAAGTGCGAGAAGTGGTCATTTTTCTCCCAGGACACAAATCGAGTCAGCAAGACAATCACAACAGAAAAGGAAACTTTTATTTCATAGAGGTAAAAGGAACAAACTACATTTGGAGGCCATGTCCCGACCATAAAAGCAAAACAAGCTACAACAAAAAGGAACAAAAAGGGAGTCTCCATCTCCCAAACAAAAAATTTAAAATAGAGCAAAAGGCAGTGTCAAAAAATGAAACCTGAACTACCGCTACTCCTCAAAAGTGCACAACTCCGTTATTCGCCCTTGGAGCCGAGTAATGGCAGTATCAATCTTTGCTCGGACTCTACGCTCGACTTCCTGAACCAGAGCCATAGGATCATCAAGGTGGGCATACGCCTGGTGTTTGCCCTCCAGCCTCTTCAATGTGTCCTCCAGGGTAGCAGAAGACTGGGCCACCTTGCTAGTTTCCCGGCAGATGGCCTCCCTTTCTCGATGAGCCACCTGGAAGTTGCCTTCCACGACCGCCAGCTTGGCTTAAAGTTGCATAATTTGTTCATTGATTGCATCCATAGCATGGGTTACGGAGTCCTCCCGAGCGAGACAGACCTCCCCTCGATCATTCAACTCGTCATGCCTGAGACCCAACTTATGGAGATCCTGTTCCAGGGACTTCTTGTTCCGCACATAAGCAGTCTTCACCTTCTCTATGGACGTCATAAGGAACTTATGCTACTCTTCCACTGTAATGACCAGGTCAGTCTGTCGCGCCTGCTGTAATTCATTCAGGCGCTGCTCTACCTCAGCCAACTTTTGGCTCAAATGGTCAGCCAGTTGCTCATGACCAGGAAGGGTCCTAAAAATTACAGCCTGATTCTGGGCATAGTGCTTAGCCCAAGTAAAATTCTTGCCTCTTTCTAAGACAGTTTGCACCTCCTGCTTTGGGTGCATATAGAAGCTCTGAATAGTAACTTTCGAGGCGTCTTCCACGTCAGCAAATATGGATGGAGTCAAAGGAGTCATGACTGTGGGGACTACAGTTGGCCGCAGAGGAGACATAGTAATACTAGACGACCCCAATAGCAGAATGGCAGTCGCGAAACATCGAGATGCTTTGGCTTCTACAAACTGCCTCCCAATTGAAAGAAGCGACCGGGCACTAGGTAGTCGAGTAATATCGACCACCGTAAAAGTGACATCGGAAGATGTGCCGGTGTTAGCGGATCCTACAACAACAAATGAAGGGGCAGGCACCTCAGTCCCGACAACCGAAGCCCCCTCTATACCAGTCTTAGCAATAGACCCAACAGGGGGTTCTTCATTCCTAGCCAGAAGGGGAAGAGGCATAGACCTCTTCTGAATGAGTCCACTGCCCCCTCCTTCCTCTATACCTTACTTGATAGTTACGTCTTCTATTCACAGAAGAAAGTCGCCGCCTGCAGGATCACAGCTACTCAGGTGCAGGGTTCTAGAAGAATTGAAAACTTAAGCCAAAAAATCCCATCTCTGGTAAAATGGCAAAATAGTATACCAGGAGAAGATAACATGATGGAAGGCTCACCCATCACAGTTGGAGTCACCTTCAAAACACTCAAGTTACCACTTGGAGAGCGGTGGGTTTCTTTGACGGCTCTTAAAGGATATGATCACCTGGATCCTCAGGATGAGATCTTCAGGGGTAGCGTCGAACTCGAGAGAGGTCGTCCCCACTTTCGGTTCTGCGTAAGAGACCCTGGCGGTCGTCGACCGCCGAGGGCAGCCCTTCCTCCCTTGCTTTTGCAAATCATCAAAAATACCAAAACTAAGGTATTCATATGAAGGACCAGGAAGAATTAAACTAAGAGGATTTATGGATACTGCCATAGCATCCAAAGTGGAGTCTCCCTCTAACACCACCAATGCAAGTGGTCCTACCTCCTCCCTCATAGAGCTCTCTCCGCCAGGGTATAACTCTCTGACAGGTCCTGCCCCTGGGGCCAGTTTGACTCGTGCCTTCTTAGGATGACCAGGGTGGCGAGCCACCATAGGCTTGCGCTTTGGAGCGGAAGGATCATCAGGAGAAGTCCCCTCTTCGAACGTCGAATCTGAGATAATTAGCAGAGGTCGAGCTACACTTTGGACCTTCTTATGCCTTCGTCGACCTTTCACCGATAGGGGAGCAAAGACGGTACCCGCTAAATAGGCCATATCCGGGATATAGTCCGTTGGCGACATATTGACTGTGTAGTAAAAAAGGCCCGCTGCATACAATAGGGTTGGCGCCACATTAGCGGCAAGCAACCCGAACTCTACTTATGTACCAACGACGGTATAATAATGCCATGCTCGAGCACCATCGAGAAGACCACCAACCATCCCAAGCGAGGTTCTGGGAGTCTCTAGTAAAAGTTGGCTATATCCGAATTAACGAGTGAACCGACTGGAAAGATAGGGCTCTAAGAAGACCTCCACCCGGTTTTGATATACCAAGTGAGAGGGGCGAATGGCGAGAAGCCAGCGATAGAGGGTTAATGACAATCGACGACCGACAGCATCGATATCCCGATGGATGACATTCCTCTCCTCCTTAGTGAATTCTGGAATCGTCGTGAAAAATGTCCAGCCATTCAGATAGGCGAGCTCCCTCCTATAGGAGGGTATATGCTAATGATGCCACTTTATCCCCCGATAACGAAGGATAAAGGCGTCTTCCTCTAACATCCCTTTCTGGGTACCGGGACACATCAGGGACCGATGATGCAATAAAAGCACACCCATCAGGTAATGATAGGGTAACTCTACCATATTGAATTCTCCAACTCCCTTGTAGCATTTACCTTTTCGATAAATTGTCGAAGGCCCCGACGGATACAACAAACCATCGCAGGCAATAATGCAAGTGCGTGGCCAAAAGTTAGCCATACAGTCGAAAGAATAAGATTGCGGCAGATTCTTTCAATCGAACCTGACCCCCCCATAAATACGCAGTTGCGCAGCCAGACTATCAAGAATCCCGCCAGTAACGCTTTATCGGACAGCTTATGAGTGTCCATAAGAAATAACTTAATTTTTTGCCTTCAACCGACTTCTTGCGATACTGTCTAGACACATTATCTTATTTCGGAGGCACCTGGGTCGGAGCATAAGGTTTATATTCGGGCACCGTAGTCAATGTGTGGGATAGGCCCCTAAGAAGCCTTATCTTCTTTGTACTCTCTCTGGCAAAAGCTATGATGGCACATCAATTCATGATATACAGCCAAAAATTCTGGGCTCTTCTTCTCAAACTCCTCCAGCTTGTTATTGCTCAGAGTATATTCCTCATAGGGCACTTTACCCCAGGGAAGCCTCGAGACTGAATGCATCTCATGTAAGGCCAACCCCATCTCCCTGCCAGGGTAAAAAAAGTTCCCGTGTGGCAGTTAAACATCTCCATCAATGCGAGAAAGAGGCAACGGTTAGTAAATAGGCCGTAACAAGTGTCCCTCACGACAAAGAAAATGTCAGCGGCACGGAGTTCTTGCGTGTAGCGCTTCAAATCCCACTTGCTCAGTCGATACCAAAAAGGAGTGTAATAGGCCCAACCAAGGGTTCACAGCTATCCCGGTGGGTATGCACCCTTCTTTGCGACCACATGAAGTAAGGTATTCGTGGCATACACATCAAGGTTTAGCCCCAAGTCACTCCTAACGATGCCAGGTGCTAACCCAGTAGAAGAATAAGAGGGAGACTCCTTGTAACACAAGAAAGCCCCCTTGCTTTGATGCCCCCGGCCCGGATCTTGCCGGTAAGAGCCCCTCATAGCTCAGGCATCAAATTCCAAGCCATCTCCCTCATGCCCTTCGCTATGTGGAAATATGATAAAGGCATATGATGTTCGAAAGGAGGTACAGACATCTTCGTCCCATAGTGGGTAAAGATCCAATCCTCCCTGAACTTTCCTAATTTGGGGGGAAAACAAGGTCAGAGCATCGCCAAACAGAAAGTAGGGCTTCTTGAAGGTATGACCCTTCCCGGTAGTGGCCACCCCTGAAGTTATTTGACTTAGAAGGAAAAAACCGCCCAGCTTAGCAATCTGTTTCTACCTATCGGACAAAAAAAAATCGCA
The DNA here is from genome assembly GCA_036927795.1 of Iris macrosiphon. NCBI lineage: Eukaryota > Viridiplantae > Streptophyta > Magnoliopsida > Asparagales > Iridaceae > Iris > Iris macrosiphon. The sequence continues at coordinate 41,412,913 of JAYESA010000017.1, read as the reverse complement.
TCCAGCTGGCGTTGAACGACAGCGGCTAGGTCCTAAAAATTTGCATTCAATAGAACTCACTCAGGGTTGAGCACCAACTCCCTTAAAGGGGTAGTCGGTAACTTTACAGCACAGCATAGAAAAGACATGCATTTCACCAAAAAGAAGGCTTTGCATAAATTTAACATACAAAGAAGAATGATAGGCACATGATACTTCTGTGCACGATGACACGTGCCCATGCGACGAATCATAGCTTGTGCATCTGTAAACTTGTCCATGGCATACTTCCAGTTATGCGGTCGCGTATTCACAACTTGCGCATTTGCAAAGTCGCCATGGCATACTTCCAGTTTTGCGTTAGTGAAAAGACCGCATATGTCTCTACATACATAGGACAAACCGTACAAATCGTGTCTCTATGTTCTTGTATATCTCTACCTACAAGAGAGTCCTTACCTATGACGGGTCCCTGAACGTCTGATGGAAACTTTAGGGAGCGAACCTCGTCGGCATTAGCCTCCCCTTTCCTGCTTCCTTCTTCTTGGGCGCAACGCCCTCAGACACGAGGCCCTTACCCTTGGCAGCGACAGAAGACGAAGGAGCTTGGAAAGACATGACGATCGACAAGGAAGGAGAAGAACCAACGACGGCAGAAATAGAGAATAGAAGAAAATACAAGTGCCCTTCTCTCTCCAAATATTTCTTATTTTATAGACAGGGATGCCTCAAATAACGTGATGCCTCTGCCCACATGGCAAACTAGGATGAGAGAGGTAATCAATTTTCTTTGATATACTGTAATCCGACGTCTCGGGCTCCGTGTTATCGGATGGCTCAGGATCCCAATAGATCGACTCAAAGATAGAATCAAATCTTACTATTTGATACAGATTTGACAGCATGGTAGAGCTCTCCATGCGACGATCATTACATGCATCAAAATGATATAAATTGACAGTGAATGTGTGCTGAATTCATGCTTTTTATTCAAAATATTCCAGACTTAGCCAAGTCTGAAAACTTTGAAGGGGGGCTTGTAGTAGCATAAAAATCCCTCCATGTGCTCCAGTTTACAGTCAACAAATAAGTAAGGTACGCATAACTGTAGTGGACGCATAACAGCAATGGACGCATGACGTCCTCGGATATATGACAGGCCGAGATGCATACCGTCCTGTGACGCATCATCCATACAGTCACATCAGAGTATTCATGACTCTAACAAAACAGATAGTCATTCTGACCGCCTCGAATCCTGTACCGCTGATTAAAATTCGTGATAACAGCTTTTCATAATTACTTTTGGCAGTACACAGTTGTTCAAATGCTACGAAAGCAGAAAACGATAAAAGATCCTTGTATCTCTGGCCCAATGCATCCCATGTGTTCCATGTGTCTCTGGCTCGATGTGTCCTAGACTCCATGTTTTTCATGCATCTCTGGCCCAATGCATCCAGACTCTATGCGTTCCATTCGTCTCTGGCACCATGCGGCTTCGACTCCATGCAGTTCACATATGCGGCCTGAACGACCACAGAGCAGGGCAGTCTCATAAAATCCTCTGACACGGATTTTTATGTCTATCAGAAGTTCTTACACCTCACTCATCACCCTGACATGCTTCAGAATCCGTACAGACGATAACCCAAAAACAGACAACAAGTTACATCTGTATATTAATTGCCTCGACAGACGGGCCATGCCACGTGTACTATGTATGCGACTTCAAAGACCCATGCGACCTTGATATCATACGGCCAGAGTGTCCATCTAACCAAGGCCAAATAAGAGGATGCAATCGGCTTCAAGACCCATGCGGCCTTGTCCACGTACGGCCATAGGGACATTCCAACCATGGCCAACGAGAGCTTCTATGCAACCACAATAATATGTGGCTTTTGACTCACGAGATTTTCTGTTACGACCGAAGATAATTTTTCTCACAGTTAGTGGTGACCAAGTATCCAATTGACCTAGTTATGCACACAACAGCCCTGAGATCTCTTCAAACAAAAAATCCTAACCAAACCAACGTGGTGGCTTGCCCACACCATGCGGCTACCGTTACGGCCGCATCCTGCTGAAGGAACCCCATGCGGCCACCAAGCACGGGGATATGCGGCACCCGTAGCACAGCTATAAATAGCAAAGTACCACACACATACAAAAGGCTACTTATCTGTGAATTCACACCAAAACCAAGGAGAGAAGCTTTTGCGTCCGGATTGTCCACGAAGTAAAGAGAGTTGCTACACTCCTAACCCTCCATCGTCACCTCCCAGATCAAAATAAATTTATACTTAGATTGTCTCTTAGGACTCTTCTCTATACTCTCTAGTTTGTTAATCAAGTCAAGTTCTCTTAGTTATTTTCTTTGATTTAAATGGCAAATAGGTATGACACCGTCTGGAAGTTTTTGTACTGGAATGTCAACTAGTTGAAGAGATACCAAATTAGCGGTGAACGTCTTTTCATCATTGTGAAGCGTGATAGCTTTAGCATCTATTAGCTACTATATTTTCTTCTTTAATACATAACAGGACTTTGTGGGATGACGAACGTATCGATGGTACATGCAGTACTTTGGATCATCGGTCTTGTTAACATTATTTGGTCGTCTAATGTCAGGGAACTACAGCTTGTTGCTTTTTATCAAACAATCAAAGTTGATCACATCATCCTCATCAAAGGAGTACTCCTTTTTGGGATTTAGATTCTTCGAAGCTTTCTGTTTTGATGAGCATAATCTATAATATTTGCTACCATGGTGGGCCAGTAATAACCCATCCTTTTAAGTCGGTCATGCAATTTAGGGCCTGGCTGGTGTACCCCATAAGTCTCATCGTGAGCTTCACGAAGCACCCCCTTGCTTCAATATTTGAAAGGCATCACAGTAAAAGTCCATTATATGCACGGCGGTATAATATTTTAGATGATGCATCATAATAGAACCAAAGCGAGTATGTTTTAACAGAGGTAACTTCTTTCAGATCATCTAGCAAAATTCTATAAGCGGCGTAGTCTATAAAAGGAAACTTCCAGTCCTCAGAATTAGGAATTATCTTCACCTCAAAGCTATGTTCAATTTATAGATTATTCTTGGCATAGAACAACTCTTGACCCATCATTTTGACCGAATATTGTCTTCTCAAAGGAATGGCCAGCGAAGCTGCTAAACCAGCGAGCACATCTGCTTCCATATTTTGTATTTGAGGTACATAATCAATGAAGAATCCAATAAAGGTTGAAGCCAACTCAATCTCATCCTGATAATAGGGAATACGGTCTTCGTAAAGAACTTTGTACCCTCTAATCTGATTGACTATCAGCTTAGAGTTTCCATAGGCTTCAAGATACTTCACATCCAACGGTTTGGCTAACTGGTAACCAATGAGCAAAATATTGTATTCTGTTATATTATTGGAATAAGGTTCTCTAAGAGAATATGCGCAATGTAGTAGCAGCTTGTCAGAAGAAATAAGGACTATGCCTACACCAACGACAATATTATCCTTAGACCCAATTCTTAATGCATCATTAAAGAATAGTTGCCACGTATCGTCTTTTATTGTCATGTTAGACTCTAATACTTTATCTAGAATATAATCATATAGCTTTAAGGTTTTCGGTACTAGATGAGCTGCTAAGAAGTCAGTTAGGGCTTGGCCTTTTACTTTCTTTTATGGGACATATACCATATCATAAGGTGATAATAGCATTGTCTATGTAGCTAAATGAGAGTTGAGCGTACTGGATTTAGTCATCAGCACATGGAGGGGATTCACTCTGGATATGACATGAATTGTTTGATCGGCCACATAATAACGTATCTTCTGGATGGCGAACAACAAGGAGAGGCATTATTTTTACCATGGGGTTGTACCTGTGCTTGGCATCTATCATCATACGACTAAGATAGTAAATAGAATGTTCATGGCCCTTGTTACTCTTTTGTGAAAGAAGAGCTCCTAAGGAATGATCCATTGCTGAAACTTACAGCAAGAAGGTTCTTCCTATAATCGGGGCCACCAGAACTGGAGGATTTGTAAGATACTATTTGATGTCGTCGAACGCCTGCTGGAATGCTTCGCTCCAAACAAATGTTACACCTTTCTTCATCAGTTGAGTGAATGGACGACATTGACCTGAGAGGTTTGAGATGAACCTCCTGATATATGCCAATCGACCTTGCAGTCCATAAAACTCCTTAAGATTATGGGGAGGCTGTATTTCAAGGATAGCTTTAACTTTGTCATAGTTAAGATGGATATCCTTAGAAGTTATAACGAATCTGAGAAACTTTCCACTGGACACTCTCAGAAAAGACTTGGTCAGATTCGTCTTGAGATGATGTTGACGCATTAATTCAAATACCGTTCTCAAATTAGGTGATCAACTTTGAGATGACTCTTCACTGTGATATTTCTACTTAGTATTTGACGATCTTCCGTAAGTGTTCACGAAAGATGGTATGCATAGCCTGTTGGTACGTTGCTCCTGCGTTCTTTAAGACGAAAGATATTACTGTATAGCGGTACACTCCAAACAATGTCCGGAATGACGTATGCTTTTCGTCATCAGAGAATATCTTAATTTAACTATATCCCCAGAACCCATCCATAAATGACACACGTTCAAAGCTACAGGTATTATCAATCATGACATCTGTAATGGGGAGAGGGAATTCATTTTTAGGGTAAGCTGAGTTTAAATCCCGATAATCTATGCAGACTCAAATCTTCTTTTTTTCATGACTAAAACCACATTGGCCACCCAGTCAGGATGTTGTTCCCAAACAAATCTATATGTTATCATCTTCTTGACTTCAACCTTGATTGTATTTATCATATCTGGGCAGAACCGTCGCTGTTGTTGCTTTACTAGTTTAGCATTAGAAAGGATGTTAAGCTTATTTATAACTATTTGAGGATCCATATAGGGAATATTATCGTAGCTCCAGGTAAAGACGTCAATATACTCCTTTATGAGATGTACAAGTGCTTGTTTATCTTTATCAGAGAGATTTTTGTTGATGAAGATTAGTTTCAGGGAAGACTGCTCTTCTACAGCGATCTGAATAATTTTATCCTCTGTAGGTGGTTCGCATTTTTTAAACCGTAAATCCTATTGTGAATTCATCTGTTGTGCCCACAGATCATTTTTAAAGGGTTATAGTATTTGATCATCCTTGTCATCTAGGTCGGCTGATATCATGTTGATAGAGAGAGCATATTTGAATACTTCTCCTATGCTTCGGTCAGAATCCCAAGATGATGATTCAGAGGAGTGGGAAGGTGTGGTTTTATCCGATTATGAACTTTTAGGAGTTGTCGAAGGAGTAACATAACCTAAACAAATATATGTCCGCTGGTAGTAGGTTTCAGACTTGCCTTTTGGAGAGAAGTGGCATATTGGAGTACGCCGACCTCTTCTGTAATTGAGACCTTTGTCGAACTTTAAATTATAGCCCATCTTCTGGATAATATTTTTGGCAGGTCTACTATATCAGTGGAGTTGTATTTTCCCTATATCTTCAACCAAGTCATCAAAGTGTATGATCCTTGTCGCGAAGAAGGCAGCCAAGAAGAAGCAACAACCAAAACCTCATACACCTCCAAGGAGGAGTTTATTTCTTTTCCAACAAACTCTCCTGGCCAAGCTGGACTATTAGCTACTTTACCAACTGTGACAAAAATCAGTATATTCATAAGCGCAGACTCAGGAATGCATGGAGGCATCTTTAGAGTGGTATGTATGAAGTGCTCTATGAAGTCACAAGCAGACTCTTTCTTCCTCTACTTGGTGTCAAAGAGGGTTGACATAGTCAAGTCTATTCCCCTGTCATAAAATTAGGAAAGAAAGAGACAACGAAGGTCTTCAAATGATGATATGCAGTTATTTAGAAGACTACAGAACCAGTTATAAGCTACCCTGGCCAGGGCTCCAACGACCAGTTTTGTAAGTAGAGCGTCGTCTCGTGGCAAATGCCCCATCATTGTGTTAAATTACTTTATATATTGATGTGGCAACGTCTTCCCGTCAAATAAAATCATGGATTGTGGTTTATACTTAGGCAAAAAGACCATATTTTTTTACTCGGGGGGATATGATTGCTTTATTTCGAGCTTCTTTATCTCGATTATTCATAGCATCAAATCGACCAAGCAGTTCTCGGATAGCATGTTGAGTGTCATCAACTTGAGGTGGTGCAGTAAACTAAAGCAATATCGGCTAAAATTGCACAACTATAGTTGTAGGACCACCCCCAAAATTGAATGGATTAGGAGCCGATGTTGATAACTCGATGTTGAGACCAGAATCTGGGTTTATATTGCCCAAAGGTGTTTGCACATTCATAGGTTGTTGTACTATCGCGACAACATATATTGGTGCTGCTGTAGTAGCATGTTAAGATATCATAATTGTTGCATATTTTGCATCATGGTGTGCATGTCTTTGAGCACGACCTCAAGTTCAAGTGATTTAAGGCTTTGTTCGGTGTTTCCTGACGTAAGAGCATCCTGCTCATCTTCGATGGCATAAATATTGACTTCTCTATGATCGACAGAAGGGTTAGTGTATTGGAATGTATAGCTAAAATATATAATGTATGTCTCAGATCCAAGTGGATTGCCACACAGGAAAGTCGACTTCAGATTCAGAGGAGTGGCTACTCGTATGAGTGAGCTCTCGCATCCAAGAATGGGTATTCTGGTACACCCCTTTAAAAGACTCGACAAGTTGGTCAAATCTTCTTTGACTAGGTGTTCTTGTAGTGCTTCATCTTGAACATTTTCCTATGTGGGAAGTCTTAAGACCATGTATAATAGAGCCAGAAGTAACTCATCATCTTCTTGTTCATCAATTTGATTTCCAGATCGTTGTCTAGTAGATATAACTAAAATTGTCAAATACGAACCCTTTAGTAGAAGATTAACCTATTTTGGTACAACAACAGTTGATTACAATCTTGTGACAACTACAATGATGCTCATTTGGAAGCACCACTGCAGTCATAGAGGGTTCCCTCTTCTTAAGCCTTTGTATAAGAATATCGCACAAATCAGAAGGAGGAAGAGCAGAAGAAGAAGGAGGCAGGCTCTGCCTTTTTATATTATGTTCATTTAGCTTTGTGCGTAGATCTTGAGTACCCTGCATATAAAGTGAAGCGCCAATTTGAGCTGCATATTCTTCGGAATCATGCGTATTCTGTCTTTGTGTACTTAATTTTGTTCACAGATCTTGCACATTGTGCACATTATTAATAGCTTCAGGAATAAAGGCGCATAATTTTTTCTCTGTTGTGCACATAAACTTGACGTGTGGCAGAGGAGTCTTTTTTGCTGACTTCTTTTGTGTGCGCATATAAAAGTCAGGGCACAGGATATCAGACTTTCCTTTTCTGAAGCGGCATGGATCTTGAACAACCTTCTTACTATGTATGTTGTGAGAGGCAGAAAGTGTGTGTGCACTCTTCTTTGCCCGTAGATTGGATTGGATTGTAGAGTCCTCATTGGACTTGTTTTGCTCGTTGCACTGAACATGCAAGAGTTTGATAGCATAGGGATAAACAACCCCTGTGGCATCGTAGTGAATTCCTCTGCCTAGAAAAGATTGATTCACCACCCCTCTTATGTTATGAGAGCTTCGTAGTTTGTTCCCCTTAGTTTTCATACTGGCATGGCTAAGGGGGTATCCACCAAGTCCAGACTGGAGATGAAGGAACAAAATCAACAATGAGTGAATCCTCATTGGCAACGACCAGCACCCCCTTCCTTTTATTAATAGCAATATCAAGGTAGGAGAAGGGCAGCCAAGTCTTACGTATCTTCTTCGACTTGGTTGTGATTGAGGGGCTAGCACTACCCCCATTGAGCATTTTTTTCATAAGCTTGTTGGTCAAATTGTACGACCAATGTCTATTACATTATGCCAACAAACACGGTATCGAGTTAAGCTACCACCTTCTCGTTAGAGGATAAGTTCAACCCCAGCAGTCATCATTTTATTTGCCATAAACAAAAAGTTTTACAATCTTTTGTGTTACAAACGTGAAAGAAAGAGAGTACAATAAATCTTATACAAGAATCTAAAGTACAATAATTCTGAAGAAGTAACAGTTGTAGAGATCTGATCTACGGTCGATCACTTTACTCCTTGGACTACTTGACACAAGGTAAATAAATACAAATACTCGAACACTTAGAGAAGAGGTTTTGGCAACACTGAAAAAAGGTTCTGTTTACTCTCTCTCTCTCTCTCTCTCTCTCTCTCCGCATGTGTGTGTGTGTGTATGAGACAACACTGGTCTCATATTTATAGCATACAAAAAACAGTTATAGGAGTGCACGCATACAAATAGGCAATATACATTGTCTTTGCCATTGTATGCATATATTTGAGGAGTCACAACCCTTGTTCTACTTAGTAGGCGCACAATTAGCTACCAACTTGACATGTGGCTCCCTGTACGAGGAAATCTTGGGTCATGGGATCAACTACTTGTGCACGTTCCACGAGAATTATGGCATAAATTACATATAATTTTTGTGGAGTATAGTTGCTGGTGTATTGTGATAGAGAAGCATCATTGGCATACTCAGGTAGGAAAGCTATAATGATGTATTAAGGCAAAGTAGCAACAATGGTGTACTATGGCAAAGTAGCAACACTGGCGTACAATAGCAAAGTAGCAACACTGGCATACTATGGCAAAGTAGCAATACTGGCGTACTATGACAAAGTAGCAACATTGGCGTACTATGCTTGAGACAACATATTGATCACAAAAGGATAACTTGAGTCTGTATGCCAATGAATCTTCAGCATTAATTGGTTTTGATCTTCTCGACTTCTGTGTCAGTCTGTTCACTATTAGTCTGGCCCACTAAACGACAAGATGGCAAGGCTTGAGAAAGTGCGGCTATTCCTTCTTGTCTATTTGATAAAGAAACTGCGCCAATTCCTTCTTGGTTGTTTGATGAAGAAAGTACACCAATTCCTATACTTTTTCAGAGAGAGTATACCTATGCTCCCTTCTTCAAGAGAGTACGCCTATGCTTTTACACATAAGTCTGGGCGTATTTTCTATGCTTCTACATCTGTATTGACACGTTCGCGTCACACACGTCGACTCCAACTAAACTGAGGCAAGTGCATTATACTTTAGATTTATTATTATATTATAAATGCTATTATGTATAATTTATATCATTCTTGCTAGTTGTTTTGACATTATGATTCGTGCACATAGATAGTTTATCTTGATTCATAATGAAGTTATATATGTGTCATGACAACGTAATTATTCAAATTTTGATGAGTAAGTCTGAGTCATGATTCGTGTTTATTGTGTCATAATTTTGTGAGAATTCGTGTCGTAATTCATGATTATTCGTATTCGTGACATGTTTATCCGTATCGTGATTCGTGATTATCCGTTCTTCGTGAGTCATGACTATCCATTTTTTATGATTCACGATTACCTATTTTTCGTAATTGCTATGAGAGAGAGAGAGAGAGTCGGACGGGAGAATACACTAGTAGACATGTGGACAAAACTAATTTCCCTATTCGATTCGATAGATAGTACTCGTATACTTTACGTACGATGTGCCAGATTAGCCTTGCCCTCGTATGTCGAATCATGTATTCTAGGTCACATGATATTTATTGTTCCTGTCAGATCTTGATATTCATGTTCCAGTCTTACTTATTTACATATTGCCAGTTTTCATATTTCTACTTGTTTTATTACATAATGTTCATTACTTGCTAGTCTAGTTTACTATTTTACATCATTCATTATGATAGATTTATACATGTATTGTTTACTTTCATAGTTGTAATTCTACTTTTCTCCAATCATGACTGGATAACCATATTTTTAGGAGACGTTGTATCCCACGTTCTTGGACTTCAGGATGATGCTAGTTGAGACCGGTCTTGATGTAACGTTGACCGCGAGTTGATCTTTGGAGAGATCTAGGCCAATATTTCTCTATTTCAATATTATGTTTTAGTTGATCGAATTTGTCTTCAAAATATTATTTGGCATGTACAAACAGTTATGGATTCTAAACTTGTCACTTTAGATAATTTTGGTGATATTGTATTAGAATTTGTCATTCCTATTCATATCTTCCTTTAGCATAATGTGATTGAGTACATATTGATAATTATTGGACTTCTAGTTGATTATTGAGGTCAAACTAGTATTCTACCACCGATATTGTGGCGTAGGCTGGACGTACCCATGAACTCATGTCCGAATATCCAAGTGTTGGTCGTGACACAATTTTATGGTAGCCCATACAGGTATGACTTTGCAATTAGTGCGATATCATGGTAGTACTTAGGTTTAGTCATATACCGCGAATAAGAATAAGATTTATGGATTGTAAGAGATTAAAGAAAGTAGAGTACTCAATCACTGATTATGATTTCTTGATAGATTCCTAGGATGACCCTAGAGAATCTTACTTTGAACCTTGCTAAAATCTATTTTTACTTACTTTTGTTCACTTTAGTTTTGATTCAACTTGAATACATGTCCGTTGTTGTCTGTTGCTGAACGAAATTCTCGTATCGAGATGATTTTTATGGACTAGAAAGAATAATGGGGTATAAGTTGAGCTCATAACCATTTCAAATTAATAATAAAAGAATGGTTAATCCAAATCTTACGCATGAATATTGATATATATTTTGAGGTTATATTGCTAATCAAGAAAACAAGAAATTGATACTACATTGGGGTTTGGAGGATTTAATAAAATAGGTTTGAGTAGTAAATGGAAGAATAACATATAAAATTGAAAAAATAAATATGGTTGCATAAATCAAGCTAAGAATGATGTTGTAGGACTCGTAAATGATGATTATGATCCATGAGACTAAGAGGAAGATACTGTGGACTTATGATGTATAAATTAAGGAGGAATTTTATACAAATCCAAGATGGTAAAAGCCATAGAGGAATGATTATACCATTTCAAGATTAAACCATCAGATAAAAATATTAGCAAAATATTCATGAACGGTAATGAAGGTTGATTTTAAAACTAATGACAAGGATTTTATTCTTGATTTTGAGGATAATAGAATTAAAGAGATATGGAGAAATTCTAGTACTAGAAGACCTTGACTAATTTATTAGATTGAGTCATTGACATGCTTAAAAACCTAAATATAGTAGGTTTATATTGATTGCTAGAACCTCATAAATAAGGATATTGTGGATGAAAATACCAACTTGATAAAGATCTTTGAAGGGCGAAGTCTAAATCGTCAAATTCTTGGTAATTGATAATCAATAATATGGAGTCATAATAAGTAAAATAATTGGATATCAAAACAAAGGTGAACACTTTGGATGTTAGAATTTATGAATTAGATGACTATTGACATATGCAATAAAGATGTAGAGCAAAGGCTTCATTATAATCAAGTGAACAAGAGCAGTTTTTGTAGTCATCTTTCTTCTTCTTGTTACCTATGTTCTACTTGCATCTATCAACTTAGCTTCTATCTGGAAACATGTTACCCTAACATAAGTAATAACTAAGATCTTGTTTACCTTTAAATCTTATTATCTGCCTTACCTTTTGGATGGTCGAGTCTCTAAAATAAATGAGTTGGTTATTATGTGGTAATGATATATCTTTAGTCTGGTAATGATACCTAGACGTTGAGATAGAATTGATGAGAGAAAAGTGGAACTAAGAATGAAAGCAAAAATCAAAAGAATAGTAGTATTAATGATTTTTTTAAATGATTATATTTAAGGAATTATTTCCAGTTAAGTAAAGATTAATTGTATATAAAGAATGAACATGTGGGATCCCAAGAAAGACTTAGAGAAAGTAATGGTGGGGTCGTATATTTAAAATTTTAAGGAATTATAAATACTTTGGAGTTATGAATTCAAATTCTTAAGGACCGATGATGATGATTGATAAAATTAGACACTAACAACTTTAAAATAAATGTTGATTGATTTTGAGTCAATTCTAAATATTTTGAGGTTACAATTTCTAAGATTGATGTAAGTATTTAATGTTGGAATAAGTTTTAGACACTGACTTGAAGAATTTAAATATATGGTTTGAAGATTTTCAAATTATGCGATGTTAATATAAAATTGAACAAAGGATTGGTAATAGTAAACGATAAATGACTAATTGCTGGTAGAACAAAATTTTTTTTGAGTTTGGAGTACAAAAAAAATTAAGAACCAAGATTACGAATTATGGAGCTTTTAAAATATTTAAGAAAATACAGGTTTGAGGTACAAAATTGATGGATGGATATTTAAGGTTAAAATATTAATTTAGCGACAGTTCCCACTAATGGAGGGAATAAAAATTTGATCCTAACGGTGACATTTAGAAATTGAAATATAAATCTATGTTAAGATAAAGAAGTTTGAATTTGAACCATGATAAAGGTTTATATGGATATAAATTCTGACTTGGAGATTTTAGTTCTAGTTAAAAACTAATGTTAGAAAATTTAAAACTTTTATAGATGAGTAAGTTCGTTAATGGATCAAGAGATTGAGGAAAGTAAAAAGAATGAGAATTTATAATCAATAGATGGTATGCGAGCATTATCTTCATATGGTAGGATCGTCTAGAGAACAAGGCTATGCAAGTATTCAGGAGCTGTAGATTTCCATCATCTATATCAACCTTTCTTATCTTGGGTTAGAGCATCCACAGTGGGGACACTCCAAACACATACTCCAAATTATTAAAAATTGTGTAAAATATTACTTTTGGATTGTTTCTATGATATTGGCACATAATGACACACTCCAAATAAATACTCCAAATTAATTATTTCTTCTCCCTCTTTTTTTCTCCTTATTTTTCTTTCCTATTTGGTAATATTTTTTCTTTCTCTTTCCTCTTTATTATTTTTTTCTTTTTTGTTACTTTTGGTGGCCCATCAATTAATATAGAGAAGCTATAACATACTTCAAATCTGGAGTATCTTGTGACTTTCTAGCAATTTTCAAGTATGCACAAGTATCCACTGCAACCTTCAAATGCTACAAAATTTGACTATAATTAAAATGTAGCACTTGAAACCTCTCCTAATGTGGACGCTCTTACATATCTACTCTCTCCTTCACATCCTGTCAAATTGGATAATTCTATTTACCTCCGACATTTGTTAACTTTTAATTAATATTTAAAATATGTCTTTCTAAAGATTTATTTTTTAATACTATCTTAGTCGATCATATTTTCCTGGTTATCTAAAAAAATTATGTCTTTGTTATACCCTTCTTGGTATAAGAAACTTTCTTGATTTTGTTTACCTTGAAAAAGTAACTTACAATATCTCGTTTATCTGTCTTCTTCCAGTACTCATGCCTATCCTAAATTTCGATAACAAAATTTTTCTAAGGTAGGTAGAGTTGTAACCCCCATATTTAGATTAAAAAACTTTTGAAAACTTTTTTTTTTCAAAACTACCTCTCTAATTTTTCCTCCTTAAAGAAATTGAATTTGATTTTCTGAATAAAAATAATTAATAAAAGAAAGTAGTATATAATAATGATAAAAATAATTATGTCAATGATTAATAATTATTGTTAATCATTAAATTAGATATTATAAATGAATTATTAATCATTAGATATAATTAGTTTAATAATGAGGAAATTATTAGTTATAATGATTAGAGTAATCATTATAGAAATATTAGATTATTAATTGGTTAGTAATTATTTAATTATTATAAATAATTAAGTAATTATGGGTAATAATTGCTAATCATTACGAATAATTTAGTTAATTATAAATGATTATGAATGATTAAGAAATTATCAATTCGATTAATCATTAAAAAATAATTAGTTATTATTGATTAAATAATTATATAATGATTCAAGTAATGATTACTAATGATTAGTCTAGATCCTTAGTTATTGATTTGGTTAATGATTAATCATTTAGATTGATTGCTTAATTATTATTAAAATAAATAAGTTAGTGATTATTGTTGAATTTGCATAGAAGAATAAAGGCAGAAACTAAATGGTAGCAATTAATCCAAAATCCCATGGACATTTTTGTCCTTATAACCTAAATCCTTAAACCTAACTCGAGGAAGGTTCTAATAAATACAGCTAATTATTGTTCCTTGCATCTAGGCCCTTCATTTTATTCTAATCAATCTTAACCATTTATTTATCTAGATGAAATACTGGCCTCATATTCAAGAATTCCCATTCCTAGAGAGACATATACAAGTACTATCATCCTTCTCTCCCCTTGAGAATTCACCAGCAACTTTCCTTAAACCACCTAAACATCACCCCCTCATACCGGTGAACCGACCTCCCTACCTATTGTTGATTCCTAATGCCTCTACACCAGCCCGTAGTTCCAGAACCACCGCCTGCGGCTGGGTTCTTTTGCCGCATCCTCGTCTGTCGTCTCCCTCTAAACTCCCACCTTCCTTCCAATGGGCCCCAATAGCTTCACTTTGGTTCCGATCTCCCCGTGGATTTTTTGTCGGCTAGTCCGCTCGGTTCATCCTCCCTGCGCTGCCTCCAACATTGATAAGAACTATCACATGCCCATCCGCTGACTTGAGGCGTCAGATCCAAGCCCGATACCTCTCACGAGCGTATGATCCTTAGTCTCCAACAACCAGTTCTGACTGGTGCTCGATCCCGGAGGATCTGTTACCCCAGTTTTTGTCGTTCACCGCGCTTGTCCCCCCTGACGGTGAGCATCGTCAATGTCTCTAACGATTCATCCCTTCCAAGCGAGTTGTCTGAGGTGCTCGCAGTCATTTACTAGTGCTTCCCCGCTATTGCGGCCACAACACTCTAGTGGTTCGTTTTTATCTAGCTTTGCATAGCAGATATTATAGGGTGTACCTCTACCTTGTCGTGCCTCGACGATAACTCAGTGTTGTTGGCCCAATATTTAAGTTAAATTTTTGATATGGCTCATTAATTAAGTCTAGCATTATGATAATCGATCAATCACTATAAGTAACTTGTAACTTCTACTTAAACTCAACATTATCCATATCCGATCTTAAATGTTATCATATATATTGCTTCTGTATATTACTTTGTTCTTCTAACATGTATTTGCAGAAAAATAATGGACATATGCAATATAATGATGAGCCACGGACGATATTATACTAGAAGATATCTTTGAACTTCCTAAAACTTATTCGGAGCCTCGTACTTGGGGGGTTCATATTCCCAAATTTAGTTATCTTTGGACAACTACCGTCAAGGAAAAATATGACATCAAGTCAACCAATATTTCAGGAGATTGGCGTCATCAAGTGATCTTGGTTTTATCTTCATCATATATAATTTTGACGTTTATTTAGTCTAGGACTAATGTATATCGAGTCACATTGTTATACCCTTAGTCCACTCAAATAAGCCTGAAACCTAGCCACCCAAAAGCAGACCAAAATATAACCTGAACCAAACTTGGTCCTATCTAAAATAGGCAAACTGAACTCGGACAGAATTTTGACAGAACTCAGACCAAATTCGGTCAGTCTATTTAAGAAGAATGTCCAATTTTAGTATCCCTGATTTTGTGGCCTCCAACGTTCAAAAATTCAAATATTACATACCAAATTTTGGCCGAACTTGGTTTGAGAATACCCTATAAATAGAGTTAGAATTTTATATTCTTACTCACTCAACCATTCTCAATCTTTTTATCCTTTAGTGAGTAATATCCTGAGCCTAAACTTTCTCCATCTTCAAGATAAACTCCCCAGCCTTCTAGTGCCAAGTGCGATATCGGTTAAAAGTCTCTCAGAGTTTAAGAGCTTGGCTCAGCAAGTTTTCTCTTTAGTTTGAATTCGGTGTGCCTTCGCATCAAATACACATGTGAAGTCTTTTGAGCCTTCGAATCAAAGTTCAAGGTTATAAAAAGTTTGCAAGCCTTCAGATCAAAGCTTGTTATTCACTATTGATGATTATAGTGGATACAATTTCGAGCAAGAGTTCTTGGGCTTGGACTAGTCCTCTAAGAGAAAAACCAGGATAAAATCTTGATATGTGCATTTGCTCTTTCTCAACTCAACTGCTTTATATATCTTCTTTACATATTGTTGATAGTTGATAACTTTTCTCATGTCACATATTTTTAACTAGTTATTTTATTTTGATGCATACACACACCCTATTCACCCCCTCTAGAGTTGCCTTACGGTCCTACAATTGATATCAGAGCTTTGCTTCAATAATTATTAGATTAACCTCCTTAGAGACTTATGGCAACTGTGAGATCTACCCACACCAACAATGGTGTAGGCCAGTTCACAAATAGGCCACCTCTATTTGATAGAACTAACTACACTTACTAGAAAATACTTATGGGTTTCTATCTCAGATCACTAGACTTTGACCTTTGGTCAATAGTTGAATATGGATACAAAAAACCTGATAGAATTATTGTATATGGTGATCTTATAGATAAGCCTAAAGATAAATACACTGTTTTGGAAAAGAAATAATCTAGTCTTGATGCTAGAGATGTAAATATTTTATTTTGTGCCTTAGACAGTATTGAGTTCAACAGAGTATCTATTTGGAAAAGAAATAATCTAGTCTTGATGCTAGAGATGTAAATATTTTATTTTGTGCCTTAGACAGTATTGAGTTCAACAGAGTATCTATATATACCACTTCATATCAGGTTTGGAAACTTATTGAAGTGACTCACGAAGAAATCACTCAGGCGAAGGAGTCTAAGATAAGCAGGCTAATACAAAAGTACGAGGCATTCAAGATAAAATCAAATAAGACCTTCACTCAGATGTTCACAAGATTTCTTGACATCGTCAATCCTCTATCATCTCTTGGCGAGGAGTACAACAACCATGAGAAGATACACAAAGTACTTAACAGACTTCCAAAGAACTAGAATCTGAAAGCAACGACGAGCATTGAAGGAAATGACCTTACCGTCATGACTCTTGAGACACTAATGGGAAAGCTGATAACTCACAAGCTAGACCTCAAAGAATTTGAAGAGTCAACTCCCAAATAGAAGGTAATCGCATTCATGGCGCATCATAAAAGATCCTATAATGATGCTTTTGAAGATGAAGAAACAGACGATGATTCAGATAATGAGGATCTGGACCAAATTTTTAGGAGTTTTAAACGATTCTTAAAGTTTATGAAATCAAACCGAAAGAAGAAAGATCTTGAAGAAGAACTAATTTGCTACAATTGTAGAAGGCTAGGCCACATGATGAAAGATTGCTCCAAAATAAAAAGGGATAATCGATATGAACGATCAAACAAAGAAGGATCTTCATCACGTAATAATGCAAATGCAAGCATCTGGTGCGAAAGTGAAGCTAGCGATTCGGAAGAAGAAAGCCCTCGACATGCAGCAAATGTATACTTAACGGCATTATCAAACGAGGTACAAGATAATCCTTTATTTGAACAGTTCTTTTAAGATGAATTATCTGATGCTTTCAATGATTTATTTGAAGATCACAAGAAGCTTATGAATAAGTATAAGCAAGCCAGAAAAGATATTAAATCTTATCATCTTGAGAATGAAAAGCTTACATGTTTACTAAATAAAGCTAGAGAAAATTCCTTTCCTGACGACTCTGTTGATATCTCCAAACTTAAACTATGTTGATTTCTTGTAAACTTAAGCTTAGCTTATAAGAAAATGGTAAACTTAAAGAGGACTTGGAATAAAGAGAAAGAAGTACTCTAATGCCTCGTTTAGAATTGATCCTCTTACTGCTAAATATGATGATTTATATGCTATCTTTAAAAAGTTAGATATTAGATTGGAAAAATAGCTAAAGCAACATGTGACTAATCACAAAGTTATACACGGTAGATCATTTATAAAGGAAGCATGCAAAACTAAAATTTCACATAATCACGCCTTCTACTACAAATATCCACGGAAGACACAATACACCACTTCACATACTCTTATTTCTATACCCAACATAAATGCCTATGCTACATGATATTATTGTGGTTTAAAAGGACATATTTTACATTAATGCAAGGCTAGAAAATTGGTTGATATGAAAATGTATAATTGGATTCCCAAAGCTAACAAATATGGATCCAAATCTTGGATACCAAAGTCCCAGCCTAATAATGTAGGTAGAATATTTTATGTCAGGATTTAGTACCGAGGAGAACGTTGGTGAATGCAAAGCTACAAAGGTCATTTTCAAACCAATTTTACCAACATAAATATGGCACTAGAGCCACTTTGGTAACGTTCTAATTGGTCCTTCCTAAATGGCTATAAATATAAAATCTAGCATTTTTAATCAAGGTTTTTCTACTATCTCTTATTGATATCTTTTAGTTGTTATTTAGTTAAATTAATTTGAGATGTGATACTAGCATGCTTAATTAATTTTTTTTATTACTTTTATCCAGCATGACTAGTTGTTTAGCTAAAATATTAGTTGTCACTATAGAATCATTTACTTTCTATTAATATGACACAATTGTCTATGCATGCTTTACAACTTTTAGTAAACTTTATTCATCAAAAATTAGGAATTCTAGATTACGATATTGTATGTGTTATAATTAGCATATATACCTGTTAAATCTAAGTTCTTTATAGTTAAGATTATTTTTGGTTATAAGTCAAAATGGCCTTTCAGTCAAAAAGACATAAATAGCCTAAGCGACCTGGTATTTAAGTGTCTTTGGACCACCGCTAGCTAGGATCCGGCCCCTATAAGTAACATAAGATGATCAACACTTTATTGAATAATGATTTGCTAAGGTCTATTTACAATTATCTTCAAAATACACAGTAAACCTGAGCCTTACATTTTGACTTAAAGTTGACAAGTTTTAGTATAGACTATTACACTATGACTTTTAGCAAACACTATTTGGTATTTCTAATTGTTTCAGAACTATGTTACTTAGTTTAATTTAGACTTTGGCTAGTTGCAATGATATGCTTATTTTATTTTCTACTATATGATTCGATACTAGACTGTGATCTATAGTTTAATTGGGATATATGAGAGAAGTTGTTTAATTCTCTTTTGCATATGACTAAATTTGAATATTTATGCTTCTCTTGTATGGTCTCTATGCTATGTTTTGAATATGTCTACATTTAGTTACCTTTAATTGCTAAGTATATTGTTATAATATGCAAGTCATTATTCTACATGATTCCATATGTTAATATTCTAGCTACTAACTTTTCATTTACCACATGATCATATTATATGCTTTATGTTACTCACATTGTCTTCATGATATATTCTTAGTTTGCGGAGGAGCCATAAACTAGCTTTTTGACAAAAGAGGAGAAATATGTGCATATTCGCCAAATGTCTCATGTACTACGGGGGAGCTTATGCACATTAGAAGCTTAGGTAATATCTCATATTATGGGGGAGCTTCTTTTTTATCAAGTCAACGGGGGAGAAGTAAGTTTAAGTATGTAAGTATATGTTTAAGTAGTATATGTATAGTGATTTGTGCTTATTGTTTTTGATATATGCATCGATTATATCTATCTTAAACTTAATTGATTTGCCATAATAAAAAAGGGGGAGATTGTAGACCCAATATTTAAGTTGAGTTTATGAATATGGCTAATTAATTAATTCTAGCATTTTGATAATCGATCAATCACTATAAGTAACTTGTAACTTCTACTTAAACTCAACATTATCCATATCTGATCTTAAATGTTATCGTATATATTGGTCTGTATATTGCTTTGTTCGTCTAATATGTATTTACAGAAAAGCAATGGACATATGCTATATAATGAAGAGCCAAAGATGGTGTTATACCAGAAGATATGTCTGAACCGCCTACGACTTATCTGGAGCTTCGCACTCGGGGGTTCAGATTCCCAAATCTGGTTATCTTTGGATAATTGTCGTCAAGAAAAAAAATCTTCAAGTCAACATATGTTTCAAGAGATTGGCGTCATCAAGTGATGTTGGTTTTATCTTCATAATATATAATTTTGATGTTTATTGAGTCTAGGACTTATGAACATTGAGTCGCATGGGCATACCCTTAGTCCACTCAAATAAGGTTGAAACCTAGCCACCCAAAATCAGACCAAAATATAACCTGAACCAAACTTGTTCCTATCTAAAATAGGCAAACCAAACTCGGACCGAATTATGGCCGAACTTGAACCGAATTCTGTTAGGCTATTTTAGAAGAATGGACAGTTGTAGTATCCTTAATTTTATGGCCTCCAACGTCCAAAAATTTAAATATTCCATATCAAATTCTGGTCGAACTCGGTTTGAGAATGCCTGATAAATATAGTTGCTCACTCAACCATTCTCAATCTTTCTATCCTTTAGTGAGCAATATCCTGAGCCTAAACCTTCTCCATCTTTAAGATCAACTCCCCAGTCTTCTAGTGCTAAGTGCGATCTTAGTTAGAAGTCTGTCAGAGTTTTAAGTGCTTGGCTTAGCAAGTTTTCTCTTTCGTTTGAAGTCGGCATGCCCTTCGCATCAAACGCAGGTATGAAGTCTTTCGAGCCTTCGGATTAAAGCTCGAGGTGGCAAGAAGTCTGTAAGCATTCAGATCAAAGTTTGTGATTCACTATTGGTAATTATGGTAGATAAAACTCCGAGCAAGTATTCTCGGGCCTGGACTAGTCCCCTCAGAGGGAAACCATGATAAAATCTTGGTATTTGCGTTTTCTCTCTTCTCAACTCAACTGTTTTATATATCTTCTTTACATATTATTAATAGTTAATAATTGTTCTCACATCATATACTTTTAACTAGTTATTTTATTTCGATGTATACACACACTCTATACACCCCCCTCTATAGTTGCCTTACGGTCCTACAAATGCACACCCCACTATTACTACCATTCGACTCAAAGCCCCATCAGATTCCGTCGAGGTGTCACCCATCTTCCCGACCTCCATCTCCTCTGCTAGTGCAACACACCTATACCTTCCTCCGTCTTGTGGTCATCACCGGTGCCACTACAACGGAGCAGTACTCTGCCACCCATCCTCTTAGGTAAGCATCCCACCTCTTATTTTTTTAGCTTCTACCTAATGTTTAGTAAGGGTAAAGATGAAATATGTAATGTGTAGGCATGAAACAATAGTTGTGTGTGTGTATGTTTAAAGAAGAAACCTAATAGAATATGCCCCATGAATAGGAGGAAACAAATGTCTGAAGAAAATCTATTTTGTGTAATATAACGAAAATATAGACATTAAAAGCTATAAGAGAAGTAGAAACCAATGTTGTGAAGAAGCAATTATAACAGACACTCTTGTTCACATAAGGAAGACAGAAGAGTACACATTATAATTAAATACACTATTAATGTAGGAATCTTAACTAACTTATGAGCTAAGTGAAATGTATAGAAAAGAGTAGTAAGAAGAAGTAGTTTATATATAATAAATAGTGGATTAATAATGGGTTATTTATCTAATCTGAGGTTTTTTAGTAATAAGAAATTAGTAGTTGGCCCATATGTAAATGTTTATACAAACATTTAATGAATAAAAATGGAACTTGATCAAACAACTAAATCAACCCTTCTTAGACTATCT
The DNA here is from genome assembly GCA_036927795.1 of Iris macrosiphon. Classification (NCBI taxonomy): domain Eukaryota; kingdom Viridiplantae; phylum Streptophyta; class Magnoliopsida; order Asparagales; family Iridaceae; genus Iris; species Iris macrosiphon. The sequence continues at coordinate 41,391,339 of JAYESA010000017.1, read as the reverse complement.
TGTTTATTCTTTTCTATTAGCTAATTAGCATGTTCTTCTTGTCTCTTTACGAACCGTTGTGGACCCGATATTCGTATCTTGAAACTCGTGTCGATCTTTAAATCCGGACTTCTTTATATTGAACCTGGCTATTTGGACTATTCCAGATTCATTAAAACTATCTGTTTCACCATTTAGGATTATCTTAGGAACTGTATCATCTGAACCTATTCCGTGTCGACACGTTCGGGTTGAACACGTCGACTCCAACTAAATTGAGGCAAGTACACTACACTTTGGATTTACCTTTGTAGCCATGGATCTTAGATACGATTTTCTGATCGGAGATCCATGGATCACAGACGCTCTCTCTTCCCATGGCCTTTCGCCTTTGAAAGCAAGCGGCACACGTCGACTCCAACTAAATTGAGGCAAGTACACGATACTTTGGATTTACCTTTATATTATAAATATTGTTATGTATTATTCATATCATTCTTGCTAGTTGTTTTGATACTATGATTCGTGCACATGGACTATTTATCTTGATTCATGATTGAGTTATATACATGTTATGACATTGTGATTATCCAAATTTTGATGCGTGAGTCCGAGTTATGATACATGTTTATCGTATGATGATTTCGTGAGCATCTGTGTCCTGATTTGTAATTATCTGTATTCATGACATGTGTTGATCTGTATCATGATTTGTGATTATCCATTCTTCTTAAGTCATAACTATCAATTTTTTATGATTTATGATTACTTATTTTTCGTGATTGCTATGAGAAAGAGAGACATGTGAGAGAATACACTGTATTCATGTGTATAAACCTAATTTTCGTATTTGATTTGATAGATAGTAGTCATACACTTCACGTATAATGTGCCAAATTATCCTAGACCCCACAAGTCAAATCGTGTATTCTAGGTAATACAATATTTATTGTTCTTGTCAGATCTTGATATTCGTGTTCTACTCTTACTTTTTTTTACATGTTGCCAGTTTTTATATTGCTAGTTTCATGTTTCTACTTGTTTCTACTTGTTTCATTACATTATGTTCACTACTTGCTAGTCTAGTTTATTATTGTACAGTATTCCTTATGATAGATTTATAAATGTATTATGTACCTTCATAGTTGTAATTGTACTTTGCTTCAATCCTGACTGGATAACCATATTTTTAGGAGACAATGTTGTCTTGATCCGCATCGAAATTAAATAAATCATAAGCTGGAATGGAATCAAGAAGAATGAACCTGAAATCACATCTCCGACTAGATCCTCCTCCTCAACTGTCATGGCGAAAGCCCTCCCTCGGGGTGACCCTCGGGGTGACCCTATCTGGAGTTGCTGGTGCTGGACAAAACTCTATTGCTGAGTTTGTAAAGGAGGTCCCCTCTACTGTCCCGTAGGTGGCCTCGCTGGTGCTCTATGTTCCGATCCTGCTCCCTGGCCTGCTCGAACTAGAGCCCCTAGACACTCCCTCAACTGGTGGCCTGGCTCTACACAGTAGAGGCACACTCTAAGTCTCTTCCTACGTACCTCACGTGTATGTCCAATCTTCCTACAGTGAGTACACTACGGGGCCTGCTGTGCTGGTCTCAGGGGCCTAGTAAGCCTGATGCGTTGGTGCTTGAAATGGTTCTTGAAATGATTTCTCTGCTGCTAGAAGGTCCTCTATTGCTGGAAGTTGGGTCGTTTAGCTGGACCCGCACTACTGCTAGCTTCTCCTGACGTGTCTCGCATCCTCTTGGATTTGAGCTCCAATTTATCCTCTTTCCTCTGTGCGTCCATCACGATATCCTCTAATATCGGTGTGCGATGTCCTCTAGTAAGAGATTTAATTTCCCTGATCAAACCCTTCAAAAACTTTTGAGCCTTTCCTAGAGAATTATGTCCCTCTACAAATCTGCCTAGTCAGCAGAACTTCGTTGCGTACTCGTCCACCGTCATGCTCCCCAGACGAGGTCCAAGAGATCCCTCTCTTGAGCACTCAGAGACACATCTGGAAAAACTTCTCCTTGAAGATCTCTTTGAAAGCTTCCCAAGTATCACATCCAGTACCAGAATACAGGGACGAACATGGCCAGCTACCCCATACAAAGTACTATATGTCATAAGGCGATCACGGCTGTATAAGACAAGGGAGTGCATGCTACAATAAAGTCTCCTATGGTCAAAAACTTCTATGTCTCAATCATTCAAACAAGAAACAGTAAACATAGAGCATATATGATAAGCAATAAGGTGTCCCAAATATTTTCTTAAAATGTTCTGAAGTCCAGTTGTGCAAAATAAGAAGCTGGAGGAGTAACAAAAGTATATGACAGTGATCAGTTGTAGTCTGATTTAATACAATCATATAAGAAAAACTAATGTCCAGAGGAGTCGGTGGCTAAATGCCAAAAAAGAAGTAAATGTATAAGATGATCAAGAAAGAAGAAAACCCATTCGCTATCTCATACGACCATATTCCTGGTGCGTGCCATGAGTTGGGGGAAAGTACGCTGGACCTCAAGTGCTGGCTCAAAACCTGGCCATTCAAAACCAGTAGGGTTAGACCCCAAATAACAAGTACCACAAAGTAAGCACAAAATGGAGAAATAAAAACCCAAAAAAAATTATATAGGTTCAGTGTCGTAACTTAGGTCCATGGCATATCCTAGCACTAAGGCTCTACCCTACAACCAAACAAGGACAAGGGTTGAACCATCATACTATGACAGTCCATTTCCCTAGGCTACTAGCTGAATAATACAATCATAACCAAGTTCATTTCTTATATCGGCCAATCATTTGTACATCTTGCTATTTTGTAGAGTCTGAGCCCGAGCTTGTATGCAACATTTATACAATCAATATCCTAGCCACGCTTTGGTAGTTGATTCGCTTATTATGCCCATGATAGGAAAATAATATATATATATATATATATATATATATATATATATATATATATATATATATATATATATAATATCATGCATTCAGGAATTTAGAGGCATTCTAGATGCACAACCCAAATATAATCACTTAACACGTGACACGATGTGTCGTATCTCGATGCACATTAAATCATGAACAGTAATCAGGAAATAGGGGTATCAGCACAGATACAGTATTCGAGTCCAATTACTAATTATATATTGGGTCACATGAATCAAGAAGACATTCAATCAAAACAAGCAGGGTCGCATGGGTCTCTAGGTCGCATGGGAAGTTCAGGCCGCATGAAAAGGCAGGCTGCATGGCAATTCCTGGCCGCATATGAATCCTGGCCGCATGTGGATCCTGGCCACATATAAAATCAGGCAGCATGAAGTCAGGCTGCATGAAGTCAGACCGCATGAACCACATGGCCGCATGCTCGGGGTTAAGGTCTACTCCTTGGGACAAATGTTGAAGTGACAAGCAATAAAAATAAAGTTTCAGTGATGTGACATAAAATTACTGATATAACAAGCCATAAAGTATGTCAAGAGGAAAAGATAAAACTATAAAAATAAGTACCAACGGTGTAAAGCCATACGTCCAAGAAAATAGGGGGCCGCATGCTCTCCAGGCTGTACGGGTGTCCGTGCCGCATGGAGTTCAATGCTGCATGAAGTTCGATGCTGCATGGAGTTCTCTCAGACTCAGCAAATTTCTTATTCATTCAGCGAGTGAAAGCACAAGGTGTTCAAGGACACTTATGTAAATCAGCAGTCATGCGTCCAACAAGATGGACGTATGTTGTCAATATGCGGCAAGAGTTAGGCCGCATAACCCTCTCAGGCTGTATGGCACTCTCAGCCGCATATGCTCAGTGGCCGCATGGGAATTTCTTCTTCTCCAATAGCAGGTTCGGCTTTGGCAAAAAAGCTTCAAAAACTGAAATCTGGTTTTCTTCATAACAACCTCATTTTAAGTCCAAATCGGATGAACCATAAGCCAAAATGCTCTAAATTGAAAGCTCTATTATGGAGCCAAAATTGGTTTTCAAATACACAATTTTAATAGATCAAAACCAAGAAAAACTCATGAAACCCATAAAAACCTAAGTTTAGAAATATAGATCTACCCTAATATATCCATCAAAATAGAAAACTCTAAGAACTAAAAGTGCTTAGAAACACAATAAACGTAATAGAACAATAAAATAGAGGGTTTCTCTATTTCTCATGCAAGGTGTACTTGCCTATGGAAATGGGAAGAGAAAGCTAAAGAAAGAGGAAGTAATGATGAAGTGATGAGAGAGAGAGAGAGAGAAAAAAAAGTTGGATTATATATGGTAGGTTTTGAGGGTTGAACCAGAGGCTCTCATGAGTTAAACCAACCCACAAAATAAATCATGAACCAGGTTAAACAAAAGAATGGGTCTACTCTTCATACACATGCAACCATGCTAAAATAAAAATACGTTACAAATACATATATCGAAAACGGGGAGTGACATCTCTATTCACCTTAGAAAAATTTTGTACACGAAATTCGAATCCAACCAATAGCTAGAGAAGTCAGGATAAGTACGATACAATCTACTAGCAACTACACATGCAAGCAATATCATCATAACATACATGTGATCACCCGATCATAAAATTTGAGATATGAAGGCATAAGGTAGAATATACCTTCCGAATCGAATAGGTGCGGGTACCGAGACCAAATATCTTTCTTGTGCTCCCATGTCAATTCTATAAGAGTGTGATGTCCCTAAGCAACCCGGACAAGAGAAATAGTCTGATTCTTGAGCACCTTCTTCCTTCGGTCCAATATGGATATGGGTTGCTCCTCATAAGATAAGTCGGTACCAACGACTAATTTAGAGTGATCGAGGATATGACTCAGAGTCAGAATATACCTACACAACTGAGACACATAAAATACATCATGTACCTCATGTGACGAAGGCGGAAGAGCAAGATGATAAGCAACATCGTCTACCCGCTCGAAAATATCGAACGGACCTACGTATCTGGGACTAAGCTTCATACGAACCTCGAATCTAATGACTCCATGGGTAGGCAAAATCTACAAAAATACATGGTCGTCGACACAAAACTTTTAAGGTCAACGATGTTGATCTGCCCAATGATGATGCCTATCTTGTGCAACCCAAAGTCGCTCTCTGATCTGCCTGACAACTTCTACTGTCTGTATGATCATTTTAGGGCCTACCATCTTCCGCTCACCAATGTTATCCCAAGAAAATGGTGACCTACACTTACTATCGTACAGTGCTTCGAATGGTGCCATCTGGATACTGGCCTGATAATTATTGTTGTACGAGAATTCTACCAAGTGAAGTTCATTCTCCCAAGATCCACCAAGATCTAAGTTACAGGCTCGTAACATATCCTCCAAGGTATGGATGGCTCTTTCTAATTTTCTGTTTGTATGGGGGTGGTAAGCTATGCTGAATCTTAACTTGGTGCCCAAACTCTGGTACAAACTTTTCCAAAAATGTGAAGTAGACCGGGTATCTCGATCTGACAAGATACTTACTGAGACACCGTGTTGTCTCACTATCTGTCGCATATATATTTTAGCCAATTATTTTATAGACTGTCCTACTCAAAAAAGAAAAAAAGTGAGCTACTTTTGTTAAACGATCTACTATCACCCAAACTATATCTCGACCGGTCGATTATCTAGGTAAACCAGTCACAAAGACCATCGTGATGTGTTCCCACTTCTACTCTGGAATAGAAAGTGGCTGTAATAATTTTATCGGTCTCTGTTATTCTGTCTTCACTTGCTGACATATCAGACATCACGATACGAAGCATGCTATTTCCCTCTTTATTTTGTTCCACCAAAAGTGTTGCTTGATATCTTGGTACATCTTCGTGCCTCCCGGATGAATGGAATACTGGAAACTGTGTACTTCAGTCATAATTTCTTGCCGAATACCTTCGCTTGGCATGCATAGACGATTCACAAACCTTAGCGTTCCATCCACATGTATTGTCAACTCCTTCCAAAGACCTGACTCACATTCTTCTCGTAGCTTTTGAATCTTTGGGTCCTCTGCTTGAGGTAGTTTGATTCTATCTACCAAAGTTGACTGAATCTGTAGGCTAGCTTGAACTCATGTACTCTGTGGAAGTACTATCTCGATACCCATCTCTCTTAAGTCTTCTAGAATATACTTCTGAGTAGTCAATATAAATTTGCCACCTCTTCTGCTAAGTCCATCAGCTACTACATTAGCCTTGCCTTGATGGTACTAAAGTTTTACATTATAATCTTTTAAAAACTTTAGCCACATTCTCTACCTCATGTTCAGGTCCTTTTGTATGAACACATACTTCAAACTCTTATGATCTGTGAATATTTCTGCTCAATTGCCATATAAGTAGTGCCTCAATAGCTTAAGTGCAAACACTAATGCTACTAGCTCCAAATTGTGAGTTGGATAGTTCTTCTCACGATCTTTGAGATGCCGAGAAGCATATGATATCACTCTCCCTTGCTACATCAAGACACATCCAAGTCCTTTGTATGATGCATCACAGTACACTGTGAATCCTCCAGAGCATGCTGGAAGAGTAAGGATTAGTGCAGAGATTAACTTCTTCTTTAACTTTTTAAAGTCTATCTGACATTTCGTTGACCACACAAATTTAACTTCCTGGCTCATCAACTGAGTCAATAGTACTGAGATTTTAGCAAAATCTGACACAATTCTTTTATAGTATCCCGCCAAGCCTAAGAAACTACGCACTACCGCTACTGTCTTTGGAACTGGCCAGTTCTCTACTGTCTCTACCTTCTTGGGATCAACTGACACTCTTGCTCTAAAAATAATATATCAATATTTTGACATAAAGTGACTGATGTGACAAGCCATAAAGTATGTCAGAAAAAAGACAAAACCATATAAATTAGTGCCAACGGTGTAGAGCCATGAGTCAAAGAAAATAAGGGGCCGCATGCTCTCCAGGACGCATAGGTGTCGATGCCGCATGGAGTTCAATGCCGTATAGAGTTCGATGATGCATGGATTTCTCTCAGATTCAGCGAATTTCTCATTTATTCAACGAGTGAAAGTACGAGGTATTCAAGGACACTTGTGTAAATCAGCAGTCATGAGTCCAACAAGATAGACGCATGCTGTCAGTATGCGGCAAGAGTTAGGCAGCATAACCCTCTCAGCCCGTATGGTACTCTTAGTCGCATAAGCTTACTAGCTGCATGGGAACTTCTTCTTCTCCAACAGCAGGTTCGGCCATGGCAAAAAAGCTCCAAAAACTGAAATCTTGTTTTCTTCATAAAAATCTTATTTTAAATCCAAATCGGGTGAACCAAAAGCCAAAATGCTCTAAATTGAAAGCTCTATTATGGAGCAAAAACTAATTTTCAAAGACACAAGTTTGTTAGATCACAACTAAGAAAAACTTATGAAACTCATAAAAATCTAAGTTCAGAAATATAGATCTACACTAATCCATCCATCAAAACAGAAAACTCCAAGAACTAAAAGTGCTTAGAAACACATAATAAATATAATAAAACAATAAAATTAAGGTTTTCTTTATTTCTCATGAAAGGTATACTTGTCTATGGAAATGGGGAGAGAAAGCTAAAGAAATAGAAAGTAATTAAGAAGTTAAGAGAGCGAGAGAGAAAAAAGTTGGGTTATATATGGTAGAGTTTGAGGGTTTAACCAAAGGCTCTTATGAGTTGAACCAACCCACAAAATAAACCATGAACCATGTTAAACCCAAGAATGGGTTTAGTCTCCATGCACATGCAACCATGCTAAAATAAAAATATATTCCAAATACATATACCTGGAACGGGGAGTGGCACTAAGTCAGTCCTGGCGCCGAGATCCTCGGGTCTGTGCAGAACCATGTCAGAGTAATGTCGAACATCTGGCTGCCCGCTGCCTCCACCTGTAAGCCCTCCGGGATCTGTACTAGCCTCAGGGCCCTCTCTACGTGCTCGATCCAATCATCAGCGTACAATATACATTTGATGCCCCTAAAGTACTTGGGTCCCATCCTCTTGAAGTCAATAATGGTACCCGGCCTCGGCTGGTATGGTATAGGATAAAGCAGTATAGTCTATGGCTGAACAAGTACTACCTTCTCTATAGTAACTAGTGCTAAATGGTGAGCACTCTCGATGCCTTGACCTATAACGTCCGTCTGCCTCTCCTGCGCCACCATCATCTCCTGGAATATAGAGAACATCTGCGTCACATCTACTGGCATAGGTGGTGGAGGTGGAAGATCCTCCATGACTGATGGAACTGGTGGTGGAGCACCCCCAAAAGTTGCTGCTGAAATGCCCACCTGGACTGGGAAAGTAATCCTCTTAGCAAAAGAAGGCAGGATAGTCGTTGTTGTCTCTCTCTGACGTAACAAAGTTACATACCTCGACAAAACTGCTCCAGAGCACTGTGATCGAGTCTTCGATGGCATCCTGAAGAAAGATTCATACAAAGAATAAATAAAGCGCAAGATACGATAACATCAAGAAAGGAAAGTAATATTTCAAAGAAAGCAATTATTCTGATTAATAAAGATAGCAATTTTAATATATTAGAAATGTTCCCAGTAGTGATTGAGTATCCTCTCATCCTATATCCCTAGCCCTATATCCTATAGCAGGCTTGAAGTAATAATCTAAGTTTGAGTACTACTAATGAGAAGACTTCTAGACCTGCATGGGCTACCACAAAAATGTGTCACGACCCATATCTGGTGTAAGGCACGAGTACGTGGGTACATCCAGCCTACGTTGTAAAACCTCTAATTCTGAAAATAGAGGAAATAGATTTTATTTAATTTTTATTCGAGATGTTTGTTCATTTAAGGGATTTATTGAGCCATTATAAATTTTTCTAATTTATTCCATGTAGGAGACCCTTTGGACAGTTGCTAGCTTAATGGTATGCATAAATATAATTCTTAAAATTTTCTATGTATATATATGTATATATATACATCTATATATAATTAATTAGGAAAGAAATTCCTATTGGATCAAACCCTCTATCCTAAATCCACTACCCGTTTAGCCCTACCCGGACCCGTTAGGAGAAGAAAATATCAACAACAACAGTAGAAAAAACCAACTTTTCTTTCTCCTCTCCGCGCGTGTGAAGAAAAATATCAGCAGCAACACCACTGCCTCTTTATCTCTATATTACTAAACTCTCCCTAAACCGAAAACCAAAACAAAAGAAAGAAAGAAACAGCAGCAGCAGCAGTTTTTGAAACCACTAAATTACCCCGCAGAACCGACCTCTTTTCCTATATATATCCCATGCAATACACCCTAAATCTGAACCCTAATTCTTTACCACATCCGGAGACGTTTGTTCGGAGGCCTTAGTTCCAGATCCCGTATCCTTGACATTTGGACGCTTGTACTATACAGATTTCTTACCAAGCAAGTATACCTTGCCATTGTACTAATATTTATATTCCCTATGATGCATGCATAATTTATTTCTGCTTATTTAGTTCATTTATTTTAACTGCTATATAAATTGTGCGTCCAAGGAAACTTGGGTGCAACGACGGTGTCGTCATATTCTGTTTTTATTTATGTATATGCATTGGACCTACTTTATGAGACCACCCCATTATCATGAGGCAATTTATGTTTCATTGGCCATGACACAGATGTTACACGAGTATGAGTCTCATATAGATCACGGACTGCGTGACAAGTCTGGACTCCTGTACATATGGATCGTGCGTTAGGGATAACTATCGATAGAAACTTTGTATGCTAGTAGCCCTGATAGTTATTTAGAGGTTTTATCTGTCATGGATGTGACATGCTTAGAGCATGGGGTGGGGAGAATAATTAGTAAAGCATTTGGGCTCCTTTGCACTTTTTTCCTGTGCGCCCGGATTCTCCGCCGGAGAGACGGGTGGTGATGACCACTATATATTATATTATCAGGCGGCCTCTGCCGTTCAAAAGATGACATACTTTGTAGGCCCCTGGATCTCCAAGAGAACCATACTAATCCTATTTTGGCCAGATAGCCCACGTGTTGGAAAGTTGTTCTCAAACTGCATTCACTTAGACGGTTAGGCGACCCATTGGATGTTTACTTTTCAGTACTTTATTGGCATATTATTATGTATCTTGTTACATCCCTCTGAGGACCTGGTCCCTTTCCAGATATAGATGAGCAGGAGTTTCCACAGGAGTACGGACCTGGACCTGACGCTACTTACCAGACTGAGGAGGTCTTACCTTCAGAGTATTTGTAATTTTATTACCGCCGTTTAGAGATCCTTGTTGCTACTTCAGTATAGTCGTTTTGTAGTGGATTTATTTCCACCCGACTATCAGACTTGATACTCATTTTTGATATTCAGTTATTATTCAGCTCTTTATTCCTACTTATTATTTGTGCTATAGATGAGATATAGATTGTGTGTGACTTGTTGTGACAGTATATTACCACTGGTGGATTGGATATTCATGTACAGCGTACGTGTGTATATGGTTTCCATATATTGGAGTTCGTATACATATGGCTGGGCGTGTTACATATTTCTAGTCCTACGTATTTTGGGACTGGGGCATGACATATTTTTAGTGGTGGCCCATGCAGGTCAGAATATATTGTCTCGGTTACATAACTGTACCGAATAAGCCTGCGTATAGGAATAGAGTATAAGGATCTCATCCATGTATGACTAAAACCTCATTCTTCCTTTCAACCATCCTATGTTTGGATAAATAAAGTTTTACGCCAAAAACCCTTTACCCTGTGACCAGACCCTTTATCCTTGTTGGCGTAAAAGCCAAATGACTGTTGTTGGCGTAAAAGCCAAATGACTGTTGTTGGAGTAAAAAGCCAAACTATGAAGAAGATTGCCTACTTTATGCTGCAGTTATGACAACTGCTACCCACGTTCAATCTGCGTATGACACGTATCCCTTTATAAGATCATGGCATACAAGCCACGTAGGTAACTGCCCCTGCGTAAACTTGATAATTCATGAATAATAGATAAACAGCGTAAAATAGCCTGATTGGCATAAAAATGTAAGGATGGTGATGTGAGCGTATTTGTTACATTCTTAGCTTTCTCAATCAAGAACCAATCTCGTGCATTAAATGCAGAGATATGCCTCGATCTTTGTACAGAAATAGCTTTTGACGTGGCGTCTGATTTTGTCTTATCTTGAGCGTAAAAACTCATTTCTGTAAGCAGCGTATTCAGAAGACTCCATTCTTCTTCCTTTTGAATGCGTAAAAAAACTTGTATCAAATATGTCACTAAATGACAACCTGGGTCTCTGTGCAAAATTATCATCACCGCCGTCCTTTCGATCATCGTGCAGTACTTTTGTCAGATGTCAGGTTCACTGATTTGTCTGACAAATTCATCCGAGGAAATATAAAGAGTTTCTCGTACAACTTTACGAAGCAATCTTTTATGCACAGACTTTTTATGCAGACTTTACGCAGCAATCTTTTACGAGCAGATTTTTTACGCAGACAGATTTTTACGCAAACTCTACGCACGCAGACTTTACGCAGACAGATTTTTTTTGCAAAATTTCTGCAGGAAGGTATAACAAACTTTTACGCGGATAGCTCTGAAGCCATATTTTACGTCGACAGTTTTGAATCTATGTTTTATGCGGACAGCTCTGAAGCCCTACTTTACGCTTCTCTGCTTTACGCGGATAGCCTTGAATCTCTACTTTACGCCAAATTACCTTGAAGCTCTGCTTTACGCGGGCAGCTTAGCAACCTGTTTTACGCAAACAACCTTGAAGTCCTGTTTTACGCAGGAAGGGACTTCATGTATGTTGGAGGTTTTGACTGAAAATATGCGGATAATTCCCCAGCATATTTCATGCTTCTACATCCTATTTAATGCTTGCATCCTGCTTGATTCCTATACTTCCCTAATAGTTCCTTGAGTATAGCCCCCCCTAGAATATAGAAGTCCCTGTTGTTAGATGATAAGTAGGATAACCTTCCTATTAAGAGTACAACTAGAGTGTTGACACACCACTAAGTTTAGAATATCTAGGGAACCCTAGAATTCCTTATCTATAGATTGGTTTACCATTACCCTTTGATGTATTATGAGGACTTGAGAGTAGTATAGACACTACTAGAGTTAGCTAGAAGTTTTACCATATTATTTGACCCTAGTATTGAGGGACCACTAGAAATCCAAGGTCGAATATTAGGACCAACCCTAACTTTTATAGTGAGATAGTATTATAGAACTATATATTTGGATGCTTGTCTTGCAGACAGTACCCTAGGAGGCCAAAGGGAATGAATATAACATTTTCCTTGATCATACCTCAAACACAGATATTAGCATAGCATCTTCCCTTAGGAAACCATGACATTATCTAAAGTCTTTCTATCTTTATGACTTGTTCCTCTGAACCCATAGCACTCGCTATGGTGCGACGACTAATTATGTTTTTTTTTCTTCATCTTTCAACTCGTGCCACTTGACACCTCTGATTATAGGCCAAGTAATTCTATCTTATGTTAAGGATATATAGTTTGCTAGGATTATAGTTGTAATCTTAAACTTTGAAATTAGGTACTTGGTAGCTAGAGCTTAATAGTTTAAGTTGTTCCTCTAGATTGTGATCTAATTATTCTTAGTATAAAATCATGTAACTTGTACCCCACCTCAATATAGGTTATATTCCTTTTCCCTTGAGGTCAGTAACTTTTTCATTATTACTATAGACACTTGTTCTATAAAGCACAATGACTAAGACTTGAGATGACCATTACCTATATAATGCAATAGGAGACCTTAATGAGTACCAAGATCTTTTCTCGTGTACCCCAATAAGAGTTTTTGCTTTATTTACAAGTACAAGATTATTTTGTAGATTTCCCGTAAGACTGTCACAGTATTAGTTTATTCTTTTTAGTTGGGTAGTATACCTCACAACCTAGTATCACATAGTCCTCTTGACTCCTTAATAAGTATAGTTGAATGACATTAACTGTACGCTAGCATAAGAAGATAATGTTTATTCAGACTATAGAACTTAGAGGCTATAGCCCTATTTGGTCGACTAGCGACTTAGACAAGGAGTTGGTATAACAACTATAGAGAGTGGATGAGTCTTATCTTCTTTATGAACTTGAACTATTTTGTAACTTTTTTTATCATAATCTAGCATACTTATATTCTCGGTACTACCTTGACTTATGTTGCTATTTTATGGCCTAGTTTTGCAAGCTTATTCTTTTATCAAGCTTGTTCATGATATATGTATTAGTGGATGCATACATTAATACATTTTTGAATCAGTATATTACGGTCTGATCAACCATAGTGCGCTTGGTTCGTCCTTCGTAATACTACTTTACGTGGATTGAGATATATAGTTGACTAGTAGACGAATATACTTAGACATCTCTGGCATATCGCATCGGTTATATAACTGTACTGATACGAGCATGTGAATAGGAATTACCAAAACATGATTTCAACCCGCAACCGCCTTGACGATTCCCAATTAAATTTTTTAAAACTCCTTGAACCTCGTACTTGTATTCTATCACCTTCACCTGGAATTCTTTATTATTGCTCTCTGTCTTTCCTTACTTCGGAAAGACGAAACCTCATGCTTGGTATAAGTTTGATATGCAGATAGTACTAGATATACCCCATAGGCCAATCACATTATTTGATGATTACCTCCCGTAATTAAAGGTATATCATAGGTGATATATATTGTGTAAACTTTGAGGATTGAATAACATGATTAAATAATTTAAGGAATAGTTTTCTTAAATATATAGCCTTAAGTGATAGATGGGTAAATTATAAGTTGGGTAAAAATTGCATTATTAAACTTGAGGTAAATTATTTTAGATTGTGATCAAGTAAGATTAGATAGAGAACCCTACCCTATTTTAATTTCGAGGACAAAATTTTTATAAGTTAGGTAGAATGTAAAATCCCTAATTCTGAAAATAGAGGAAATAGATTTTATTTAATTTTTATTCGAGATGTTTGTTCATTTAAAGGATTTATGGAGCCATTATAAATTTTTTTAATTTATTCCATCTAGGAGACCCTTTGGACAGTTGCTAGTTTAATGGTATGCACAAATATAATTCTTAGAATTTTCTATGTATATATATGTATATATATATATAATTAATTAGGAAAGAAATTCCTATTGGATCAAACCCTCTATCCTAAACCTATTACCCGTTTAGCCCTACCCAGACCCGTTAGAAGAAGAAAATATCAACAACAACAGTAGCAAAAACCAACTTTTCTTTCTCCTCTCCGCGTGTGTGAAGAAAAATATCAGCAGCAACACCACCGCCTCTTTATCTCTATATTACTAAACTCTCCCTAAACCGAAAACTAAAACAAGAGAAAGAAAGAAACAGCAGCAACAACGGTTTTTAAAACCACTAAATTACCCCACAGAACTGACCTCTTTCCCTATATATATCCCATGCAGTACACCCTAAATCCGAACCCTAATTCTTCACCACATCCGAAGACGACTACCCGGACCCGTTAGGAGAGCAAAATATCAACAACAGCAGTAGCAAAAACCAATTTTTCTTTCCCTTCTCCGCGCGTGTGAGCCGACTCATTCCACCACCTCTTTATCTATTTTATTACTAAACACTCCTAAACCGAAAACCAAAACAAAAGAAAGGAAGAAACAACAACAACAGTGGATTTTGAAACCACTAAATTATCCCACCGCCTCTTTATCTCTATATATATTACAAACTCTCCCAAACCCTAGCTCCAATTCTTCCACCAAACTTAACACCGTTCTGGACGCTTGCACTATACAGAATTCTTGCCTGGCAAGTATACCTTGCCATTGTACTAATATTTACATTCCATAAGATGCATGCATAATTTAATTCTTTCTGCTTATTTACTTTATTTATTTTAACTGCTATATAAATTGCGCGTCCAAGAAAACTTGGGTGCAACGACGGTGTCGTCGTGTTCTATTTTTAAATTATGTATTTGCATTGGACCTACTTTATGAGACCTCCCCATTATCATGAGATATCTTATGTTTCATTGGCCATGACACTATTCTTACACGAAAGTGAGTCACATGTAGGATACGGACTTGCGTATTCGGCTGGCCACTGGTACGTATAGGTCGTGCGACGGATACGTTTGTTTGGAGGCCTTTGTTCCAGATCCCGTGTCCTTGACATTTGGACGCTTGCACTATACAGATTTCTTACCAAGCAAGTATACCTTGCCATTGTACTAATATTTACATTCCCTATGATGCATGCATAATTTATTTCTACTTATTTAGTTTATTTATTTTAACTGCTATATAAATTGTGCGTCCAAAGAAACTTGGGTGCAACGACGGTGTCGTCGTATTCTATTTTTATTTATGTATATGCATTGGACTTACTTTATGAGACCACCCCATTATCATGAGGCAATTTATGTTTCATTGGTCGTGACACAGATGTTACACGAGTGTGATTCTCATATAGATCACGGACTGCGTGACAGGTCTGGCCTCCTGTACGTATGGGTCGTGCGTTAGGGATAACTCTCGATAGAAACTTTGTATTCTAGTAGCCCTGGAAGTTATTTAGAGGTTTTATCGTGTCATAGATGTGGCATACTTAGAGCATGGGATGGAGAGAATAATAAGTAAAGTGTTTGGGCTCCTTTGCACTTTTCTCCTGTGTGCCCGAATTCTCCACCGGAGAAACGGGTGGTGATGAACACTATATATTATATTATCAGGCGGCCTTTACCGTTCAAAAGACGACATGCTTTGTAGGCCCCTGGATCTCCAAGAGAACCATGCCAATCCCATTTGGCTAGATAGCCCACGTGTTGGAAAGTTGTTCTCAAACTGCATTCACTTAGACGGTTAGGCGACCCATTGGATGTTTACTTTTTAGTACTTTATTGGCATGTTATTATGTATCTTGTTACGTCCCTCTGAGAACCTGGTCCCTTTCCAGATATAGATGAGCAGGAGTATCCGTAGGAGTACGATCCTGGACCTGACGCTACTTACCAGACTGAGGAGGTCTTACCTTCAGAGTATCTGTGATTTTATTCCCGCCGTTTAGAGATCCTTGTTGGTACTTCAATATAGTCATTTTGTAGTGGATTTGTTTCCACCCGACTATCAGACTTTATACTCATCTTTGATATTCAGTTATTATTCAGCTCTTTATTCCTACTTATTATTTGTGCTGTGGATGAGATATAGATTGTGTGTGACTTGTTGTGACAGTATATTACCATTGGTGGATTGGATATTCATGTACAGCGTACGTGTATATATGGTTTTCATATATTGGAGTTCGTATACATACGGCTGGGCGTGTTACGTATTCCTAGTCCTACATATTTTGGGACTGGGGCATGACATACGCTACAGAATCAGTAGTAGAACGTTGTCTAAGTCAACAATACAATCTAACATCTCACATAATATATATAATGTACCTATCAAGGTATTTTAACTCCTAAATGGAGGATAATATGATAATATAATAATGGTAAACAATACTCAATCACTATAACAAGCTAGAGGAAGATGTGGCACGATAGGGAATAAAAAAAATAAAGTCACAATACATCATAAGTACAAGTCTATCTCAACACAAGACATCAAATAATAATACAATGCCAAAGTATCTAACTGACATAAATAATATTATAAATAAACTAACTATGCCTTATTAACTGCTGGTACTAACTTAACCAGCTCTACAGGTGATAACTCAACTGGCTCGTCATCCTGTGGTCCGTAGTACGTAGGACACTAGTCCTCTAATGAATTATCTGAAAAATATATCTAGTCAGGATTGGATCAAAGTAGAACCCAAATAGCAGTTCCAATAATTGACAGAAACGATGAAACAACAATAGCAATAAAAATAAATGATGAAAGTAACTGAACTAGCTTATATCACAAGAAAGAGCATCATGGTAAATAATGGCAAGAACTGAGAATAATATGGTGAGAAAAAATAATATAATGAACTGGAATAAAGAAAATAATATATAAATATTCCTTGAAATATTAGTAAGATAATATGATCGGCTTGGGCCTAACAAGGGCTGTATATAAAAGGTGAGCTAGCGTGATCACGCGTGAGTTGTATGATCTGATAATTATCACGGGATACACTATATCACGGGCTATAAGGTATGATCACATATCCACTAATACTTCCCCAACCCCTGACTAGTACACGGATCCAAATTATGACACGTTATAACATGTATATCACACTACACGGTCTATAATATCATGTACTATGATCATAATCTATATAATTATTAAGATATCATGGTATTTACTGAGTAATCATGAGCACGACACGACAATCACTGAGTAACCATGACAATAATATCTCATGATCAATACCCACATATACCAATCTATGAAACCATCGTGTCATGAATCAAATATCTCAATACAAAATATATGAAACATAGAGGCTATCAAATAAGAAAACTATCAGAGAATGTACTCGCTTGTGATCCTGAGCAAATGGTATATCTCGATGTCCGAGCTGGTGTCATATTCACATAAATATGAATATTATGTCAATGGGTGTAAAGAAGTGATAACTATGCTAAAATATGATTTATAGGCCATTTTTAGGTCATACTAGTCAAACTAGGTCAGTACCTTGATTAAAGTTCTAAATACCTATAAAGTTGGTTTACATGGTTATATTAACTAATACCATACTAATTCTAGGTTTTCTAAATCATACTAGTAAGTCTAAAGGTACTAGATATCATATAACTATATAACCCATACCTTGACTCATATCCTACTAGTACTCCATTACCTTAACTAGGAATCCATTATAATTCTAGGGGTTGCCCCGGCGAGTCTCCGTCCGAGGGGTTGATAGGAAGAAGAAGAAGAAGAAGAAGAAGAAGAAGAAGAAGAAGAAGAAGAAGGGTGAACAGTAATGGGTAAAGGGGGAGGTCGGCTGATGCTTAGGTTTTATAGGAAAAGAAAAGAAAAAGTAATAAGAATATTTATATATGAGTATAATACATTTGGTTGATCTAGAATTAGGGCTTGGTCAACACTCCTTGGGAAAAGGGCTTGACATTGATATATTTCAAGGGCTATGATTCAAATGGATTTAAAATGAATGGCTATGATTGCATTTGTACAAGGTTTGGAGGGCCATGGTTTAAGGAAGTTGATATTGAGTTACATACTCCCAAAAAGTATAGAAAAATTTCACATGAGAGAGAAATGGGTTTCTTCATATGTTGTGTCCAATGGGGTGGACACCTTAATACACTTTTGCAGAAAAGTGCCCAACAATTGGAAAATTGCACAAAATTGAGCTTTTGGTTTTATTTAATTCAAATTAATACAATTGGTGTTCTTAAATAAACTAGAAGTACATGGGGCTAAAATTAGGTAGGACGGAAGTGTCATGAATGAAGTACACTCAGAATAGAATATTACCCTAATTTGGGTTGCACGAAATAGCTCGAGATTGTGTCTCCAATTTTGATTTGAACGCACAACGATGCAAAAGTCAAATTTATTAAAATTAAATAATAACGTCTGCGAAGAAAATTGTGCGGCTAAAATGAAGCACAAGAGAACATAATTATGAGTTACACAAGGGTCAGAATGAAAGGCAGGCATATCTAGGACAAGGTTGTGAAATTTGCTAGAAGGCAAAATCTAGGGTAGTGCTCCAAATATCGAAGCAACGGTAAGGCGCAACAATGAAATAAAATCATGGTAATTAATTACAATCTCAATAAATTAATCCTAAATAATACAAATTAAATTTATAACCCTATATTCTGGTCAGAGGTTCAACTAGTGGGCTTCTAGGTCTAGTACACTTACCCATACATTAAAGAACACTATATAATATATATATATATATATATATATATATATATATATATATATATATATATACATATCATGCAATTATTTTAAAATAAATGCACACAATACCTATAATATATAAAATGACAAAAATACCCCTATTTTCAGGATGTGGTAGTGACAAGTCTACCCTTCTTAGAAAAATTTCGTCCTCAAAATTTAAGATTCTTAATAATTGTGTTTATTTTTATTTTTTTTGCCATCAAAATTTAAATTCATCAAACCACATAATCATGAAGTAAATCCATATTATTATTTCACATTCTTCAAAATTCTATAAATATCACATTCCAAAAAATCTTCAAATTTAAAACCAAATCCTATTCTTATCACAATCTACTCCAAAATATTGAGTTTAATAACTAAATACTCAAAAATTTGATATCCAATCCTCTAATTTAAATCCAATCAAAGCATATATATAAAATCTAAAATCTCATCCCAAAAATTTGATTTCAAACTCTAATCCATTAGCGAACTTACTTTTCTATTCTTTTTCCACACAATAATCAAATAATATAAGACTCGCAAAATCTTTAAATACAACATTCAAAATATAAGCTTAAATTTATATCTTCTAGCCAAATAAATATACTGGTAATCTTCTTAATTCTTCAAAATTTAATGACAAATTCAATTATATTATAATCTTCATAAAAATTAATGATTTAACAAAATCGTCAATTCTTCCATATTGGATTCTCAACTCTTTATTTAAATCAATATTTATCCTCAAATTTTAAGGTACCTTGTCTCTCTCTGTCCAGTCATAACCTCTTTATTAATCTCTACTACGGTCAAACCCCTAATAATCAAGGTCTAAGAAAATCCTACCTACAGTCATTCAATATGCAATTTAGAGAAAATATACATGGTTATGGTGTCTTTTGTTATGGTATTGCAGTCTCTGTCAGGGTATACTACTAACTATATTCTAAGAAGAAAATCACTGACACAAACTACGGTACTAAGGAATCAATCAATCAAATAGAAAGAAACAGAAGAAAAGAAAGAACAGAACATGCTAGCACATCACCTACAGTATCGGTCTCCTCGATCGTCATCGCAAATGCCCCGCCCTGCTGGGGTGGCTCCCTTCACGGGTGCTGAGCAATCTGCGATTCCACAGGTGGCCTAACTGGATCTCTATGATTTGAAGCTGCTCGCTGGTCGGGAAGATAAGGGGCTTGAAGACAATCCCTCACTTGATGTCCCGTAGCGCCACAGTGCAAACAAAGTTCTAGCCTCGCTCTATAGTTCTCCCAAAGATGACCTGGCTTCTTACAGTAATGGCAAGTCTACTGTGTCTCTCTCGGAGGCTGCTGTTGATCTTGCTGAACACGAACTGGTGCCTGGTGTTGCTGATGCTGCTGCTGGTACGACCTCTGTTATTATTGTTGAAAGTGTGGGCGCTTGGCCGGTCCTGTGTTACCACCTGTCGCTCCAGAAGTGTCGTGTCCTCTCTTGGGCAAGTCATCTTCAGCAATCTGGGTATCCATCAGAATACCCTCAAATGTAGCAGTGCGTCATCCCGAAGTACGAGACTTGATCTCTCTATTCAATCCCTTCATGAATTTTTGTGCTCTATCTTCTGGATCTCAAATCATCGATGGCACTAATCAACTCAATCGGCAAAACTCTGCGGCGTATTCGTCGATTGACATGCTTTCTTGGACTAAGTCATGGAACTGACTTTCCAATGCTCCCAAAGCTACGCTAGAAAAGAATTTCTCCTTAAAGAGCTCCTGGAAGTCCTCCCAAGTAAGTCCTCCGTCAGTGAGTCTCGGCTCTGTACGATACCACGTCAGCATGATATCAAATATCTGACTTCCAGCGGCCTCGATCTGGAGAATCTCCGGAATCTGTGCTAAGCGCAAGTTTCTCTCTATGTCCTCTAACCAATCGTCAGCATAGAGTATTCCTTCTGTGCCTTTGAACTCTCGAGGCATCATCCTCTTAAAGTCCACTATAGTGCCTGATCTCTACTATTACTGCTGGCCAGGAAACTGCTGGGCAACTCTCTCAACTGTCTGTAGTGCCATTCGGTGAGCGTTCTCCATGCTCTCTCTTATCAGCTCTGTCTGTGCCTGGTGTGCCTTGGCTTGAACCCTTTGAGCCTCAGCTTGAACTCGCTGAGCGTCTACCGTCACTCTCTGGGCATCTACTATGCCTTGGATCAGGGTAAACATCTGTGTCTCGTCAACGGGAATACCTCCGGGAAGTGGAGTTGGTGGAGGAGGAAGGTTCTCTGTCATAGCTGGGGCAACCCTCAGAACAGGTGGGAGAGGGGGAACTCCAGATGTCTATCCGTCAGGTGGAGAGGTGGCAGACCCCTCTAAAGCTGATGCTCCCACTCTTATAGATCTTGTCTTCGGCGGCATCCTGAAGACAGACCGAAAAGAATCAATTAAGGCAATATATACGATATCATCAAGGAAGGACAGTAAAATTCTAAGGAAGCAACATTCAGAAGAAAAATAAGGATAACAAGATAAATAGATTGGAAATGTTCCTAATTGTGATTGAGTATCCGCTCTCATCCTAGTATGTTATATCCTAGATCCTATCGCAGGTACGCAGTAGCACAACTATGACGTCACACTACCACGACATCGCATAACTTTCGAAGTCTGACCTGTATAGGCCACCACTAAAAATGTGTCACGACCTGCACCCGAATTTTGGGGCACGAGTACGTGGTACGTCCAGCCTATGCCGCAGCATCGACGGTAGAACATTGTCTAGGTCATAATACTATCTAAACAATCTCACACGAGCATCCAACTCCATAAGGAGTCACAGATATCGTAATATAATATGAACAATACTCAATCACATAGCTAAAACACGATAAGATATCGAAGAAATAAATAAATTAAAATGTAATACAAGTCTAAAATAGAAATAATCTAACTCAAATAATAATATCCAAGTCTCTAAGTATGTCGGAGACAAATCCGATACCAAAAATCTGCTAAAAGAAACTAACTAAATACCTAGTGATCTCGGCTAGACCTCCCGGGAATCACACCTGTGCTACCAAGTCCAAGGCTGCAGCTACTCTCCCTGTGGTCCATAAAATGTCGAACACCAGTCCTCTAAGGCACAGTCTGAAAAAATATTTCCAGTCAGTATGGAGCGAAGTACAACCCAAATAACAGTTCCAGTTAATTGATAAAGACTATAAAATAATAAATAGATGATGTTATATACTGAGAGAAGATAATGAATAAATGCAATAACAAAAATAAAGAGACAGGCAATATAGGCAATATGGTACAGTCAGTGCATAAATGAAATGAAAAGAAAAAGATACAATATCATATACGAGTGATGTAGTATATAAACTAAAATAGAGAACTGTAACTATTCTAAGTGTTTAAAATAGTAGTTTTGAAATGTGATCGGTTTGGGAACTTATTCAATAGCTACAGGGCCTGGCTAATCATACGTGAGGTGTATGATTAACACTATCAATGTCTACACTTGTACGATAGCAATTTTCTCTGCCCCCAACTAGTACTGTGGATCCAATCATGACACGTCACGATACATGATCAATGTCCAATATATCATGTACGATGTCTAATATCAATGTCTAATATCAATGTCGTGCACAATGTCAATACGATAACCAATGTAACATCTCATGACTAAAGATCCAATCTATATACTAGTCTGTGTAGCACAGTGTCAAGAGTCAGATGTAACATTTTTAAATACTTGAATTATAAAAATTATCAAATAACAAAAATTATCAGAGAATATATTCGCCTGGGGTCCTTAGCTGGCAATACCAATCTCCTACTCCTGAAGTCTCACAGAACAATCCAATGGTCCTATATACATATCATATAATATAATATTACATCAGACGTTACACTAACACACAATCAAAACACAAAGAACTCGGAGACTACGCTAGGGGGTGACACTTGTCATCTACAGGGTCAAGTGTGCGTCTAGTTGCATGGGTGTCACATCTGTAATTGTTGTGCATAACAAACAGTCAATGATACGCGTCTTGCCAGTACGTCGGTGTACCTATGGCAGTCTGCTAATATATTACATGGTCACAGGTCAATGTAACTATGGGGTATCCGTGGTTACACTCGGGTCATCTAGTACATATATAAATATACATATTATTATCTAGCATATAACATTAATACTCATAGTACATATATGTATATTAATTAATTACATATATAATATATGTATATACACTAATAGAATTTATACTATATATATATATATATACGTATACATACCAATTATATACATATTAAACGTATACAAGGAAATACATATACAATACATATACATATGTATATATACTAATTATATATTATACATGTACTAATACATGCACACTAATTATATATATCCATATACCAAAAATACGCGTATGGATTAAATATACGTATGCATACAATGATAAAATATGCGTATGCGGGTACGTGTACATGTACGCAAGAGGGAACTCGAACCTGTGTACGTGGGATGGGACGTTCGTGTCGAGGTCGTCACGAAGGGGGTGCTCGTTTCAGTCGAGCGGGTCAAACTCCGGCGTGTGCGGGTGATCGTCGATGAGGTGGCCGGATGGGTCGTGCAGGCATGGTCGTGGACGAGGCATTCGGCGGTCTGGATGATTCGGTCAATTACAGACGGTGGGTCGAGGCAGTTCGGCTGGGCATTTAGCGGGGTCCGGGGTCGAGGCAATTCGGCTGGGCATTCAGCAGGGTCCGGGGTCGAGTCCGGCGCTGTGCAGGCGGCTGTGGCGGTTGACAGTGGGGTTGTGCTGCTCAGATTAGGCAGAGAGACTTTCGGCTGTCTGGTCGAGGAGATGCGAGCGGTCAGCTCCGGTTCAGCAAGGATGTACTGAGGTGGGTTGAGTAGCTGGTTCACGGTGGATGCGGGCGGTTGAGCAGCATCGACGTGGTTGCCCTGGAGAGTCTTTGGCCGAGGGGAAGAAGAAGAAGAAGAAGAAGAAGAAGAAGAAGAAGAAGAAGAAGAAGGGTGAACAGTAATGGGTAAAGGGGGTGGTCAGCTGATGCTTAGGTTTTATAGGAAAAGAAAAGGAAAAGTAAAAAAATATTTATATATGAGTATAATGCATTTGGTTGACCTAGAATTAGGGCTTGGTCCACACTCCTTGGGAAAAGGGCTTGACATTGATATATTTCAAGGGCTAGGATTCAAATGGATTTAAAATGAATGGCTATGATTGCATTGGTTCAAGGTTTGGAGGGCCATGGTTTAAGGAGGTTGATATTGAGTTACACACTCCCAAAAATTATGAAAAATTTTCACATGAGAGAGAAATGGGTTTCTTCATGTGTTGTGTCCAATGGGGTGGACACCTTAATGCACTTTTGCACAAAAGTGCCCAACAATTGAAAAATTGCACAAAGTTGGATTTTTTGTTTTATTTAATTAAAATTAATATAATTGGTGTTCTAAAATAAATTAGAAATACATGGGGCTAAAATTAGGTGGAACGGAAGTGTCATGAATGAAGTACACTCAGAATAGAATATTATCCTAATTTGGGTTGCATGAAATGGGTCGAGATTGTATCTCCAATTTCGATTGGAACACACAATGATACAAAAGTCAAATTTATTGAAATTAAATAATAACGTCTGGGACAAAAATTGTGCGGCTAAAATGAAGTACAAGAGAACATAATTATGAGTTACACAAGGGTCAGAATGAAAGGCACGCGCGTCTAGGACAAGGTTGTAAAATTTGCTGGAAGGTAAAAGTTAGGGTAGCGCTCCAAATATCAAAGCAACAGTAAGGCGCAACAATAAAATAAAATCACGATAATTAATTACAATCTCAATAAATTAATCCTAAATAATATAAATTAAATTTATAACCCTATATTTTGGTCAGAGGTTCAACTAGTGGGCTTCTAGGTCTAGTACACTTACTCATACATTAAAGAACACTATATAATATATATATATATATATATAAATACACATATCATGCAATTATTTTAAAATAAATGCACACAATACCTATAATATATAAAATGACAAAAATACCCCTATTTTTAGGATGTTGTAGTGACACCCAACAAGGCTCTCTCGCCAAGAGAGAGGAGTACGATATCTCTGTCCATATAAAGCCTCGAATGGTGACATATCGATACTGGCCTGGTAGCTGTTGTTGTAAGCAAACTCTACCAGGTGAAGATCATCCTCCCAAGAGCCTCTGAAATCCAAAATACAAGTGTGAAGCATATCCTCGAGAGTCTGAATAGTCCTCTCCGACTGCCTGTCTGTTTGGGGGTGATATGCGGTACTAAATTTGAGCTGGGTGTCCAAGCTAGCGTGCAAAGTCCTCCAGAAGTAGGATATGAAGTGACTATCCGGATCTGAGACAATGCTCACAGGAACTACAAGCAATCTGATAATTTGTCGCATATACATATCCGCTAACTTCTCCATAGACGTACCTACCTTAAATGGTAAAAAGTGGGCTAATTTGGTCAACCTATCTACATTGACCCAAATCGCGTCTTTACCTCCTAGAGAACGCGGAAGACCTGAAACAAAATCTATAGTAACATGCTCTCAATTTTACTCTGGAATGGGTAAAGGCTGAAGTAACCCATTTGGCCTTTGCCTCTCTGCCTTTACCTGATGGCACACTAAACATCTGGATATAAAGTGTGCTACCTCCTGCTTCATACCATACCACCATGCATGCTCCCTTAGATTCCTATACATCTTGTTAGCACCTGGATATATGAGTACTGCGATTGATGCGCCTCCTGAAGAAACTCCTCGTACAATGTCCCACTTGGCACACACAATCTTATACCGTGTCATAGTGATACATCCTCAACAATAGTGAAGTCCTCGGATAATCCCATCTGAACGTGTGCTCTGATACTCTACAGAGGCTCATCGTCATATTGCGTAGCTCGAATCATGTCCATCAGCTCTGACTGTATCTGTATTCCCCATATCTGTATCTCGATACCTGGTACTAGCACATTAATATCCAAGCTCTCAAGATCGAACAATAAATGTATGTCCGTAGTAATGCACATAGCCACTTGATACCTGCTCAAGGCATCAGCGACTACATTGGCCTTCCTTGGATGGTACTACAATGATATGTCAAAGTCCTTCATCAACTCCAACCACCGTCGATGTCTTATGCTTAGCTCTTTCTGGGTAAACATGTACTTCAAGCTCTTGTGGTATATGAAAATATCCATACGCTCTCTGTACAAATAGTATTTTTACAGCTTTAAAGCAAAGATGACAGCTGCAAACTCTAAATTATAGGTAGGATAATTTTTCTCAAGAGGATGTAATTGCCTGGAAGCATAGATAATCACCTTCCCGTTCTGTTGCAAGACACAACCCAAACCCTTTTCTAAAGTATCACTATATATAGTGAATCCGCCTTATCCAGATGGCAACATCAAAACTGGAGCTGTCGTTAACCTCTTCTTCAGCTACTCAAAAGCGGCCTGACTCTTCTCAGTCTAGACAAACTCCACATCCTTCCTGGTCAGCCTAGTCATCGGCTCTGCAATCCTGGAGAAGTCATATACAAACCTCCGATAAAAACCTGCTAGCCCCAGAAAACTCTTGATCCCTTCCACTAAACTCGGAGTAGCCCATGAATCCACTGCTGAAATCTTCTTCAAGTCCACTGAGATTCCGTCACTTGTAATCACATGACCAAGGAATTTAACCTTTTCAAGGAAGAACTCATACTTTGAAAGCTTGTCGTAAAGCTTCTCCTTCCTGAGAGTCTCCAGGACTATTCTCAGATGCTCATCATGCTCCTCTGGGGTCTTCGAATGCACCAGAATATCATCAAAAAATACCACCACAAACTTATCAAGATACCGGTGAATATCTTGTTTATCAGATTCATGAATACCGTCGGGGCATTGGTCAACCCAAACAACATCACTATGAACTTAAACTGGCCATAACGAGTCCGAAAAGCTATCTTCAAAATATCCTCCTTCTTCACTTTTACCTGGTGGTAACCCGACCTCAAGTCTATCTTCGAAAATAACTTCGCTCCGCTCAACTGATCGAAAAGAACATCAATCCTCGACAGTGGGTATTTGTTCTTGATAGTGAGGCTGTTAAGAGCCATGTAGTCGATACACATGCATACCGATCCATCCTTCTTCAGTACAAATAATACCAGAGCACTCCATGGTAATAAACGGGATCAAATGAAGCCTTTGTCTTTATCATGACCTACACCCGAAATTTGGGCATGAGCCATTGTCATGACCCGGACCCAAAATTAGGGGCACAAGTACGTGGGTACGTCCAGCCTATGCCGCATCATCGATGGTAGAACACTGTCTAGGTCACAATACTAGCTAATCAATCTCACATGAATATTCAACTCCATAAGGAGACACGGATAGCATAATATAATATGTAAATACTCAATCATAGAACTAATGCACGATAATATATCAAAAAAAATAAATAATCGACTACACAAGTCTAAACAAAATAGTCTAACTCAAACAATAACATCCAAGTCTCAAAGTATGCCGAAAATAAATCCAGTACCATAAACTGCAAAAAGAAACTAACTGAATAACTAGTGATCCCGGCGAGACCTCCCGAAAGTCACACCTGGCTACAAGGTCCAAGACTGCAGGTACTCTCCCTGTGGTCCATAATATGTCGGACACCAGTCCTCTAAGTCACAGTCTGGAAAAAATATCCAGTCAGAATTGGAGCGAAGTACAAGCACTAACAACAGTTTTATGTACATTGACAAAAACTATAATACAGTGTAAAGAAATACAAGATGGAGATAAATACTGGCAATAAGAAATACTGGTGAGTATGAAATACTGAAAATAAGAAATGCTGGATAATATATCATCATCAATAACTCAACTAGCAATGAACAAAAATACAAGTGCATGCAAGAACAATAAACTAAAAATACATGAATAGAATATCTAGCTAAGTGTGTGAAACATCAGTCTATCATGTGATCGGCTTGGGACAAATCAAGCTTGTTACATATGATTAGCTATGATTCATGTAAGGTCAGGCTAACCATCCAGTTAGCTATGATACGAGCAATAGTCAGGCTAATCATACATAACAGGCTATGAGTCATTTAATGGTCAGGATGCACCCGACGTGAGGTGTGGGGTGAGATATGATGGATGTAGAGTGGGGTATGATCATATAATCTACTAATATCTCCCCGTCCCCAACTAGCACGATGGATTCCAATCACGACTCCTCGTAACAGGACTCGATAATGCTAACACGTGTATCCAATAGTGTCAGAATCAAGTACGCTATACAACTAGAATTATAGAGATGATCATCATAATAAAAACTGTCAGAAAATGTACTCGCATGTGGTCCTTAGCTGGTATGAATCAGAGTTCAAGCCACAGTCCAAATAGCCTATGTATTACAATTTTATCATGTCAAAAGATAATTTATTTTAATTTATTTAATTCTGGAATAATTACTCTAAAATTATATTTTAATCTTATTATTCTGATTTTTAGATTAACTCCTAAATTTTGTCCAAAGAAACAAATTTTACCAATTCGAGACTCTTGGCACACAAATCGAGGCGATCTGTTGACCAAAAAGTCAACCAATGCAAACTCAACTTTTATGCATGGTTTCCTGTAGATTTTAGTATCAAAAACATGCTAGAATTTATGGCTCATCCGAATTCAAATTTTTTTGGAAATTATTGTACATACCTAAAATCGCATTGTGCAACGGTGGTTGATTGTTAACCTAAAAGTTCTATAGAATTAACAGCATAGAAATATTTTGTATTAAATTCTGAGAAAAATATATATCAATTATCTTGACATTACATTTCTGAAACTTTAAACGGTTAGTGATTCTAATTCCTGGTTCTCCGGGAATCGCAAAAACACCGAGACTTGTCTATTTTTGGACATGTTATGCTCTACAAATTTTCTAGAATTTAATATTCAGAATTTCGTGAAACAATTTACATATTCGAAAACTAACCTCAATACAGTTCTAACGCAAGAAACTGGACCGCATTTGGAGTCCGAAACTAGGAGTAATAGCTTCTGGAAGATGAAGGAAACCCTAGATGACAATTTCCCTCAAATCTCTCTCTCTCTCTCTAAAATAATAGGATAATTATGGTTATTATAATATATATATATATATATATATATATATATATATATATATATATATATATATATATATATATATATATGTTGGCTGTGGCTGAACGAAAAGTAATAGGCTTGACATGTGTTAGAATCTGATTGGATGGTTTTGTTTGTATTATTTATTTTTGATTTACCTTTATCAAAACATTATTTAAGTCGTTTTAAATCTAAATAACTCAAAATAAATATTAAAAATAATCATAAAAATCTGAAAAAATTATAAAAAATATATTTTGAACCCAAAAATCCTACAAAAATACTTGATATAGTTTTATGTTCATAGGTTTTCTACTATAATTAGGAGAAGCTCTAAAAATTAGTTTTACCTATTTAACTAA
The DNA here is from genome assembly GCA_036927795.1 of Iris macrosiphon. Classification (NCBI taxonomy): domain Eukaryota; kingdom Viridiplantae; phylum Streptophyta; class Magnoliopsida; order Asparagales; family Iridaceae; genus Iris; species Iris macrosiphon. The sequence goes on along the minus strand of JAYESA010000017.1, from coordinate 41,361,915 downwards.
AATAAATATTATAAATATTCCAAAAATTCTGAAAAATTCTAGAAAATATATAATAAAATTATAAATCCTAGAAAATTATGTGGGTCCATTCTATATTCCTTGGCTTGCACAATAAATTCTAGAAGTCCTAGAAAATTAGTTATTAGCCTAAATAACTCCCAATAAATACTAAAAATACTCAGAAAATTTTTAAAAAATTCTAGAAAATATATTTCATTATTTAGAACCTAAAATAAAAGTTTGAAATATTTTTAATTATGTTTTACAATAAAATAAATTCTTAAAAGTCCTAAAAAAAATACTGTTACTAGTTTTTAATTAACCAAAAATAATAAAAAAAATCCCAATAGTCCCAAATTAACCTAATAAGAACATTTAAGCAAGAATTTCAGGATACGAGGTTACAAGTCTACCTACCTTAAAAAAATTTATCCTCGAAATTTGTAAACCCCCTGATTTTCAAAAAAATTAATTTGGAATTTTTCCCAATTTACTGTAAATTTTCTGGAATTTTTCTCTATTAAAACTAAGGTATTTTGAAAATAAATGATTTTTAAATAATGTTAAATAATATTAAAATATTATGAAAATAATATTTTATGGTGTAAAATGAAAAATTAGACATAGGGTAATTTTTCGAGAATTTATTGGACCCCGAAAGTATTTTTAAAGACCTAAAAATCAAGTTATAATTAAACCGATTTAAACCCTAATTAAACCCTGTTCACTTGAACCAAAATAAACCGAACCAAACTGTTGAACCAAACCAAACCAAACCCAACTCAGCATTACGAGTCGAATCCGGGTCAAACCCGTGACCCGAAACCCGCTAGACGCGACCCTCCTTCATTTTATTGGATCGGGCCGGATCCGCTAGACCCGACCCGACCCGCCGAACCCCTCTCTCTTCCCCGACTCCTCGCCTCCCTTCCGACCGGCCGACCCGCCGCCGCTCGGTCTCCCCGCTCCCGTAACTGCCGCGCCACTCCGGAACCCTGCGACCCTTCGCCTCCCGCAATGGCCTCGCCGCTCCGCCTCCTTCTCCGCCTCCTATAAAACCCACCCCGCTTCTCCGACAACCCCTCTCCGCTGGCCGCCTCACTCCCAGACTCCACAGCCACCACCCTCAGCCTAGCCGTGCCCCGCCCAGTCCCAGCTCCGCCTCACACGACCCCTCCCGTCGTCCCCGCGAGCCGCCCAACTCCTCATCTCCCCAGCGCCACCCCGCAGAGCCCCTCGCCGGTCTTCTCTCTCCGCCACCTTCCCTCTCCCCCACGGCCCGCGTCCCTCGGCCCCGCTCCCCTCGACCTCAGCCGTCCCCGCTGCCATAACCCTCCCCTCCTCTCTCCGGCCAGCCCTCAGCAGCCCGAGTCGAGCCCCGCCACCGGAACCCCTCGCCTAGCTCCGCCCTGTCCAGCCCTCGCCTCCAGCATCGCCTCTCCCCGCTGCCGGCAGCCGCCAGAGACCAGCAACGCCTTGGCCCACCTCGCCGGAGCCCTAGACAGCAGCAGCCTGAGTCGTCTCCGGCGAGCCGACGACACCATCGAATTCCCCTGACGAGCCCTCAACCGTGCACCAGCCCCGGCGAGCCCCTCCGGCGAGTCTCCGGCCGTCTAAACCAAAACCCTAGGTCGGACACAGTGTCCCCTTGTGTCGAGTCAGACACGAAGAACCCAGTTTGCGGAGCCCAGTTTAGGTATTCTTTTCTCTTTTCTCGTTGCCCCATTTTTTGTACCGTCTGTTGTGACACGAACCCTGCGTGACCCTCTCGATGCCCGTGCAACCCGCTCGGTGTATCGTATCCTGTGTTGGTCGCGAACCGCGATCCAAAAACAGGAAAACCAACGCCCTGTTTTACCCCGGAACTGAGTACGCCCCGCCAAACGGCACGACATGGTCACGTGCGGTCATCACCAAAACGTGCGCGCCGTTGATACGGACGTGCTGGATTTCGCAGAAGTTGATTCGGATGTGCGTGCACACCGGAATCAACGCGTATCCACCGACAACGTCCCGTACCCATCCATTCTGGATCTCGCTATAACTTAATGTACACATGTCGGATCGAAACGAAACTTGTGCCATTGGACTCGTAGCAATACGGCTCCACTTGATGGATCTCGCTATAACTTAGCGTATCCACAGGCTCCACTTGATGGGCAATTTTGTGATCGGCTCATCGGAATCCAATTCTGGAAGTTCCGTTGGGTTCGTATCATCGTTCCTGACTTGTTAACACTAAGTTTGACAGATTTGGAGACCTTTGACCCTGACCCATTTTTCGGTGCAAAGCGGCCCACATGTGGACCCCGCTTTGACCAGAAAATGTCATTTTTGCCTTTGTGTCCAAATTGTACTCAAGGATAGGCGTTTTTAGCTAATTGATATTTTTTGAATCTGATGGTGATATTTATTTCAGCAACCGGAGCAGTCCCTGTAGAATCCGCTGAAGTCAGAGTTACAGTTGGAGCCAGAACCCCTAGCAAGTGTACCTTGCCAACTTGCAGTTCTGTTATTTATTACTTTGACTTAATTATAATTGTTGTACATGCTTAAACCTAGGATCGTGTGACCTACTTAGTGTCCAATTAATAGTCGGGTGCCAACCCCGTACGCGGAGTTGTGTACGTCACCTAGAGATGGACATCGTGACCCTTTACATTCTAGTACTTGCTTATTCAAGTACGTTATACCCAGGACACTTGACACTATACATGAGACAGAATCTTCCTGAGATATTCATGGTAATTCTGTGTAGGATGTAGGATTGACATAGACATTATATGCTTAGATCTTATTATGACTTGCTGCATTAGTTTTGATCTTGCGTGTCATGGACATGAGACGTGTGATTACATTGGGTGGGGAGAGACACACAGGCTACAGGCTGATCATATATATATAAAACCTCTATTATTACGGTGCTCAAGACTCTAAACCCGAGCTTGGCCCACTACGTGTTATTACTGCTACCGGCTCCCAGTTTTAGTGACTTGCTGCATTAGTTTTAGTACGGTGCTCAAGACTCTAAAACCTCCATTATTACGGTGCTCAAGACATTATATGCTTAGATCTTATTATGACTTGCTGCATTAGTTTTAGTGATGCTCTCAATTTGCATATTACTTAGCTGGTTATCTAGTTCACCCTATTATTCCATTTATTGCTGCACTGCATTTATTTTGGCTCGTATTATCTGTACCTTTCTATGTCCCCTGAGGACCTGGATCCGGATTATGTCCCCAGGTTTAGCAGAGGAGATCCACTCTGAGGATTACAGGACAGGTGCATTAGCAGGAGCAAAAGCAGGTTCAGGAGCAGGCACTGGAGCAGAACCAGGAACTGAGGACTAGGTGATTGCCATGGATTTTTTTGAGTATATGTTTCTTCCATACTTAGTCAGTGATTTTATTTACTTTCTTGTTTAAAGAACAATTGTATCAGACTTGATTAATCGGGTTGTTCCCCGATTTAAATTACTTGTGACTTGATGTTTGATGTTTATATTCCTTTGGTTGATTTTGATATGTTCATTATGTGGATGAGATTAGTAGTGCCTGATTATTGTTTTACAACTTAAGTACGTCCCGATGGATCCATTAAATTGGGTTTATCCATCGGTGTGTGCTGCTGGCCATTGCCACGTGGCTAGTCCCTTAATATTTTGGGACAGGGGCGTGACAAAATTTAAAATCCTCAATAGTTGTATTTTTTTTTTTACCATCAAAATTTAAATTCATCAAACCATATAATCATGAAGTAAATCCATATTGTTATTTCACAAAAAATTTCAAAATTTTATAAATATCATATTCCTGAAAATTTTTAAATTTAAAATCAAATTCCATTCTTATCACAATTTCCTCCAAAATTTTAAGTTAATAACTAAATAATCAAAAAGAAATTTATTGTCCAATCCTCTAATTTAAATCCAATCAATGCATATTTATAAAATTAAAACTCATCCCAAAAAATAAATTCAAACACTAATCCATCTGTGATCTTATTCCTCGATTCTTTTTCCACACAAAACTCAAACACTGTAATACTTACGAAGTCTTCAAATACAATATTCAAAATATATGTTTTTTTAAAAATTTATATCTTGCGGTCAAATAAATATAATGATAATCTTCTTAAATTCTTCAAAATTTAATGCAAATTTAATCATATCTTAATCTTCATAAAAATCAATGATTTAACAAAATCGTCAATTCTGCCATATTAAGTTCTTAACACTTTATTTAAATTAATGTTTATCCTCGAAATTTAAGGCACAATGTCTCTCTCTGTCCATCCATAACCTCTTCATTAATCTTTACTACGGTCAAACCCCCAGCAACCAAGGTCTAAGAAAATCCTACCTACGGTCATACAACAGGCAATCTAAAGAAAACATGCATGGTTATGGTCTATTTTGTCATGGTATTATAGTCTCTGTTAGGGTGTACTACTAACTATATTCTATCAAAAAAATCATTGACACAAGCTATGGTACTAAGAATCAATCAATCAATCAAATAGACGAAAAAGGAACAGAAGGAAAGAAAAGAATAGAACATGCTAACCCATCACCTGGACATCTTCATCCTCTAACATACACTTAACTCTGGCACATTCACTCACAAATTCCTATCCCTATACACTGATACCCATATCAACTAATCACTAGTCCACAAGATATCCATGGATACATCCATATTGCACACACCTGTCTATTAATACCAAAATCTGATACCAAGAACCTCTAACACAACCATAGGTCAATGATGTATCCAAGTTTGATACCCCTATCCCTTTGGTACCACTGTTTCTACTACAAGCACAACCACTGCTAGCTCTCTTACCTACTGCAATTTTTTATACTAGTTGTTCTTATCACTCAAGTGCACGCCAAGTGCAACACTGCACACTAAGTACTTTCCCCTCTAATACAACTCTAGATGGACACCCAAGTCAGTTTGCAGTGCCATCTCAGACACGCTCAAGCCAACAGATTTTTACACATGCACATCATCTACTCATATACTAATATACATTTCTTACCCACATCTATCTAAGTATACTTATATATGCTCATAGTCTCTAATACTCAAGGTACACACAATACACCAATTGTTTACAACCCGCAACTATGTACTGAAATTTGTACTGCGCGGATTACTTACACTTTTACTCCCAATAATTTTCTATCCATATTAAGTGAAACACCAATCTAATATTACCACACAAGGTACTTACTGTTACTAGCACATTGCTCAACTAATCCTTGGCATAAAAATACTAGCACTTTTGGTATAGTAATACTAGCTTCCTCATTAGATCACCTCATCACACTCACTAGAACTCACGATCACTTACACTAGTTATTAACTTCTATAATACACATGCTTCACTTCACTCTTAAAGGCAAACATATGGTTCCATATCTCTATTGATGTATAAGTATCTCCCTTAACCTTTTACAGACTGATACACTAATCAGTGATACACTTCATACCTTCCATGACCAATCTTGATATTTCTCAACCCATGACACACTATTGGAATTTTCTAATACTCATGCTTCCACTTTCATGAACTCCCACACTGACACTCATCACCCACTGTGCGTCCTGCACATAATTTTTAGACACTCTTCCATCTATTGCTTCTAACCCACTACTGGCCTCAATATCAGGTGATACATCCATCATTAGTCAGATACCGGTACACTCATATCTAATTATATCAAGGCCCTACTTTTATCTGTTAAACAAGTCTTACAACTTAGCACAATGTATTCTTATTCCCTCACACTCTCCTATACACTGATGGGTACTCCAACTATGGCACACTCATTAATACCTTTTATGCATATATATTTTTTTACTCTTAGCACACCCAAGTATTAACCACCAAATTGAATATCATGCTCCATTAATTTTCAACATAATTTTTCTTGATACTTAATTGTTTACATGGATCACCCAACTACATGAATTCATGACTATCCAGGACTGGCATGCTGACTCTGATACTAACTCCTGGAACCCTCACTGATACTCTTTACTCTCCCAATACTAACTATAATGACACCTATCATAGAACTATTGCTACAAGGTACTACGCTATGGGTTAACTCTAGATTGATGCCTATTGCTTACATGTCCATCCAAGAAACACTTACAGACTCACAAGCCATACTCAGTCAACACTGATACAAGATACAGACCTAATTGCAAGTCACCAATTATCATACTAACAAGGAATCATAATTGAACGAAGCTCTATAAGGAATTGGACTAAGGACTGAAGGTATCTCTACTGCTAGCAAAGAAAATGATGGAATAAGGTCCTATAATAACAGAAGTGGATAAGTATTGAGATGATACTTTAAGAACCAATTTAAGATACAATCTGATAATCATATACGTCTGTCTAAAATTATGACACTCAAAATTCTTGCCACGCTAGTAAGCATAGCTGCGATAAACGATAGGTTCCATAACTAAGGTATGCAACTCTATAGTCATGTCATCTAGAATCCTCACCACGCCAACTGGTTATGGCTGTAAGAAAATCTAAATTTCATAACTAAGATATGTACATCCAAGGTCAGGTTCCTACGTTTCTGCCACGACAGCTAATGTGGCTGCGATAAACTCTAGGCTCCATAACCAAAGTAGACGTTTCACCTTTCTCACTATACTCATCAACATATGTCATCAGATGATACCGTAATTTAGTCCGTAAAATTTATCTCGATATGAAATTAAACTCAACAACGACACCAAGGATTAAATTTAACAACTGATCAACAAGAACCAAATTCAATAACAACAAGTGAGAACGGACAAAAACAAGGAAAATGATTTAAATTAGAAATTATAATAAGATTCTCAAGGGTCGTCCCAGGAATCTCTCAAATAATTTGTGATTGAGTATCCTCTCTCATCCTAGTATCCTATGTCCTATATCATATCGCAGGCACGCAGTAGTACAACTAAGATGTCGTACTACCATGATATTGTACTACTTGCGAAGCCTAACCTGCATGGGCCGCATCTAAAAATGTGTCACGATCCGCACCCAGAATTTGGGGCATAACTACGTGGGTACGTCCAGCCTACACCGCAATATCGGCGGTAGAACGTTGTCTAGGTCACAATACTAGCTAATCAATCTTACATGAATATCCAACTCCATAAGGAGACACATATAGCATAATATAATATGTAAATACTAAATTACAGAACTAAAGCACGATAAGATATCAAAGAAAATAAATAATCGATAACACAAGTCTAAACAAAATAGTCTAATACATAAACAAAACAGTCCATAAGGAGACACAGATAGCATATATAATAATGACTCACAAATACTTCATATATATATATATATATATATATATATATATATATATATATATATACACACACACACACACACACACACACTAACACTAGCAAATAGCCAAATCAACAAACCACTATAGTGCATAATTAGGAATTCCATGATACGTACCCAAATGGGGGTCAAAACTCACAATACACCACAATAATTATTCCTACACATCAAATACATACAATAGGGATTGAAGATCAATTACACAAATCCCCCAAAAATGAGTTCCATATCACACCATATCACAAAATACTATAATACGCTCTACTTGTGTCCAATTGTGGACACATATCTAGTCTCACAACTTCAATCTAAGTCTAATTAGATCTAATTGGTCTCATGACATACACTTTGATGTGTTAATCTCAAAATTCTTTCTAATTGGACACAAATTACCATATAAATTCTATAATACAAGTCATATAAAAATAGTTCTTGGTCCGTTGGGTAGCCCTAAGCCAAGAGATAATTTTTAACGGTTAAATGCATGAATTAGAATCTAAATTAAGGGATGGATTCAAAAATTATCTATTGGGAGATGGATTCCCAATGAATGCTCAATGGACACAATCTTCTTGCTAATTCCTCCTCCTTCAAGTGCTCCTTGCAATCCAAGCTCCAATGCTTCTTAGATGATAGAACTGAGAGGGAATGGGTATGAATTGGATTGAATTTGGTAGAAGGATAAAGTAAATTGGGGATAAACTAAATTGGGGATCTAGAATAAAATAAAATAAAGAGGAGAGAGAGTGAGACCCCCCTTTTGGTGGCGGGCCCCCTCTTTCCCCTTTCCCAAGCACTACAATTTTCCAATGTACCCTCACTAGTTAATTATGAGGAATAATTAGGAAGGGCTACATTGTAAAGACTTTAAACTAATATAAATTAATCTAATCTCCTTAATTAATTAAAGAAAATGGTCTAATGGGCTTAGTCTAATGTTGGGCTCAATTTGTCATAAAAATCCAATGGGTCCACTAATGACAAGTCCAATAAATTAGACTAGCCCATAAATAAATAATAAATAGTACAAAACACAATATTAGTTAATATCCTAATATAAATAATATTAATTCACCAAAGATAAATATATGCAAAAAGAGTAAAATACCTACATCTAGAAATGTGGTAGTGACAATGAACAAAAATACAAGATGGAGATAAATACTGGCAATAAAAAATACTGGTGAGTATGAAATACTAGAAATAAGAAATGCTGGAGAATATATCATCATCAATAACTCAACTAGCAATGAACAGAAATACAAGTGCATGCTAGAACAATGAACTAAAAATACATGAATAGAATAGGTAGCTAAGTGTGTGAAATATCAGTCTATCATGTGATCCCCTTGGGATAGATCAGGCATGTTACATATGATTAGCTATGATTCATGTAAGCTCAGGCTAACCATCCAGTTAGCTATGATGCGAGCAATAGTCCGGCTAATCATACATAATAGGCTATGAGGCATGTAATGGTCAGGATGCACCCGACGTGAGGTATGGGGTGAGCTATGATGCATGTAGAGTAGGGTATGATCACATAATCTACTAATATCTCCCCGTCCCCAGCTAGCACGATGGATTCCAATCACGACTCCTCGTGACAGGACTCGATAATGCTAACCCGTGTATCCAATAGTGTCAAAATCAAGTACGCTATACAACTAGAATCATAGACATGATCAACATAATGAAAACTGTCAGAGAATGTACTCGTCTGTGGTCCTTAGCTGGTATGAATCAGAGTCCAAGTCACAGTTCCAAATAGCCTATGTATTACAATTTTACCATGTCAACAGATAATTTATTTTAATTTATTTAATTCTGGAATAATTACTCTAAAATCTTATTTTAATCTTATTATTCTAATTTTTAGGTTAATTCCTAAATTTTGCCCAAAGAAACTAAATTTTACTAATTCAAGACTCATGGCACGCAAATCGAGGCGATCTGTTGACCAAAAAGTCAACCAATGCAAACTCGACTTTCATGCATGGTTTTCTGTAGATTTCAGTGTAAAAAATATGCTAGAATTTATGGCTCATCCGAATTCAAATTTGTTTGGAAATTATTGCACATACCTAAAATCGCATTTTGCAACGGTGGTTGATTGTTAACCTAGAAGTTCTACAGAATTAACAGTATAGAAATATTTCGTATTAAATCCTGGGAAAAATAAATATCAATTATCTTGACATTAGCTTTCCAAAACTTTAAACGTTTAGTGATTCTGATTCCTGGTTCTCCCGAAATTACAAAAACACCGAGACGCATCTACTTTTGGATATGCTATGCTCTACGAATTTTCCAAAATTGAATATTCAAAATTTTATGAAACAATTTACCTATTCAGAAAACTAACCTCAATATAGTTCTAACGCAAGAAACTGGGCTGTATTTGGAATCCGGAGCTATGAGTAATGGCTTCTGAAAGATGAAGGAAACCCTAGATGACAATTCCCCTCAAATCTCTCTCTCTCTCTCTAAAATAATTAGGATAATTAAGGTTATTATAATATATATATATATATATATATATATATATATATATATATATATATATATATATATATATATATATATATATATATATATATATATATGTTGGCTGCGGCTGAATGAAAAGTAATAGGCCGACACATGTCAGAATCTGATTGGATGGTTTTGTTTGTATTATTTATTTTTGATTTACCTTTATCAAAACATTATTTAAGTCATTTTAAATTTAAATAACTTAAAATAAACATAAAAAATAATCATAAAAATCTGGAAAAATTATAAAAAATATTATTTGAACCCAAAAATCCTACAAAAATACTTAGGATAGTTTTATGTTCATAGGTTTTCTACTATAATTAGGAGAAGCTCTAAAAATTAGTTTTACCTATTTAACTAAAATAAATATTATAAATATTCCAAAAATTCTGAAAAAAATACAAAAAATATATAATAATATTATAAACCCTAGAAAATTATGTGGGTCCATTCTATATTCTTTGGCTTGCACAATAAATTCTATAAGTCCTAGAAAATTAGTTATTAGCATAAATAACTCCCAATAAATACTAAATAATCAAAAATAAATTTATTGTCCAATCCTCTAATTTAAATCCAATCAATGCATATTTATAAAATTAAAATCTTATCCCAAAAATTTGAATTCAAACACCAATCCATTTGTGATCTTATTTCTCGATTCTTTTTCCACACAATACTCAAACACTGTAATACTTACGAAGTCTTCAAATACAATATTCAAAATATAAGTTTTTTTAAAAATTTATATCTTGCAGTCAAATAAATATAATGATAATTTTCTTAAATTCCACAAAATTTAATGACAAATTCAATCATATCTTAATCTTCATAAAAATCAACGATTTAATAAAATTGTCAATTCTGCCATATTAAGTTCTCAACTCTTTATTTAAATTAATGTTTATCCTCGAAATTAAAGGCACCTTGTCTCTCTCTATTCAGTCATAATCTCTTCATTAATCTTTACTACGGTTAAACCCGCAACAACCAAGGTCTAAGAAAATCCTACCTACGGTCATACAACATGCAATTTAAAGAAAACATGGATGGTTATGGTCTATTTTGTCATGGTATTATAGTCTCTGTCAGGGTGTACTACTAACTATATTCTAGCAAGAAAATTATTGATACAAGCTACGGTACTAAGAATCAATCAATCAATCAAATAGACGAAAAAGAAACAGAAGGAAAGAAAAGAACAGAACATGCTAACCCATCACCTGGACATCTTCATCCTCTAACATATACTTAACTATGGCACATTCACTCACAAATTCCTATCCCAATACACTGATACCGATATCAACTAATCACTAGTCCATAAGATATCCATGGATACATCCACATTGCACACACCTGTCTATTAATACCAAAATCTGATACCAAGAACCTCTAACACAACCATAGGTCAATGATGTATCCAAGTTTGATACCCTTATCCCTTTGGTACCACTGTTTCTACTACAAGCACAACCACTGCTATCTCTCTTACCTACTGTAATTGTTTATACTAGTTGTTCTTATCACTCAAGTGTACGCTAAGTGCAACACTGCACACTAAGTACTTCTCCTTCTAATACAACTCTAGATGAACACCCAAGTCAGTTTGCAGTGCCATCTCAGACATGCTCAAGCCAACAGATTCTTACACATGCACATCATCTACTCATATACTAATATATATTTCTTACCCACATATATTTAAGTATACTTATATATGCTCATAGTCTCTAATACTCAAGGTACACACATTACACCAATTGTCTACAACCCTCAACTGTGTACTGAATTTGTACTGCCCGAATTACTTACACTATTACTCCCAATAATTTTTTATCCATATTAACTGATACACCAATCTAATATTACCATACAAGGTACTTACTGTTACTAGCACATTGCTCAACTAATTATTAGCGTAGAAATACTAGCACTTTTGGTATAGTAACACTAGCTTCCTCATTAAATCACCTCATCACACTCACTAGAACTCACGATCACTAGCACTAATTATTAACTTCTATAATACACATGCTTCACTTCACTCTTAAAGGCGGACATATGGTTCCATATCTATATTGATGTATAAGTATCTCCCTTAACCTTTTACAGACTGATACACTAATCAGTGATACACTTCATACCTTCCATGACCAATCTTGATATTTCTCAACCCATGACATACTATTGGAATTTTCTAATACTCATGCTTCCACTTTCATGAACTCCCACACTGACACTCATCACCCATTGTACGTCCTGCACATAATTTTTAGACACTCTTCCATTTATTGCTTTTAACCCATCACTGGCCTCAATATCAGGTGATACATCCATCATTAGTCATATACCGGTACACTCATATTTAATCACATCAAGGCCCTACTTTTATCTGTAAAACAAGTCTTACAACTTAGCATAATGTATTCTTATTCCCTCACACTCTCCTATACACTGATGGGTACTCCTACTATGGCACACTCATTAATACCCTTTATGCATATACATTTCTTTACTCTTGGCACACCCAAGTATCAACCACCAAATTGAATATCATGCTCCATTAATTTTTAACATAATTTTTCTTGATACTTAATTGTTTACATGGATCATCCAACTACATAAATTCATGACTATCCAGGACTGGCATGCTGACTCCGATACTAACTCCTGGAACCCTCACTGATACTCTTTACTCTCCCAATACTAACTATAATAACACATATCATAGAACTATTACTACAAGGTACTACGCTATGGGTTAACTCTAGATTGATACCTATTGCTCACATGTCCATCCAAGAAACACTTACAAACTCACAAGCCATACTCAGTCAACACAGATACAAGATACATACCTAATTGCAAGTCACCAATTATCACACTAACAAGGAATCCTAATGGAACGAAGCTCTATAAGGAATTGGACTAAGGACTGAAGGTATCTCTACTGCTAGCAAAGAAAATGATGGAACAAGGTCCTATAATAACAGAAGTAGATAAGTATTGAGATGATACTTTAATAACCAATTTAAGCTACAATCTGATAATCATACACATCTGTCTGAAATCATGACACTCAAAATTCTTGTCACGTCAGTAAGCATAGCTGCGATAAATGATAGGTTCCATAACTAAGGTATGCAACTCTATAATCATGTCATCTAGAATCCTCACCATGCCAACCGGTTATGGCTACGAAAAAATCTAAATTTCATAACTAAAATATGTATATCCAAGGTCAGGTTCCTATGTTTCTGCCACGACAGCTAATGTGGCTGCGATAAACTCTAGGCTTCATAACCATAGTAGATGTTTTACCTTTCTTACTGTACTCATCAACATATATCATCAGATGATACCATAATTTATTCCGTAAAATTTATCTCGATATGAAATTAAACTCAACAACGACACCAAGAATTAAATTTAACAACTGATTAACAAGAACCAAATTCAATAACAACAAGTGATAACGGACAAAAATAAGGGAAATGATTTAAATTAGAAATTATAATAAGATTCTCAAGGGTCATCCCAAAAATCTCTCAAATAATTTGTGATTGAGTATCCTCTCTCATCCTAGTATCCTATGTCCTATATCATATCACACGCACGCAGTAGTACAACTAAGATGTCGTACTACCATGATATCTTACTACTTGCAAAGCCTGACCTGCATGGGCCGCCACAAAAAATGTGTCACGACCCGCACCCAAAATTTGGGGCATGAGTACGTGGGTACGTCCAGCCTACGACGCAGTATCGACGGTAGAACGATGTCTAGGTCACAATACTAGCTAATCAATCTCACATGAATATCCAACTCCATAAGGAGAAAGATAGCATAATATAATATGTAAACACTAAATCACAGAACTAAAGTACGATAAGATATCAAATAAATAAATAATTGACAACACAAGTCTAAACAAAATAGTCTAATACATAAACAAAATAGTCCATAAGGAGACACAGATAGTATATATAATAATGACTCATGAATGCTTCATATATATATATATATATATATATATATATATATATATATATATATATATATATACACACTAGCTAATAGCCAAATCAACAAATACCTATAGTGCTGTTTGTGGTGGTTTTAAACGAAAGAGATAAAAGTGTATTTCAATGGCGGGGTTTATACGAGACCCGTGCCCCTTTGGTTCACAAACAAACTTGTACAATTTGATCCTATGTGAGGATGTGGGAGTACAATTTATTTAATCTGGGTAAAAATTGCTATAGGTGTCTGATCTGCGGTCGATCACTTTAGCCCTTGGACTACACGATGTTGAAAAAGTGCCGTGGAAGACAGGATGCAGCTTCGGAGGTTGCAAAGGAGGGTGGATGCGCGATGTTGAAGGTCGTCGCTCCTTATTCCTTGCCTGAGCTCTGTATTCTTCTCTCTCTCTCTCTATCTCTCTCTCTTGACCTCCGGTTCGATGACCTTGTTTTTCTTCTTTCAAAGTTTTAACCTTTGATCTGATATTGGTATTCTTGACCCAATTTTCCGACCTTCTTCCCCATTGACAGGGGCCTCTATTTATAGAGTCTTTGGTGACAGTGACCACTCCGTTGGTGTAGCAACCGAGGAGTGGAAAGTACAGCACCCTTTTACACAACGGTTAAAGTAACCAATGCCTATGTATAGATGATCTTTTGACTGAGCGGGTGACGTGGGTCCAACTAAGGGGACACAACACGTACGGTTGCTACTAAGATCACGGCGTAAAACCCACGTGGGTAGGTATCCATTGTGTAGAAGAGGTTGGCGTAGAAGCCAAATGTCCGTCACCATGGCATAGAAGCCAAGTAGGCATAGAAGCCGAGTAGGCATAGAAGCCGAGCAGGCATAGAAGCCGAGTAGACGTGGAAGCCGAGTAGGCGTGGAAGCCGAGTAGTCGTAGAGACTGAGTGGTCGTAGAGACTGAATAGGCGTAGAAGCCGAGTGAGCACAGATCCTGAATGGGCGTAGAAGCCGCTGCATATCACGCCAGAATGGGCGTAGAAGTTGCTTGAGCACATATCCTGAATGGGTGTAGAAGCCGCTGCGTACCGTGCCAGGGTGCTGATGTGGATGTCTTTAGCCGGAATTACGGCTTTTGGAGATATAATCAAATCTTTGACAGAGATTTGCCATCATCCTGTGCATTAAATGCGGAGACGTACCTTGAGGGGAAACTGTCACCGCTCTGTGCGTTTTGACAGAGGGACGTGCCTTGAGGGGAAACTGTCACCGCTCTGTGTGCTTTGGCGCAGAGACGTGCCTCGAGCCCTGTACGAAGTGCAGCTTTTGACGTGGCAGGCGGTTTGTCTTCCGCGGAGAGTAAAACAGCCCATGTTTGCCTGTGTAAAACAAGGCAGCGTGTTCCCTTTGTACGCGAAAGAGCGGTTTACGCCGGGGGATTTTAGTAAGCGCCGGTTTGGTGATATTTTAACCAAATCCTCTGCATTAAATACCGAGATCCACCATCATTACTGTGGGGCATGTCCCGAGTGGTCTGCGATCGTTTCCAGCCGTCGTCTGGGTAGCCGTGCAGCACTTTCTGTAAAGAGTCAGAGGTCAATTTTTTTTACTGTGCGACTGGACAGTTTCTTTTTCGGAAAAACGAAGCGTTCCTCGTACGCTTTTAATGCTGCTTTGAGAGCGGCTGGGTTTTATGCCATGGAGGCGATAAAGAACCCTGTTTTATGCTGGATGGCTCTGAAGGCCTCTGTTTACGCTGCTCTACATCAAGACGCTGCATAGATCTTCCAAGCATATTTTTTATGCTTCTACAAGACCCCCTTCAAAGTTTTTAAATTCCTCGAAATTTGAAACGCTTTGAATGAAGCATGAATGGCCCCTCGTAACTCGAAACGTTTCTGAATGGAGCGTTAAAACGGTCGATGCTGACTTTATGGCAGATTTATTGGGGACCGCTGTGATCTCTTTTGCCTATAAAAGGCTGGGGGGGTGAACCTATTTTCACCATATACCCATTGTCATGCAGAGATGATCGCCGGAGTTCGTCGGGTCGATCTGAGGAAGAAGGAGATCATGTTCTTCCAGCATGTAGGGAGCCATAAAAGACGGCGTCTTCGAGCAAGTGTCCACTGCAACGATGGATCATGGAAGGATATCTTAGCCTCCCTTGCTCGGGATAATCAGCAACTTTGTATGGCGTTGCCCCAGGAGAGAGGAAGGGTCGTATTTGACCACAGCGCTTGCAAGCAGTGCCTTCTCTCGATGCCTCTGGTGACGAGAGGCAGACAGACCGACTAGCGTCCCGGTTTGAGCGGCGCACGGAGCATGGGATCTGCAAAATCTATGCAGGCCCAGTTCTGTATCCGCCCGCCGTTGATCATTGCCATGTCAGTCGGTTTGCGGCAACCGACTGTCTGCTGGAGAAGATGGATGAAGAATTGAGGCACAGTGAGAGCCTGCCAGAACAGCTTCTGGGCGATCTTCAGACGACGAGGGAGGATCTCCTTTGTAGACGGAGTTTCCCTCAGATGTAATCATGAAGAATAGAGAAAAACCCTTGTAGATTGGATTTCCCTCATATGTAATCATGATTTTAATCTTTAATAAAATTATCTTTTTCTCCATATGATCGTCTTGCCATACGTTGCTTGTGAAGTCTGAATATGTGCAGCTTCAACACGTCTGAATCTTTACGCCGACTCTGATAGAAAGAGTATTAGGCCCTATCCTTCACGCATAGCGAATAGTCCATAGAACGTTGCTGAGCATTTTTTGAACACTTAGAACTGTCCTGTTGCTAAGACTGAGGGACGGCGTAGGATTTCTGAACTGTTGCCTCTCTGATGAGCAGAATTTCATCTTTGTTCAGAATTCGTCTTCAAGAATGATCTATCGAAACTCCCTTGGAACAGGGTCGAGGTTTTTGGCTGTCAAACTGAGTTGCCACTTTGATAGACGAGATGTTCAGACTAGAATCTGGATGAACCTCCAGTTTTCTGGGCCCGAGAGGAGCAATTTCTCAATGTTTGAACTCTATATACCTCGGGTACTTGGGATGCTTTGGGTCAAGAACGAGTATCTTCTGTGTGAACTCTTTGCAATTGACCGCTTTGGGACTGTTTGGATATGCGGAAAGTCGTGGAGCAAAAAATCATGTCTTTAGCCTCTTGAGCATAAAATACCATCGAGCGTGAAATCGTAGACTTGTGGTTCCTGAGCGTGAAGTCGTAGGTTTATTGCCTCTCGAGCATAGAATGCTACCGAGCACAAAGGCATCCGGGCAAGAAAAAACCATAGACTTGTAGCTGTCGGACGTAAAGCCGTTAGATTTGTAGCTGTCGAACGTAGAAAAGCTCCTTTAGCGTAGGACTGTAGATCTGTAGCCTGTGAGCATAGAACACTATCGAGCGTGAAATCGTAGACCTGTGGTTCCTGAGCATGAAGTCGTAGGTTTGTTGCCTCTCGAGCATAGAATGCTACCGAGCACAAAGGCATCCGGACAAGAAAAAACCATAGACTTGTAGCTATCGGACGTAAAGCCGTTAGATTCGTAGCTGTTGAGCGTAGAGAGCTCCTTTAGTGTAGAACTGTTGATTTGTTACTCCTGAAAAGAAAATTTCTTCGAGCATGAGGTTTGCGGATCTGTTGCTGCTGAGCGTAAACTGAGCGCCACCGAGCGTGAGATCATCGATTTGGTATCTGTTGAGCGTAAAGTCGTGGATTTGTGGCCTCTCGAGCATAAAAGCTACCGAGCACAAAGGCATCCGGGCGTAAAACCGTAGACTTGTAGCTGTCGAGCGTAAAACCGTAGATCCGTTGCTGTCGAGCGTAGAAAAGCTCCTTTAGCGTAGAGCCCGCTGAACCATCTTGTGCGAAAATCCTTTCGAATTTGCTGACCGTCCGTCTTTCGAGGGTAGTGGGCTGACGTAGCATCCAATCATAACCAACTATTAATTACGAGATTTGGTTAGGGTCTCGAGGGGTTCGTCCGAGGATTCGAGGAGTCGACTCGGACTGTATATATATCCCAAGCTTTTTGAGAGAAAAAACTTTTTATCTGTCTTCTACGAAAGAGAGCTTTCGACTGTTCGAGTTTTTCTTCGTTCCTTCTCCGAGCACTTCGAGTCTTCAGAAATGGCGTCGAAACAAACCCCCTCCACTAAGGGAAAGAGCATAGGTTCTTCTTTTCATTCTTCTGTCCCGGCGAGGGAATCTCCAGTCGGGCAAGGTGAACTTCCCTCTGAGGGGAGCATCCCGCCGACGACTAGCGCACCCGGCTTTAGAGGTAGAATTTTTTTGGGATGACACAAACGACGAAAAATCCTTCGCACACGTTGAACGTGACTGCGCTAGGTCGTCTTCTGTGCTGATAGCCTCTTTTGAGGAAGATGACGCACGGAGGCATTTTCATCTTTTACGCCCACATTTCTAATGTGTCGGCGTAAAGACTCCATATTTTCGTAGCTCTGAGCGTAAATAGCTCGGGCTACCAAAAATTGGCGTATTTTGTAAAATTTGAATTTTACGTTTGTGGAGGAGACTTCCGGCGTAAGGTGACCAAATTTGTACAATCTTGGCGTAGAGCACAGACTGTCATTTCCTTGGTCCGTATGTTTGTGCCAGACTTGTAATGATATATCTTCTTTACATTATCTTGCATTTGATCTGGGTAAGTCCCCATTGGCTGAGGTGATGGGCTCCGCTGTCGGGATGCTGCACTCGAACTATCTGGAGGATCTGTCCCATGTGGCATTTCCCATCTCTGGACCCCAGTATCCTGAGGGAAGGGAGCTCCTGATATCGGCCCAGGGTGAGCGAATGCTGTTGAGTATGATCAATGGCAAACCCTTGGTACGTGTAGATGGGGAGCAGTACATAAAGCCGGCTTTCCTTTTTGGGGACATGATTGATAAACAGTCCCAGACGAAGCCCAAGAAGGAGCCTTGGGTTTTCCCTGCCGGGGATTTGGTCTTGTACCTGCCGACGATGCCGAGGGATTATCCCATCTCGGCCTTCTTCTATGCGACGCATCCCAGGAAGATGTCATGAAAGCTGACTCCTGATCTTCACGGGAAGCCGGGAAAGATCTTTCATCTGAAAGGCGCTGACCAGGGGTCATTTGTTAGTCGCCCTTCTGGCGTTATGACGCTATTCCGGGGACTGTGCCCGGGTAGTATCCCGAGTGAAGTTAGCTCGGTGATCCAGCCTGTCCAGCTGTCGACCTTCTGTAACGACTTCATGAGTCGAGGTAGGGTGTATCCCAAGGAGAATCCTCGGTGCAATGGGTGGATCGCCCCAACGAACTCCCGATGGAGATGCCTAGTTGACTGGGCCTTGACGCACTTCCGAAGAGAGCTGAAGGGCATCGGACTATATGACGCCATGAGTGCGACGAGTGTTGGGTTGCCTCCCAATGCTAATTTGTTTTTGGCACTGATGGAGCGGTATATTCCGCTCACTGGGACCTTCGCCACTCCACTGGGGGAGTTGGGATTGGCACTTCACGAGATGGCAGTTGTCTCGAGACTGCCGATGGGGGATACCCCATATGAAGAGTACGTTCCCACCAACCGGGAGTTGGAGGATTTGGACCCTCGGGTGGCGGAAGTATATCAAGAGCTGATGTGTCAGTACTTTGTGTGTACCACTTTTTATGACGAGCCCTCTGATTTGGCCCACACCACTAAGTGGATGTCCTACCTCTTCTTCCATCGGGCTAGGGCCACCAAGTCAGAGAAAGCTTCGGGGGGCAAGAACGAGCCCGTGAACTGCTTGGGCGTCCTCAGTGCCCAGGTCGTTGCAGCTCTTATGGAAGACGCCAAGGCTCCCGATCAGATTCTCGTTGAGGGGGTAGGAAAGTACCCCGAAGGTACAAAGGCCTACAGTTATTTGAGGTGCTATCGCAGGCCTCTGTCTAAGGAAGCCCAGCTGGCTGGTTTTCTCTCCATATGGCTGCGCCAAGTGGTA
The DNA here is from genome assembly GCA_036927795.1 of Iris macrosiphon. NCBI lineage: Eukaryota > Viridiplantae > Streptophyta > Magnoliopsida > Asparagales > Iridaceae > Iris > Iris macrosiphon. The sequence goes on along the minus strand of JAYESA010000017.1, from coordinate 41,342,027 downwards.
GTGCCTGGCATCGCTTTCGCGGATCGCATTCACCGAAACATCCTATGGCCCGCAGTGCGCCTGGTGTTTGGGGCAAGACTGGGCTTGCTTTCTGCCATGGTGTGCCGTATACAGGCTGGCCTGAGGGCCATGACTGATGGGTTGCTCTCTGATGAAGCTCGGCGTGAGAGTTTTCCCAGGGTGAAATTACCATACTTGTACCTGATGGGATGGTTAATTCTCCACAATCCCTGGGTGATGTCTTCCGGTTCCGGTAGTAGCTCAGGGGGTATATTCCTGCTGAATTACAGGGATTCCCTCTAGAATGTGAATACAGTTTTAGACTGTCGACTGGCGTTGAACCTCAGCCACGTCTGGAAGATCCTTTGTACTCCCCCTCCTGTGCATCGCAACCAGTCAGGGCTGTGGCTTGAGGATTCAGGTCGAGAGAAGACCGTTCTTTCTTCGGAGGCGTTTAATTGGTTGGTCTGTATTAGACCTTCCCATTTGCTGTATAGGAGCGAAGACCATTGATTCTTCGAGCCCTACCTGCCTAGTCGGTTCGCCAGGCAGTTCGGGTACGACCAGTTGCATGTGGGCAACGCCGTCACCAGCTTCAGGTCCAGGGGTGGACTCATTGATGGAGCTAGAGGGTGGCGATATTTTATCATGGGTTGTACGGGGGCAATTTTTATCGTGCCGGTCGTTTCAACTTTCACGGAGCTGCGCATCCTTCACTCCTACGCCCAGTTTTATATGGCGGTTAACACTTTCCATCACGATTTCGACAGGCGTGGGAGCTTCAGGGTGTCTTCTGCCAAGCCTGGGGGAAGGGTCAAAGTCCCCTCGGTTTCTTCTGACGAGGGGGAGGAATCTGGTACTCAGGACGAGCCTCTGGTGTCGTTGCCGAGGTGTGTGGTGCCTCTGCCGGCGGGGGCTCTGGTAGTCTCTTCTGGGAAGCGACGGGCTTATGCTCCGAAGGAAGCTTCCCTTCGTAAGAGAAGGAAGGAGACGGTTGCTCGTCCTCTCCACATTCCTGGTGTTGAGGCTCCCGAGAATGAGCCTGCATCTCCCTGTATCAGGGATGATTCTTTGGCCGGAGGTTCCTCGCCTTTCAGAGGGGGACCTTCTACAGTTCTGGCTGGCGGCACCGGAGAGCCCTCGCGGGAGGCTGCTGTCGCTGCCGCTGCTCCAAGCAGCGGAGCGGGATTGCCTACGTGGCCCCAACAGATGGGAGAATCTCCCCGGAGGTCAGTAGTGGGCGGAGTTACTTTTGTGTTAGCGAGCGCGCCTAGCGAGACTCCGGCTGACGAACCTCGACCGCATCTCGGGGAAGGCTTGATCGAACTCTTGGCGATGTCGGTCGGCCCACCTCTTTCTCCAGGTATGACAGTTCGTATCGCGTCATTAAGGCGTGGTTTAGCTACATCTGCTGCAGATGCGTCGTATATGCCGTTGGCTCCGGGTAAATATCGTTTTGATGTCTCCTCCTAGGAGGATTACCACTGTGTTTGACATTTTGCTTTCTTGTCCTCTTTTCAGGAGATGACGTCCACGGGGAGTACGACGTTGAAGCGCCTTCTGGCTTTATTCTGGCTCCTGGCGGTGACGTGGAGGCACCGGATTTTGAGGCAGAAGTGTCTTCGGGGGCTAGCTCGCCCGGAGAGGTTTCGTCGTCTCAAGGGGAGGATGAACCTGTCATCGTGGCCTCGCCTGTCGTGAGTATGCCAATGACTTCGATTGTCGCCATCGCACCTTCTTCGACCGTGCCACCTGTTGAGGCGGCGGTGGCTACCTCGTCTGCAATTGTGGCCACTCCGGGCGCACAGTCGGGTCTAGTCGCGTTGATCGAGCAGCATACCAGCCTTGTCTACACTGGCTTAAAAACGATAATACCGATAGTATTGGCGAAGAACCTTGACTTCGAGCTCCTGAAGAAGACTTCTCAGCTTTCGATCGAGGTTGTCAGGGGGCTTGGCAATCTTGGAGTAGCTGATGCTCTGGAGGCGGTGGTTAATGGTTTAGAGCAACCCATTAACGAATACTTGCAGCTGGCGGAGGGCAGCCTGGATACTGTTGTCCAGGCTCGATACGACCTCATGACTGAGCGACTCGCTACGAAGCTTGATAGCCTAGACAACTCTATCCAGACGCATAAGCTGGAGATGGATAGGAGAAGAGCTGTTGTGGAAGAAGCCTTTGTCGTTGAGATGCAGTGTCGATCCGAGCATGAAGGGAATGCGGCGAGGGCCTCCAAGCTGAGGGAAAAACTTGCTCGGGCAGAGGAGTGGGCTTCCCAGTCGTTGGCAGGTTTGGAGGTAGCGATTGGTCGACTGAGCGAAGCGCGACGGGATCTGGACCGTGCGGAAACTGCCCGTGCGGGCTGTCTTCGGGCAAGGGCTAATCTGACCCTTACGCATACCCCGGAGGCACGGCTGGAGCAGGCTTGCGCCGATGCCTTGGCCCTTAGGAATGAGAGGATAGCTGTACTGGAGCGGCAGATTCACGGCCTGATTACTCCGCCATCTTGATGTATCCTTTCCTATGTAATTCCACCTTCTTTTGGAATGAATAACAGCGACTCTTTTCTGACCGTTGTGGCCCCGTCATTTCGGAATGTAAATGACAGTTTTTTTTTGGCGAGAGTGATATCAGAGGTAGTATGATAATTCTCGATAAACTCCTCTAGCAGGATATACCTATTCAGCGGTCGTACAGACATGATAGGATATGACCTAACTAGTTTCTTTTTGGCGAGTAGTTTTGTCAGAATTGAGATTCTCGCTATATTCCGCCCGAGCGGGGGAGATTAAGCGTAGTATCTTTTCAGGAATTTGCCGTTGATGGGAGCCATTAATAGGTCTCCGTTGGGCTGGGCTATCCTGTAGGCGCCGTTTGAGAATGTTGTCTCGATCACGTAAGGGCCTTTCCATTTGGGCTGGAATTTGCCTTTACTTCTGTGAGTTAGGATCATCGACCTTCTCACGGCTAGAACTAGCTCGCCGACCTTGAACACCCTTTCCTTTACTTTATGGTTGAAAGCCCTGGAAATGCGTGCTTGGTAGAGCGCGATGCGCTGTTGAGCTTGGAGGCATTTCTCGTCTAATCCTTCTAGCTCTTGGAGCCTTAACAGGTCATTCTTTTCTCGAGTTAGCTTATTGGTCACGGCTATTCGGAGCGACAGGATCTGGACTTCAACGGGGAGGACTGCTTCGCTCCCGTAAACCAGCGAGAATGGGGTGCAGCCTGTCGGTGTCCGTACTATTGTGCGGTATGCCCAGAGATATTTGCCCAGCTTTTTGTGCCAATCCCTTTTGTTCGAAGAGACGAATTTCTTTAAGAGTTTGATAATAGTTTTGTTGAAAGCTTCCGCTAAACCATTAGCAGCTGGATAGTACGCCGTAGAGGCAATGTTGTGTATCCGTTTATTATCGCAAAACTGATGAAACGCTTGGCTGATGAACTGGGGCCCATTGTCGTGGATTATCCTCCGGGGTATCCCGAAGCGATAGATGACGTGATGCTTGATGAAGCTGATTACGTTGGACGCCTTTACCTCAGCGAGTGGGATTACTTCGGCCCATTTGGAAAAGTAGTCCGTGATGGCCAGTATGAACTGGCGACCCCCGGAAGAGGATGGGTGAATAGGACCGATGATATCCATCCCCCATGCTTCGAAAGGCCAGGATGCGACCGTAGGGTGTAAATGTTCTGACGGTTGATGTATGAAGTCTGCATGAACCTGACAGGCTCTGCAACGCCTTGCATACCGTATCGCGTCTGCGATCATAGTAGGCCAGTAATAGCCCATCCTCCTGATGCGGTCTTGTAGCTTAGGCCCGGGTTGATGCGCTCCGTATACACCGTCGTGAGCTTCACGGATCATCTATTGTGCCTCGGCGCCAGCGAGACATCTTAACAGCAGTCCGTCGTAGGTCCGGTGATACAGGTATTGTGAAGATGCATCGAAGTAGAAGAGTAACGATCGTCTCTTGACGGATACTGCTTCTATGGGGTCCTCTGGCAAGATTCCGTATGCCACAAAATCTATAAAGGGACTCGTCCAATCTCTTGTAGGAGGATCGACGTTTACAGTGTAGCTGCGTTCTAGGTGACAACTGTTCTTCACACAGAATAAATCTCTGTTAAGAAGGATTACCGAATCTTGCCTTCTTATAGGGGTAGCTAAGTCCGCAGCTAGGCTGGCCAGGGCATCAGTTTCCAGATTCTGAGATCGAGGTACATGCTCTAGGAAGAACCCTTTGAACATCATGGCTATCTCGATTGTCGCTCGGTGGTAGGGGATGAGGTCTGGATTCCGGACTTCGTATATCCCCCTGACTTGGTTGACGATGAGCAGAGAATCACCGAAAGCTTCCAGGGATTCTACCCCCAGCTCTTTAGCGACTTGTAGCCCGATTAGCAGAGCGTTGTATTCTGCTACATTGTTGGAGCAGGGCCCACTAAGAGAATATGCTCGGTAGATGACGAGCTGATCCGGAGTAACTAGGACGACTCCCTCTCCTGAAACGACTTTTCCCTTAGGACCGACTCTGGAGGCGCCATCGAAAAATAGTCGCCATACGTCACTTTCTCTTGTGAAATTACATTCCGCAACTTCATCGGGGATGTCTTCGTATAGTTTGGAGGTCTCCGGGATTGGATGAGCTGCTAGGAAGTCAGCCAGTGCTTGGCCTTTGATGGACTTCTGTGGGACGTAGACCATGTCATATGGCGTCAGCAGCATCGCCCAAGTTGCGAATCGGGAGTTAAGGGCACTTGGCTTGCTCATCAGCACCCGGAGAGGGTTGATCCTGGAGATGATATGAATAGTCTGGCCGGTGACATAGTGTCGCATCTTCTGGACAGCGAACATCAGAACCAAGCATTCCTTCTCCACTGGGTTGTACCGGTGTTTGGCCCCAACCATCATCCTGCTGAGGTAGTAGATAGCCTGTTCATGACCCGCATCGTTCTTCTGTGCAAGGAGAGCTCCTAGCGAATGATCTATTGCCCGAACGTACAGCAAGAAGGGTTTTCCCATGACGGGAGGCACCAGAACTGGTGGACTGGTTAGGTAGGCGGGACAATGAAGATAGAATCCTTATGTGGCCCATATGCTGTGACGACGTTGGATGGCGACGTTACTTCCTAGACATACGGACGGTAGGAGTTTATAGCTTCTAAGAACTTTTGAGCCATTGGTTCTACCTCGTCATGTGGAGTGGGTTCATGTTTCGGAATCTGAGTACCGATGTACCAGAAAAGAGGATGTTTATTATCATCTAGAACTCCGTTCCTGGTGGCATTTACATCAGTCGGCTGCTGGTTGCGCCGAAGGTTGATGACTATGGGTGGAGGCTTCCGGTTCAAAGCGATTACTAGAGGATCACCCCCTTCTCCTGACTTGGTCTTTCTCAGGTGGACAGCCATAGGCTCTATGGCTTTTGGACGAGCGGTTTGTCCTTTCACTCTGATTGACAGTGGTAGTGTGGCAGAGGGCTCTTCGGGCTCCCGGTGGGATTCCTTCTTTGCCTCTCCTGGCATTTCTTCCGTGTGGTCATGGGAGTACAACACGGCATCGAAATAGTAGGATTCTATTCCTTTAAATGGGTTTAGGTCAGCCACCTCCGTTTGTACGGTTCCTTGTGCGTCTACATATTTAAGGCATTGATGTAGGGTTGAAGGAACGATGTTGTAGTCGTGAATCCATGGTCTTTCCAGCAAAATGTTGTAGGATACCTCTGAATCGATGACGTAACATGTGGCCACTGACCTAAGGTTGCCGATCTGGACTCTCAAGCGAATCTTCCCTAATGGTTTACTTCTTCCGGCGTTGAAACCCACGATTGTAGTGGTAGTGTAAGCCAGCTCGCTGGTAGGAATTCTCAGTGGCCTGAGCAGACTGTGAGGGATGATGCTGATCGACGATCCCGAATCTATGTGAATTCGGTCGACCTCCATGGAACCGACGTACCCGGTGTAATAGAGGGGCCTGTCATGTCTATTATGTTTTAATAGCATGTCGTCTTGAGTGAAAGTAATATTTGGGACCACCTCCATTACGCTGTGGCATTGAGGACATGCCACCAGTTCCTCGTCGGGGTACTTGAGCTGGGTCAAGTACACTTACGCCTGTATCAGTGCTTCACTCAGGGCTAGACGAGCGTCGAGGGAGAGCCTGAGTAGCTCGAAGATGGATAACCTGGCTGGCGTATTGGCCAGTTGGGCCAGGATGTCAAACTTGTACGGCTTCTCTAAACCTTTGCTCGGAATGTTTTTCACAGGTTTGTCGAAGCGTACTTCTTTCTGTTTTGCCTTTTCCGCCGGAGTAGGTTTCGCGGAGCTGATGCTTGGCACGACAGGACCTTGCTCTGACGGTTTGGTAGCTGGAGCATCAGCCGGCACACCTTCCTGATTTGCTCCGTCGTTGTCGAGGTAGGCCCTCCCTGAACGGGTTGCGACAAGTACCTCATCTCCGTCTGATGTAGAAGAAGTTGTGACCATGTAGCATGATCTGTATTTGGGATTCTTCTTGGGGGTAGCCCTGGTTGCCTTGGTCTCTTCTTCGAGATCTGACACCAAATCTTGGTGAACCCACATAATCTCGCCCCGCCAGGTAGTTAGGGGCACCAGGTTGTGATCTTGACCCCTAGCAGGGGGAAGGTTAACGATGCTCATCGTTGCCCGGGAGATAGGTGTAACACCATCAGGGACCTTTTGGGGAGGCAGATTGCCAAACTGCAGAGAGATCATGTTGGCCGTGACCGTTTTCTCGGTGTTATGTAGAGTGATGGCCTTAGCATCGATCAACCCCTGGATCTTTCTTTTTAGTACATAGCACGCCTTTGTCGGGTGGTGTACGTATCTGTGGAAGACGCAGTATTTTGGGTCGTCGGTATTGCTGGCCTCCTGGGGCCGCCTTAGTTCTGGGAGGGTGATCTTGCCACTTTTGACGAGACATTCGAAGATACTTGGGATATCGTCGTCGTCGAAAGAGTAGACTTCGACGGGCCTAGGAGCCCCCGGTTTTGCTTGGGTGGTCGCCGCAATCTTTGGCCTGGCCGTGTTGATTGCTAGGGCTTCCTTTCCTTTGGGGCCACGATGATGGTCGCTGCCAGGGGATGACCTCTTGCCTCTGTCAGAGGCGGAGATCATGATGCCATTGTCGTGCGCCTTGCGACTGTTGTCTTCGGTGGCTACCGCCGAGAGGATGAACGAGGGTCAATCATGGAACTGATATGGTCCTGTGAACACTGAGACCACGGGAAGGAGGTTCTTCCTGCAAATGTCCACCAATGCTGAGTCTGGAACTCCTGGAGGCATCTGTAAGGTGGACTGACGAAAGCGTTCGATGAAGATGCGAACGTCTTCCTTTTCCTTCTGCTTGACTTCGATAAGAGAGGACATGGACATGTTCATTCCTCCCTCATAGAATCACGTGAAGAATAGAGCTTTGAAATCCTCGAAGGAAGTAATGCAGTTGTCCGCCAAGCTACGGTACCACTGATAGGCTACTCTTGAGAGGCAGCCTTTGAACACCCGAGTGGGGAGGGCATCGTTCCCTTGTAGCAGCACCGTCATCATACTAAAATAGTTCATGTATTGGCTTGGTGATATTTTTTCCTCGAACAGAGCCATCGCCTGGGGTTTGTATTTTGGAGGGAAAGGGACCTCTTCCCAGATAGCTGGGTAGGGCTGATTGATTCCCAGTTTCTTGAGCTGATCTTTGTGCTTCAAGGCGACGAACTGGGCTTTCAACTCCCGTACTGCCTGCATCAGATTTTCTGCTGGAAGCGGAGGAACTGCTGACTCTTGATCTAGAGCAGGTTCTTGGCTTGGGCTGGATGGTGGCAAGTCCACCCCCACACGTATCTGAGTTGGCGGGACCGATGCTTGAGCCATGGCAATTGTGTGCTGAGTTAGCATCATCTGGTGCATATTCTCTATTACGGACTGCATTTGTTTCAGAGACGTCTCCAGGACAGTGATGCGTTGTTCTGCATCTCCTGACGGCGACGCTTCCTCGCGTTCGTCTTCGATGGCGTAAGCTCCCATTTCTTTGGGCGTCGTCGAAGGGTAAGTATAGATCGCTGCAAAAGTCGACTCTATACTCTCGGCGTCTGATCTGGGAGATTGGCGACCTCCAGCGTCGGAATCAGATGAGTACGGAGCTGGTTGCTGTGACCTGGCACGGGTGTTTTGGAATACCCCAGCTTCAGCGTTCCTGAGGAGGTCTTCGAATCTTCTTTGGCTCGGAGGCCCAGAGGGAAGACGTCTTCAGCTTGACCCTCTTCTAGGTATGCATGAAGCCATGTTCACGGACACTTACGCGTGCTCTTCCTCCGGAAAAGATTGAGAGTAGTTCAATCGGTCGAAGACCGATCGTTTTGCTTTAGAACAGTAGCAGTCAATCACAATCTTATGACTATTACAACATTGTTCCCTAGGGGACGTAATAGACATGTTGGAAGGTCCCCTCTCCTTACGCTTCTGGGTTAGGCATTTGCGTAGGTCAGGAGTAGCAACTTGAGCTTGTTTTGCGCCGTAGGACTTCCCCTGGCGTGATTTGGAGATTCGCTCAGACTAGCGTAAAGCTGAAGAGGCGTTCAGTCGACCGTCGTCTTCCCGCGTAATCCGGAGGATAGGCAGATTGCTTCTTTGTTGGCATAACGGCCGAGGAGTTGAGTACTCGCCTGCTTGCTTTCCCTGGCGGAGATCACAGCGCTCATTTGGTTTATCGTAGAGGCCAGATGTTGCTTTACGCGTGGAGCGTGATCTGTTCTTCCGATTTGGCGTTGAGGCACCGTCGGAAGTTTTGTTCGTACCGCGCGTAGCGGGAGACTGGTTCCTACGCGTAGAGCGCAGGGGATACTTCTGGGTCAGCGCTGAGGCTTTGATCGAAGTTTTATCTGTACCGCACGTAGCGGGAGACTGATTTCTGTGCATGTAGCGTAGTGAATACTCTTGGGTTAGCGCTGAGGCTTTACCAGAAGTTTTGTCTGTACCGCGCGTAGCGGGAGACTGATTTCTGCGCGTGTAGCGCAGTGGATACTCTTGGGTTAGCGCTGAGGCTTTACCAGAAGTTTTGTCTATACCGCGCGTAGCGGAAGACTGAATTTTACGTGCGGGGCACGGAGGGAGCGATGCTACCACCTCATTGGTCGGAGAGATCGGAGAGATCGGAGAGTCCACAGGAACAGGGAAGGATGTCTTGGGCATCCAGACTTTGCGTAGCTTTCTGTTGTCTTGGACGGAGAGAGAGTGTGAGAGCTATCCCCAGTCTGAAGCATGTCTTCGTAGGCAGACTGGTCGAAATGAACGACCAGCATCTTCTTCACGGTTCCTACAGACACCGCATCGTGTTGAGCAATTACTTCCTCGTCAGAAGAGAAAGATGTCCCCAGCAGAGTCGCCATCTTGTTTGTGGTGGTTTTAAACGAAAGAGATGAAAGTGTATTTCAATGGCGGGGTTTATACGAGACCCGTGCCCCTTTGTTTCACAAACAAACTTGTACAATTTGATCCTATGCGAGGATGTGGGAGTACAATTTATTTAATCTGGGTAAAAATTGCTATAGGTGTCTGATCTGCGGTCGATCACTTTAGCCCTTGGACTACACGATGTTGAAAAAGTACCGTGGAAGACAGGATGCAGCTTCGGAGGTTACAAAGGAGGGTGGATGCGCGATGCTGAAGGTCGTCGCTCCCTATTCCTTGCCTGAGCTCTGTATTCTTCTCTCTCTCTCTATCTCTCTCTCTTGACCTCCGGTTCGATGACCTTGTTTTTCTTCTTTCAAAGTTTCGACCTTTGATCTGGTATTGGTATTCTTGACCCAATTTTTTGACCTTCTTCCCCATTGACAGGGGCCTCTATTTATAGAGTCTTTGGTGACAGTGACCACTCCGTTGGTGTAGCAACCGAGGAGTGGAAAGTACAGCACCCTTTTACACAACGGTTAAAGTAACCAATGCCTACGTATAGATGATCTTTTGACTGAGCGGGTGACGTGGGTCCAACTAAGGGGACACAACACGTACGGTTGCTACTAAGATCATGGCGTAAAAGTCACGTGGGTAGGTATCCATTGTGTAAAAGAGGTTGGCGTAGAAGCCAAATGTCCGTCACCATGGCATAGAAGCCATGTAGGCATAAAAGCCGAACAGGCATAGAAGCCGAGCAGGCATGGAAGCCGAGTAGGCGTGGAAGCCGAGTAGTCGTAGAGACTGAGTGGTCGTAGAGACTGAATAGGCGTAGAAGCCGAGTGAGCACAGATCCTGAATGGGCGTGGAAGCCACTGCATATCGCGCCAGAATGGGCGTAGAAGCCGCTTGAGCACAGATCCTGAATGGGCGTAGAAGCCGCTACGTACCGTGCCAGGGTGCTGATGTGGACGTCTTTAGCCGGAATTACGGCTTTTGGAGATATAATCAAATCTTTGACAGAGATTTGCCATCATCCTGTGCATTAAATGCGGAGACGTGCCTTGAGGGGAAACTGTCACCACTTTGTGCGTTTTGACGGAGGGACGTGCCTTGAGGGGAAACTGTCATCGCTCTGTGTGCTTTGGCGCAGAGACGTGCCTCGAGCCCTGTACGAAGCACAACTTTTGACGTGGCAGGCGGTTTGTCTTCCGCGGAGCGTAAAACAGCCCATGTTTGCCTGTGTAAAACAAGGCAGCGTGTTCCCTTTGTACGCGAAAGAGCGGTTTACGCCGGGGGATTTTAGTAAGCGCCGGTTTGGTGATATTTTAACCAAATCCTCTGCATTAAATGCCGAGATCCGCCATCATTACTGTGGGGCGTGTCCCGAGTGGTCTGCGATCGTTTCCAGCCGTCGTTTGGGTAGCCGTACAGCACTTTCTGTCAGGAGTCCGAGGTCAGTTTTTTTTACTGTACGACTGGACAGTTTCTTTTTCGGGAAGACGAAGCGTTCCTCGTACGCTTTTAATGCTGCTTTGAGAGCGGCTGGGTTTTATGCCATGGAGGCGATGAAGAACCCTGTTTTACGCTGGATGGCTCTGAAGGCCTCTGTTTACGCTGCTCTGCATCAAGACGCTGCGTAGATCTTCCAAGCGTATTTTTCATGCTTTTACAAGTGCATAATTAGGAATTCCATGATACGTACCTAAATGAGGGTCAAAACTCACAATATACCACAATAATTATTCCTACACATCAAATACATACAATAGGGATTGAAGATCATTTACACAAATCCCCCAAAAATGAGTTCCATATCACACTATATCACAAAATACAATGATACGCTCTACTTGTGTCCAATTGTGGACACATATCTAGTCTCACAACCCCAATCTAAGTCTAATTAGATCTAATTGGTCTCATGACACACACTTGATGTGTTAATCTCAAAATTCTCCCTAATTGGACACAAATTACCATATAAATTCTATAATACAAGTCATATGAACATAGTTCTTGGTCCTATGGGTAGCCCTAAGCCAAGAGATAATTTTTAACGGTTAAATGCATGAATTAGAATCTAAATTAAGGGATGGATTCAAAAATTATCTATTGGGAGGGGGATTTCCAATGAATGCTCAATGGACACAATCTTCTTGCCAATTCCTCCTCCTTCAAGTGCTCCTTGCAATCCAAGCTCCAATGCTTCTTAGATGATAGAACTGAGAGGGAATGGGTATGAATTGGATTAAATTTGGTGGAAGGATAAAGTAAATTGGGGATAAACTAAATTGGGGATCTAGAATAAAATAAAATAAAGAGGAGAGAGTGTGATACCCCCCTATTGGTGGCGGGCCCCCTATTTCCCTTTTCCCAAGCAACTACAATTTTCCAATGTACCATCACTAGTTAATTATAAGGAATAATTAGGAAGAGCTATATTGGAAAGTCTTTAAACTAATATAAATTAATCTAATCTCCTTAATTAATTAAGGAAAATGGTCTAATGGGTTTAGTCTAATGTTGGACTCAATTTGTCACAAAAATCCAATGGGTCCACTAATGATAAGTCCAATAAATTAGGCTAGCCCATAAACAAATAATAAATAGTATAAAGCACAATATTAGTTATATCCTAATATAAATCATATTAATTCAACAAAGATAAATATATGAAAAAAGAGTAAAATACCCACATCTAGAAATATGGTAGTGACAATGAACAAAAATACAAGATGGAGATAAATACTGGCAATAAGAAATACTGGTGAGTATGAAATACTAGAAATAAAAAATGTTGGAGAATATATCATCATCAATAACTCAACTAGCAATGAACAGAAATATAACTGCATGCTAGAACAATGAACTGAAAATACATGAATAAAATATCTAGCTAAGTGTGTAAAATATCAGTCTATCATGCGATCAGCTTGGGACAGATCAGGCTTGTTACATATGATTAGCTATGATTCATGTAAGGTCAGGCTAACCATCCAGTTAGCTATGATACGAGCAATAGTCAGGCTAATCATACATAACAGGCTATGAGGCATGTAATGGTCAGGCTGCACCCGACGTGAGGTATCGGGTGAGCTATGATGCATGTAGAGTAGGGTATGATCACATAATCTACTAATATCTCCCCGTCCCCAGCTATCACGATGGATTCCAATCACGACTCCTCGTGACCGGACTCGATAATGCTTACCCGTATATCCAATAGTATCATAATCAAGTGCGCTATATAACTAGAATCATAGAGATGATCAATATAATAAAAACTGTCAGAGAATGTACTCGCCTATGGTCCTTAGCTGGTATGAATCAGAGTCCAAGTCACAGTCCAAATAGCCTATGTATTACAATTTTACCATGTCAAAAGATAATTTATTTTAATTTATTTAATTCTAGAATAATTACTCTAAAATCCTATTTTAATCTTATTATTCTGATATTTAGGTTAATTCCTAAATTTTGTCCAAAGAAACTAAATTTTACCAATTCGAGACTCATGGCACGCAAATTGAGGTGATCTGTTGACAAAAAAGTCAACCGATGTAAACTCAACTTTCATGCATGATTTTCTTTAGATTTCAGCATCAAAAATATGCTAGAATTTATGGCTAATCCGAATTCAAATTTGTATCTTATAGTAACCATTAGTACTCTTAGATAATTACCCAATACCTAGAAAACAGGATTCTAACTAATACTCAAATCCCACACTTATATAACTGATATATCCCAACACTCTCATATACTCTTACTTTAACAACTCAATATTTCCCAATTTACTTGGCACTGACTTCCTACACAAGCACATGGATATCCTACCCACTACTGTTAATGCCTTTCGTTGTTGCTGCTATGAACCTCTTGTAGAAGCTCTAACTTGATCCTTAACCATTAGACCTGAAAGTACGGTAGTGCCACAGGCACTGGCCTGCACTTCCATCCTCGTGCTTGGTTGTTGCTGGCTTTTATACTAGTTCCTTGCCTCTGCAGCGCTGCACCAATATGCAAAAATATAATAGTGAGCAAGGCACAGCCTGCATCTCAAGTTAGATTTGTTGTAACACCTAGCATAAAGCAATCGATATAGTTTCTCACCACCTGAACCATCCTCCAATATTTGTACACCCATACATATACACACATAGACACACACATACATATGCATACCCAAATCTAACCGTGCATATCATGAGATACCATGACACGACACTACGTATCCTATTTAGGATACATACACCAAATCTCGACTCAAAATGGACACAAAAATCCCTTTAGGGATACGTGTTGAACACTTGGTGGACACGATTCAAAATTCCTCCAAATCGAGCCCAAAATATTATTCCATAAGTGGAAAACCTAGATCTATCAAAATGAAGGCTTCTAACACCTAGGTCTAGCATTAGAGAGTCAAATCCACCTATTAGAGGGTTCCTATAGGTCCAATGGGTTTTCTTAACCATAAATAGTATAGAAAATTGAGAGTTACCTAGGTTTTGAATGACCTCCTCGAAGAACTCCGAATTTGGATACGAGGAAGATGAAGTGGACACGATCCTCAATACATGGACTCCTTTTCAAGCTTCCTCTAGCAATGCCAAGTTCCTTAGCCTCCTTGGAATGAGAATGAGAGGGATGAAATTTGAGAATGGAGAAATTAGGGTTTGCTCTCTAATTTTGGGAATAAAATAATGAGAAAAGGGAATGAGGGTTATTCATAAAATTTGAGACGATGCTCACAGGAACCCCATATAATCTGATAATCTGCCGCACGTACATTTATGCTAGCCTCTCCGTCGACATACACACTTTGAATGGTAAGAAGTGGGCTGATTTGGTCAACCTATCCATGATGACCCAAATCGCGTCCTTTCCTCCTAGAGAACGCGAAAGCCCTAAAACAAAATCCATAGTCACGTGCTCCTACTTCCACTCTAGGATAGGTAAAGGCTGAAGCAAACCACCTGGCATCTGTCGATCCGCCTTTACCAGCTGGCACACTAAACATCGGGATACAAAGCGTGCTACCTCGCGCTTCATACCATACCACCATACGTGCTCCCTCAGGTCTCGATACATCTTGTTGGCACCGGGATGCATCGAGTACTGAGAGCAATATGCCTCTTACAAAACCTTCTCGCGCAGCTCCCCGCTCGGCACACATATCCTAGTACCATGCCGTAATGACCCATCATCAGCAATAGTAAAGTCGTCTGACAATCCTGTCTGAACCTGTGCACTAATACTCCTCAGAGCCTCATCATCATATTGCGCAACTCTGATTCTGTCCATCTTCTTGGAATGTATCTGCAATCCCCATATCTGAATTTCAATACCTGGAACTAGCACCTCAATTCCCAAGCTCTCAGATCAGCCAACAAATATCTATTTGTCGTCAAGTACATAGCCATCGGTTACCTGCTCAAGGCATCAGCGACTATGTTGTCCTTTCCTGGGTAGTACTTTAATGAGATATCGAATTATTTTATCAACACCAACCACCTCCTCTACCTCATGTTCAGCTCCTTCTGTATAAACAGGTTCTTCAAGTATTATGGTCTGTGAAGATCTCTACATGCTCTCCATATAGATAGTATTTCCACAGCTTTAGAGTAAAGATAACCGCTGCCAACTCCAAATCATTGGTGGGGTAGTTCTTTTCATGAGGATGTAATTGCCTAGAAGAATAGGCAATTAGCTTCCCGTGCTGCTGAAGAACACAACCCAAACCCTTTCCTGAAGCATCACTGTAGATAGTGAATCCACTTGTCCCTGATGGCAACATCAATACTGGAGTTATTGTTAATCTCTTCTTCAGCTCATCAAATGCGGCCTGACAATCCTTCATCCAAACAAAATTTACATCTTTCTTGCTCAGCCTAGTCATTGGCTCTGCAATCCTAGAGAAGTCTTGTACAAACCTCATGTAGTATCCTGCTAGCCCGAAAAAACTCATGATCTCAGCTACCGAACTGGGAGTATCCCACGACTCCACTACCTCAATCTTTTTTGGGTTAACTGAGATTCCATCACCCATCACCAGCTGCCCAAGGAATTCAACCTTGTCAAGGAAGAATTCGTACTTTAAAAGCTTCCCATAGAGCTCCTCCTTCCTGAGAGTCTCCAAGATCATCCTCAGGTGCTCTTCGTGCTTCTCGGGGGTCTTCGAATACACAAGAATGTCGTCTATGAACACCACCACGAACTTGTCAAGGTACTGGTGGAAAGGGAGCCGGCCTAGAAAATGTGGTAGTGACACAAGGTGTTCCACCATTGGGTACGTGTAGGTCGTATCACAACGATTTGGTGATACATGTTGATTTGGGGGATTTTCCTCCGACATAGGACTTTGTACATGTCCCATTTTGATACGAACACATAGATTTGTATTTGACTCTTCGTATTATTCATAAATAATATATATGACTTGTTTGTGTCCTTTAGGGTACGTTTGGATGTGTGGTGGACTCGTGTCACATGCGTATCCTAGATCTAGTGGGATACGGCGTGATACTCTCCATGTGTTTGTACAAATTATATGTAGATCTATTTCTTGTGTTCTTGGAGATATAATTGTATATATATATAGATATATATATAATATGGTATATATAATTATGCTTCTTGTGTCTTAGATCTATGTATTTATTATGTATATCGTATGTAGCTATTCTTATATATGTATATATAATTGTATATGGTAGCATGTATAAATATGCATATGTAAATATATATTTATGGGTTGTTATAATTAAAATTATATAATATGTGTTATATATGGTGAATGATTATATATATATATATTAATATGTATGTGTGTGTATGTTACTATGTGTATTATGTACATAATACTATGTGAGGGTATATGCATAATTATTAGTAGTAATTATGCATATGGTATATATATATATATATATATATATATATATATATGTTATTACTAATAATAATAATATATATCTACTAACATATTATGGTATTATTATTACCATATATATATATATATATATATATATATATATATATATATATATATATATATATGTGTGTG
Source organism: Iris macrosiphon (assembly GCA_036927795.1). Lineage (NCBI taxonomy): Eukaryota > Viridiplantae > Streptophyta > Magnoliopsida > Asparagales > Iridaceae > Iris > Iris macrosiphon. The sequence continues at coordinate 41,325,556 of JAYESA010000017.1, read as the reverse complement.
TGTGTGTGTGTGTGTGTGTGTATGTGTGTGTGATCAGCAACAGCAGCCAAAAGCGTCACAACAACAGCAGCAAATGCCAACAGCAGCAGCAGCCTCAAGAGCAACAGCGACAACGAGTGTCGTTGAAAGGCAGCAACAGCGACAGCAGCGAAGCAGTGACAGCAGCCTGAAACAGCAGCAGTATCAACAGCGTATCAGGAGTTTTAGTGACAGTTTTAGCGACAATTGCAGAAAACTATCACTAAAACAGCAGTGTATCAATATCAACAACAGCCTTCAGCGACAGCGGGCAGAGTCTTTAGCGACATTTGGCAGTTTTATATATTATATTATATTATATTATATATATATATATATATGTATATATATATATGTATATGGTATTTGAAATATATATAAATATATTTATATGTGCTAATAGTATTTAATATGTACTATATGTATAATAATTATTGTAGTATATGTATATATCTACGGGTAGATAGTATAACTAGTATTTTGGTATTACTTTGAGAAACCAAGGTAAGTACCAAGGTAATTGGGGATACTCAAGGTATTGGGCTTAGGGTATTAAGATTATAGTTTTATGTTGTGATACTAAGTTGGTTCAAAACTACGGTACCTATTTAATGTTTGTAATTAGGATTCTATATTATTAATAATTGTTTGACTTATATATTGATGGTTTACCTATGAATTTACGTATCCAGAGATACTGTATCCTAATATTTAAGATATGGTTTTGTGACCTAGACTTTAGTTTTTGTACCAATATTTTTGGTGTTAGACTCGTGCAACCTAGAAATAGGTAGTTGACCATAGTTGACTTAGAGTTAACCTAGTTTGACTTTTGACTTAGAATTGACTTGTTGACCTAGAAGTTGATTAGTTTGACTTATTTTCTTTCCGGAACCTTGTAATGATATTGTATTCCATATCTAGGTCTTCGAGGCACCGTATCAGACATCGGTGAGACTATTTATTTGACTTCAGGCGAGTACATTCTCTGATAGTTTCTCATTTATGATATCCTCTATGTTCATCGTATCCAGTATAGATATCCATGGTTTCTTGACACGATGGTTACACGGATTGGTATATCCGGATCTCGTCATGATATGTTATTCCTTTGTATTTAGTGTATCTTGTACAAGGCTTGTTTTATTGATTATCTTGTACATGTACAGACGCTGATTCTCGGGAAGACTAGTTATCTTCTTGGGAAATCCCGTGCCATAGTGTACCATGGTTTGATCTATTATACCAGTCGGGGGTGGAGAGTATGTAGTATAGATATGTGATCATACCTATCTTGTATCTTGTATAGTGTTAATCATACACCGCACGTATGATTAGCCAGGCCATAAATCTTGTATCTTGTTTCATGTTCCCAAGTCGATCACATGTTAAAGCTAGTACTCACACACATAGTCATTAGTATTCTTGTTCATTGGCATATTGCTCATTATTGTATTTATTCCAGTATTCTTTATTGCATATATCTCATTATATATATTGTATATCTTGTATATTCACATCTATTTACTGTTACATAGTCTTTATTATTGATTAGAACTGCTGTTAGAGATGTACTCTACTTCTTTCCTGACTGAATATATTTTTCCCAAATGACACTGGGGACGGGTACCCTATACTTTATGGACCTCAGGATGTTGTGGGTTTAGAGTCTGAGACCCTAGCTCAGGAGGGACTTATCCCAACTGAGACAGTTGACCCGGGTTTAGTAGCTTCTTAGTATTCTTTGTACTGGATTTGTCTCCAGCTTATTTGTTAGTATTCTTTCAGACTCATTGATGTATTATTTTAGACTCATGATTTGTATGTGACTTTTCTATTCTTTTATCTGATTCGTGCTCATTTTTATCTTAGATCTGTGATTGAGTATATTATTATTGTTGGTGGTTTATTATATTGTTAGATAGATTACCCAGACAACGTTCTACCACTGGTTCTGCGGTGTAGGCTGGGCGTTGTTTCCGACTTGTACCCTTACACCGGGTGTGGGTCGTGATACCTTATTTATCAAGTTCATGAATACTGTCGGTGCATTGGTTAAACCAAACAGCATTACCATGAACTCAAACTGCCCATATCTAGTCTGAAAAGCGGTCTTCGAAATGTCTTATCTCTTCACCTTTACCTGGTGATAGCCTGACCTCAAGTCTATCTTTGAAAATACCTTCGCTCCGCTCAACTGATTGAAGAGATCATCTATCCTCGATAGCGGATATTTTTTCTTGATAGTGAGGTTGTTCAGAGCTCTATAATTGATACACATGTGTACCGTGCCATCCTTCATCGGTACGAACAATATCGGTGCTCCCCATGGTGATAAACTGGACTTGATGAAGCTTTTGTCCTGCAGCTCCTCAACTTGCTTCTTCAGTTCTGCCAGCTCGCTGTTGTTGACTCTATAGATATGTTGTGAAATAGCCTCCACTCCTGGTACCAAGTCTATAGAGAATTCAACATCTCTGTCTGGCGACAAGCCTGGCAACTCCTCTAGAAAGACACCAGGAACTCAGCTATCAATGGTTGTTGTAACTCCTCTTCTTCCATCCTGGCTCCACAAAAAGTGCCTCTACTCTGCTCTGCTGCTCCTCTGGCGACCTCAAACTCTGACTCTTCTGGCGATCGAAATATCTCTCTATCTCCACGATAATCTATAGTAGCATGGTGCCTACTCAACCAGTTCATTCCGAGTACAATAGTGTATCCCGGAAGTGGCATGACGAGTAAGCACACACTCAACTCTCGGCCTCCCAATGATACTCCCCGGTCCTTGCAATAATCGTGGACTAGGATAATGCCTCCGCCAGTCGTGATCTTGCAAGTCCTATCTAATGGTTCTTCCTCTAAATGATGCTTAAGAGCATATGATACAGACACGAAAGTATGGGAAGCGCCAGAATCGAATAATGCAAGTGCTGGAATGGAATCGAGAAGAACTGAACCTAAAATCACGTCTTCGGCTGGCTCGGCCTCCTCGATCGTCATGGAGTATGCTCGTCCCTGGGGTGCACCTCTCTGCTGCTGCTGGTGGTGAGCAAATCCCTGCTGTTGTGGAGGAAGTGGAGGTCCCCTCTGCTGGCCTCCTGGTACAGTAGGTACCCTGGCTGGTCTTCTCTGAACGGCTGCTCCACCCTGACCTGGACGAGTCTGAATAGATGGACAGTCCCTCAACTGATGTGGTGACGATCCATAGGACAAGCATGTACCCAACCTCTTTCTATAGATGTCCCTCGTGTGTCCTGCCTTCTCCCAGTATGCACATTGGACAGAGAGCTGAGTCTGCCTCTAAGGCTGCTACTGTTGGGCATGTCCTTGAGCTGGTGCCTGGTGCTGCTTGGCCGGTCCCGCACTACCACTCACTCCTCCAGAAGTGTCGCATCCTCTCTTGGGCTTGAGGTCCAAGTCATCCTTAGTAATCTGGCAATCCATCAGAATGCCCTCAAATGTAGCAGTGCGACGTCCCGAAGTGCGAGACTTGATCTCTCTTGTCAACCCCTTCCTAAATTTCTGGGCTCTGTCTCCTGGGTCCCGAATCATCGATGGCACAAATTGACTCAAACGGCAAAACTCTGCGGCGTACTCGTCAACTAACATGCTTCCTTGGACCAAGTTATGGAACTGACTCTCCAAGGCTCCGAGGGCTACGTAGGGAAAGAACTTCTCCTTGAAAAGCTCCTTGAATACCTCCCAAGTAAGTCCTCCGACAGTGAGTCTCGGCTCTGTACGATACCATGCCAGCGCGATGTCAAACATCTCACTGTCGGCGGCCTCGATCAGTAGAATCTCCGGAATCTACGCCAAGTGCAAGTTCCTCTCTATATCCTCAAGCCAGTCGTCAGTGTAAAGTATCCCCTTGGTGCCCTTGAACTCCCGAGGCATCATCCTCTTGAAGTCCACTATAGTACCCGGTCTCTGGTAATGCAGGCCAGGATGCTGCTGGTGTTGTGCCACTCTCTCCACAGCCTGGAGGGCCACCTGATGAGCATTCTCTATGCTCTCTCTCATCAGCTCTGCATTTAGGGAAATAAGTACTTTAGTTGTGAGGAGGGATGGCCGCCCCCCTTGTCCTGTCCTAGAGGCTCTCTGGCCGGGGAGGCCGGCCATCTCTACCCACCTTCATTTAGTGACTATGCGGTCTGTGCCTGGTGTGCCACTGCCTACACCCTTTGAGCCTCAGCCTGGACTCGTTGAGCCTCCGTTGACGTCCTCTGAGAATCTACCATGCCCTGGATCAGCGCGAACATCTGTGCCCCATCAACGGGCATACCTCAGAGAAACAGAGTCGGTGGTGGTGGAAGGTGCTCTGTGACAACCGAGGCAACCCTTAAAACAGGTGGGGGAGGAGGACCACCGAAAACTACAGATACTCCCACATGAACAGGAGATGTAAGAGAAACTTTAGATGTCTGTCCGTCAGATTGAAAGGTGGTAGACCTCTCTGAAGCTGATGGTCCCAATCTCAAAGACCTAGTCTTCGGCGGCATCCTGAAGACAGACCGAAAAGAATCAATTAAGGCAACATATACGATATCATCAAGAAAGGACAGTAAAATTTTAAAGGAAGCAATTATTCAGAACAGCATTATAAAGATCAGAAATTTCCTAGTTGTGATTGAGCATACTCTTACCCTAAATCCTATTTTCTAAAGTAGGCTTGTAGCAATACTCTAAGTGAGCACTACTACGATATCGCTCTAAATGTGATTCTTGACCTGCATGGGCCACCACTAAAAATGTGTCATGACCCGTACCAGGAATTTGGGCATAAGCCATGGGTACGTCCAGCCTACGCCGCAGCATCGACGGTAGAACACTGTTTAGGTCTCAAAACTGCCAAATATAACTCATAACCTGTCAATGATCTCAACTCTATAAGGAGGACAATGAATAAAATATTGATCAAGAATTTATAATATACTCAATCACAATAACTAGGGAAATAAATGCACAATGAGATATAAAGATAAGGAGTACTGACATAAATCAAGCACAACAACCAAAATATAATAGTAATCTAGGGTGTAGCTGTCCAACATAAAAGTCTCAACAATAGTCTCAACATAAATACAATCCAAGTCTCAAGTTTTAAAACAAATAATATATAGATAGAACTGTCTACACGACTGTATGTGGTGTCTCCTCTAAGGAGAGTGACTCCTCTAGGGTCTCCGGTACGTAGTCTCCCTCTACACCTAGGCCATAGTGAGTAGGACAGAAGTCCTTAAGGTCCTCTGAAAAATGTTATCCAGTCAGGATTGGAGCAAAGCACATGCACTAAACAATAGTTTCATTTATATTGACAAAAACTATAATATATTGTAAGAAAATACAATATAAAGAAAATACTAGAAATTAGGCATACTGGAGAATATGTAATCAGTAATAGTACAAACTAGCAATAAATAGAAATATGTGAATGCTAGAATAAGTGAACTGGAAATAAAGAAATAGAATCTCTAGCTAAGTGTTTCGAAATATCAGTTTATTATGTGATCGACTTGGGACTAGATCAGGCTTGTTATATATGATTGGCTATGATACATGTGAGGTCAGGCTAACAATATGGTTAGCTATGATGCGAGCAATAGTCAGGCTAATCATATATAACAGGCTATGAGGCATGTAAATGGTCAGGCTACACTCGACGTGATATGTGGGGTGAGCTATGATGCATGTAAAGTGGGGTATGATCACAATAATCTGCTAATATTTTCCCGCTCCCAGCTAGTACGATGGATTCCAATCACGACTACTCATGACAGGTATCTATGAAGCTAACCCGTGTATCTACAGTGTTAGAATCAAGTATACTATACAACTAGAATCATAGAATTAATCAACATAATAAAAACTGTCAGAGAATGTACTCGCCTGTGGTCCTGAGCAAAGTGTGTCAAACTAAGTCCATCTCGGTATCTCAAAGACCTAAATATGGAATATCATATTAACATAATATTCTAGAATGATAAAGAAATTAAACTAGTTATTTTCTAGGTCTCCATGCCACCTCTAGGTCAAACTAGGCCAAAATAATCAAACTAGGTCAACCTTGGTCAAACTAGTCAAACTTGGTAAACATAGACAATTCTAGGTCACACTATGTTATACTAGTAGTCCATATTAGTCAATATCTAGCTACTACTAGTCAATATTAGTTACACTAGTTATTAGTACTAAATATCTATATACTAGATAATATGATACTCTACGTCTCTTAGTACACTATAAACTTATATATACATATACTACTATATATAGTATCTTAGTATACTTTATAACTATATTAGTATCCTAAAGTATCTCACTAATCTCTAGGTATCATGGGATACCTACACCACACTTAATACCTTAACTTATATGGTATCCTAGTACCACATTCTAACTTAACACTTATACCTTATTCATATAATTAATACCATCAACCCAACTCACTAGCTATATACATTGATACTCTATTGGTATCTTAATACTCCACTTGGTATCTTAGGGTACCCACTTGATGTTTATACTGATAACCCATTACCCCACTACCATAATATAGCCTATATAAAGCTTATGCTCATAACTTAATATCTATCTTGTTAACCTTATATACATACACTGGTATCTAAATCTCCTTACTAACTGGTACATTAATGTATCCTCCACAAGAATCCATTGTCACCAGTCCTGACAGACCAACAAGCATACACGAGCACCACCAATTCCCCAACAACTGTTGATCCTATTGCCTACTGCTTGCAAGCTCCTACAACACTTAGAGTATTATTGTTGCTGATGTGCCTATTGATGTCCAGTCCTAACCAATACTCATATAAAGCCTTAACTGATACTAAATATCATTTTTTTGCCTCTTGAACCTCACTCCATAAATGTATCTAATACCTTGGGGACATAGACCTCTCTAGACTATCACAAACGACTGACAACACCCTTTATAACTGATACTAGTATCCACAAGAAGTCACCCTCACACATAGGTACAAGTTACTGCAGTCCCAGTTCTCAAATGCACACACAGACACTTAAACACTCTACACTAATTACTCATACAAGACACTAGTAACACTATGAACTCCAACACATTACTGATACTACACACATGGGAACATCACCAACCCCCAACCCATAATATATCACCATGGAACTGGTATCTTATAGTAACCATTAGTACTCTTAGACAATTACCCAATACCTAGAAAATAGGATTCTAACTGATACTGAAATCCCACACTTATATAACTGATATATCCCAACACTCTTATATACTCTTACTTTAACAACTCAACACTTCCCAATTTACTTGGCACTAACTTCCTACACAAGCACATGGATATCCTACCCACTACTTTTAATGCCTTTCATTGCTGCTGCTGTGAACCTCTTGTAGAATCTCTAACCTGATCCTTAACCATTAGACCTGACAGTATGGTAGTACCACAGGCACTAGCCTGCACTTCCATCCTCGTGCTTGGTTGTTGCAGACTTTTATACTAGTTTCTTGCCTCTGCAACGCTGCACCAAGGTGCAGAAATATAATAGTGAGCAAGGCACTCCCTGCAACTCAAGTTAGATTTGTTGCAACATCTAGCACAAAGCAATCGCTATGGTTTCTCACCACCTGAACCATCCTCCAATATTTGTACACCCATACATATACACACATAGACATACGTATGCATACCCAAATCTAACCGTGCGTATCATAAGATACCATAACACGATACTATGTATCCTATTAAGGACACATATACCAAATCTTGACTCAAAACGGACACAAAAATCCCTTTGGGGATACGTGCCGAACACTTGGTGGATCTAATTCAAAATTCCTCCAAATCGAGCCCAAAACATCATTCCACAAGAGAAAAACCTAGATCTATCCAAATAAAGGCTTCTAACACCTTGGTCTAGCATTAGAGAGTCAAATCCACCTATTGGAGGGTTCATATAGGTGTAATGGATATTCTTAATTACAAATAGAGTAGAAAATTGAGAGTTACCTAGGTTTTGAATGACCTCCTCGAAGAACTCCGAATTTGGACACGAGAAAGATGAAGTGGACACGAACCTCAACACATGGACTTCTCTTCAAGCTTCCTCTAGCAATGCCAATCTCCTTAGCCTCATTAAAATAAGAATGAGATGGATAAAAATTTGGGAATGGAGAAATTAGCATTTGCTCTCTAATTTTGGGAATAAAATTATAAGAAAAGGGAATGAGGGTTATTCATGAACAAGAGGCTTATATAGACTTCCTCTAGGGTTAGGGTTAGGGTTAGGGTTAGGTTAAGGAATGTTTAAATTGACACAAGTGTCCTTCTCATTCCTTCATGAATAGGATCTAACTAAACCATAGGGGAATTTTCTATTCATGGGTCTAAATAGGTTTAATAGAATTAATCTAGTCATGACTAACTATTTAATTGAGTCAATGAGTCAAGTCAAGTCAAGTCTAGTTAGGTCCACTAATATCAAGTCTAATTAAAATAGACTAGTCAACTAACCAATAATAATATTATTTACTATATATATTTATCATGCACATTATATATAAAATAAATAACACAATATTTATAAAAATAAAAAATAACAAAAATACCCCTATTTTAGAATGTGGTAGTGACAGGCTTACAACTCAGCTACTTGCTTCTTCAATTCTACCAGTTCACTGTTGTTAACTCTATAGACGTGTGAGATATCGGCTCTGCGCCTGGCACCAAATCTATAAAGAACTCAACATCTTAGTCTGGCGCTAAACCCAGCAACTCCTCCAAAAAAATATCTATGAACTCTGCTATCAACGGATATGACAACTCCTTCTCTTCCATTACGGTTCCACAGATGCATCCTTGCTCCGCTTCGCTGCTCCTCTGGCAATCTCAAACTTTGGCTCTCTTGGCGGTCGAAACAAAACTCTGCCTCCATGACAATCATTACTAGCATGGTGCCTACTCAACCAATCCATCCCGAGTAGAATATCGTAGCTCGGAAGTGGCATTACGAGTAAGCACGCGCTCAACTTCCAGCCTCCCAGTATAATTCTTCAATCCTTGCAAACATCACTAACCAGGATTATGCCTCCCCCAGTCGTGATCTTGCAAGTCCTTGCCAAAGGTTCAGACTCTAATCGATGCTTAAGAGCAAAAGATACAGATACAAAAGAATGGGAAGCACCGGTATCAAATAAAGCATAAGATGGAATGGAATCAAGAAGAACTGAACCTGATATCACATCTCAGACTGGCTCCTCCTCCTAAAATGTCATGGCGAAAGCCCGCCCTCGTGGTGCACCTCTCTGTTGTTGTTGTTGCTAGAAAAATATTGCTGTTAATTTTAAAATAAGGTCCCCTCTGTTGTCCCTCAGGTGGCCTCGCTGGTTCTCACTGTGCATGTGTTGCTCCCTGGCCAGCTCGAACTGGAGCTCCTAGACACTCCCACAACTGGTGGTCTATCTCTCTACAATAGAGATGGCCTAGCTCTCTAAAGTAGAGGCACACTCCAAGCCTCTTCCTACAAACCTCTCGTATATGTCTAATCTTCCCATATTGAGTATACTGCGGGGCCTGATGTGTTGGTTGGTCCTATGCTACTGGAAGTAGGGTTGTTTGGCTGGACCCGCACTACTGCTAGCTCCTCCTAACGTATCTCGCATCCTCTTGGATTTGATCTCTAGTCATCATCTCCCCTCTGTGCGTCCATTAGGATATCTCGAATATTGTTGTGTGGTGTCCTCTAGTGAGAGATTTGATCTCCCTAATCAAACCCTTCTAAAACTTTTGGTCCTTCCCTAGAGGATTATGTCCCTCTGCAAATCTGTCTAGTCTGCAGAACTCCGCTACGTAATCGTCCACCATCATACTCCCGTAGACGAGGTCTAGGACCTGGCTCTCTAGAGCACTCAGAGCCACATCTGGAAAGAACTTCTCCTTGAAAAGCTCTTTGAAAGCTTCCCAAGTCAGTCCTGGCGCCACGATCCTCGGGTCTGTACGGAATCATGTTAGGACAATGTCAAATATCTGGTTGCCCGCTACTGTCACTACCATATTTCAGGAATATTGGTATTTTGGTCATTAGTAATTTTCATAAATAATTATGTTATTTTATTTAATTAAATATGCATATTATATATATATATATATATATATATATATATATATATATATATATATATGGTTATGGTTAGTACGTGGACTATTTATTTAGTCATGACCCTAGTGGACCCAACCAACTTAACATAACAACTTATTAATTATTTTTGGACTAGCCCAAATAGACCATTTAGTTAACCTTGTTCTCTAATTAGAGAGAGAAGCTTCATAACAACTTATTAATTATTTTTGGACTAGCCCAAATAGACCATTTAGTTAACCTTGTTCTCTAATTAGAGAGAGAAGCTTTCACCCTTAATTATTTTCTTATGGCAACCACAAGGGGCGTTCTAGGTATTTTATATTACTTGGAGAAAGGAAAAGGGGTGGCCGACCCTAATAGAATGTCCTCCTCTCTCCTCCATTTATTTCACTCCATTTCTTTCCTAATTTAGTTCTTCTCCAAATAGTTTATTTTCCAACCCATTTCTCCATCCAATCCCAATCAGATTCCTCTCATTCTAATCACCAATGAGACTAGGAGCAAGTGTTGAACAAGAGCATTGGAGAATGGAGCCTTGGATCTAGAAGTTGGTGTTATTTGGAGTTCCCTTCGCTTTGCATTGGGAATCCATCTTCCAACAGGTAAAATCTGAGATTAACCCTTGTAATTGCATCTAATTAGAGTAATTATTTATTTAGAATCCATCCATGCATTAGGGCTACCCATGGGGAGAGGTTTGGGCTTTATTTGACCCATTTAGAGACTTTTACATAGAGTTTTATGTCAATTTTAGAAAAAATCCGAGATTGGCACACCAAGTATTTATTATTAGGTTTAGAGGACCCAAATAGGTTTGTTAGAGTATTGTGAGGCTATTTATATGTCCACAATTGGACACTAGTAGGCTGTATCATGATACGGTGTGATATTGTGTGATATGGGTTCATTTTGTGTGATTTTATGCAAATATCCTTATTTTCTATTGTAACAAGTCATATTTGTTATTATTATGAGTATTTGTTATATAGAAATGTCTAATTGGAGTAAGTTGAGGGTTTTGGCTTTCCAATTGGGAGTGTATCATAGTGTGTTGGACATTGCACTTATAGTGTTTAGCTTTATGACAAGAGTGTCACTTGTGCATGTATTTGGTTTAATGCCCTTGTGTTAGTATGTGTTATATATGTATATGAGTATGGATACACCTATATATATATATATATTACCTTAAATTGTATGAGTGTACATATAGCTATCACTGTGATTATGTGTGGTTACGTGTGAGGTGTGCAGTGGGTGTTAACGGTGAGGGAGGATTTTACTGTGACTATTTAGTATGACTGTGAGTGAGTGTATGATGGTGAGGGGCTCAGTTTCAGGTAGTGGGAGTTGTCCACAGCAACTGGAGGGTTGTGCAGAGCTTGAATGGTTCGGGTTTGGTGTAATCTATAGTGTTAGTATTACTTTAAATGCACATGTTAATATTTTTTCTTGTATCAGTCATAGAGGGGGAAAGTACTGTCTGTAAGGGTGCTTTATTAACAGTTGGATTATGGAACCTGGTCTCGAATGGAGGTATGTACAACAACTATAGACCCCTGCATGGATCTTGTGGTGTGGACTGTTGTACTGAGTATTTGAGTAATAGAAATTTTGGATAGCAACATCTAAGGGTGACTGACCTGGACTGAGCAAGGCACTACAAGTAGGTAGTGTAAGAGGGAGCTCGGGTATTCCCGGATGTTAAGGGTTATTATATTGGCAGCAATGCACCAATATGCATTATTATATGATCAGGTTATCGAGTTAATGCCAACTTATTTCAATTGACAGTGGCACCTAGGTGTGCAGGTGGTATGAAGTATCAGATTGGGGGCAAGTTAAGGGCAGTAAGTACAGGTAGGTAATGGCAGAGAAGTTACAAGTGACTGACTGTGTATGGACTCAGTTCAGTGATTGGGTTTTAGTTGGTTTTAGTGTATTAAGGGATCAGCTATTTAGAGTATCAGTAGGTTAGTGACTGCTAGTACAGTAAGGATTAAGTCATCAGTTAGTTGAGAATGATGGATTAGTTTGGTATCAGACTTGGTATATTCATATTTGTATGTATCAGACCTTAGTGTCAGTGGTTAAGCATCAGAATTAGTGAAGTATTAGATGTTCAGGTAAAGCAAGGGGAGATCCAAATTAGAATTAGTATGTGATATCTACAGCAGGGTGAGGGTGAAGGATAAGTGTTAGTGGTGTAAGAGTGAAGAGGTGGAATGTTGTGTCAGTAATTGAGTATCAGTTAGTGTAATATGTAAGTACAGTTAGTCCATGTATTAGTTAGATGCCTTAGTTAGTATAGGTTAGTGTATCAGTTATTGTTAAGTTAAGTGTCAACCATTAGCTGTTAACAATTAGATATTAATAACAGATAGAATTATCAGTTGTAATTAGTATTAGTTAACAGTCACATAAGTTAGTGAGTTATCAATAGTGCATAGTTAGAAGCCAGTAGTTAGTGATAATAGTGATAGTTGGAATATTGTATTATCAGTTAGTTAATTACTTGATTTTAGTTAAGGATTTAACTATATATACACCTAGGTAATGACTTAGTATAACTAAGATGAGACCTAGTATAACTAGTATAAGGTAATTAGAGACCAAATATAGACTTATAACCTTAGTATGGACCTAGTGAGACCTATAAATTGACCTAGAAGCAGGCATTAGTGTATTTTAACCCATTTCTCCTTTATTATACCTATGAACTTGATGTTTCTTAAATAGGAGTGTGTGATACCAGCTTGGGCATCGAGATACACTATTTGTTCAAGACCAGAGGCGAGTACATCTCTTAGTTACTTTTTATTTCATGATAGTGGATATATCACATGTTCTAGAACTGTTTACTTGATTCCGACATAGTAGCTACATGGACTGGTACTAAATGGATCCGGACATTGGATGTTATCCCCTACCATATTCAACGGGTACTCTTTCATATATATTTTATCGTGTGTATCGAGTATTGATTATCATATACTTTGTGTTCATACACTTCTCGTGTTCACACGCTGCTCGTGTTTAGTGTGCTTATATTCGTGTTCGTAACAATTTATAAGTATTGGTTGGGGATGGGGGGTAGGAGTTGGTTATGTGATCAAGCTTAATGTATTTGTGTACATGTCGATTATATATCACACATATAATCGAGTTACCATACTATATTCGTGTTCAAACCAAATCGATCACATAACGAACTTGTAGTCTATGGCATATTAACTAGTTTATCTATTTTTATTACTTACAGTTATTCATATTGACTGTTCTTTCATTCTAGTACTTCACATGTTTACTCTAGTTCATTTAAATTTTCTATTGCTAGTTATCTTGTATTTTTTTCTATTGCTTGTCATATATCCTCTACCATGTATTTGGAACTGCTTTCAGAGTTTTGTACTTCGTTCCAGTCCTGATTGGATATATTTTTCAAATGATTAGCTTATGAAGCAGTGTCCCACTTACTACGGGCTGCAGGACTTTGAACCATTAAAGGATACTCCCTAAGAGTAGGAGAATCTAGGGCTAGTGACTGAGGAGGCTTAGACTTATATTATTTAGATATTGTTTTAGTCTTATTTTAGACTCTTGGCATGTATATCTTATTTTGGGAGTTGCGTTGTGCCTAGACTTTATTGAGGATATATTTGTGACTCTTGTTCTTCTTTCCTATTACATATCGTGCTTTATCTTCCTTAGTTTGATATTGTGATTGAGTAGTGATATCTTATCATATTATTATATTTGTTCCCCTGTTTGGAGTTGATATGGCATGACAGGTACCATATACATATTGTGTGAGATATTAGATAGTATTATTGACCAAGACAGCATTTTACGTTATTCTTATAATGTAGGCTGGGCGTGGTTCACCACTCGTGCACTTATTCTGGGTGCGGGTCGTGACACATTTTAAGTGGTGGCCCATGCAGGCCTACGAAAAATCGCAAGTAGTGCAATTTCGTAGTTGTGCTCAGACTTAGAGTACTGCTACTAGCCTACTTTAGGATATAGGTTATAGACTGAGAGTATACTCAATCTTAGCTAGGAATACTTCTAGTTTACCATTTTTTGTTATCCTTATCAATCTGAATGCCTGTTTACTTTGAATAATTTTGTCCTTCCATGATGATATTTTATCTTACTCAATATTGATTTCCTTGTCTCAATCTATTTTCAGGATACCGCCTAAGATGAGATCTCAGCGCTCAGGCACAGTATTAGCGAGGTCGGTCACTTCGTCGCCTCAGAGGAGGGCACCAGCAGATACTACTCCATCAGCTCTAGCTCAGAGGGCCGTTTCACCCATCTAAGTGGGCTTTTTCTACAACAGCTTTTGAGGGTGCTCCACCTCCATCCCAGAGGACGGTACCCACAGCTTCACAGAGGACGGTGCCTACAGCTTCATAGGAGCTACCACCACCAGCAGTTGATCCGGTACAGGTGCTTACACTCTTTCAGCAGATGATGGAGGCACAGAGGGCCCAGGCAGAGGCCCAGCAGCACCAATCTGAGGTCATGAGGCATGGTATTGAGAATGCCCACCAGGTTGCACTCGCCATAGTCTAGAGAGTTTCCTTGGTCCAGCCACAGGTAGCTCCACCTCCACAAGCCATGCAGCAGCCAAGGTCGGGGACTATCATTGATTTTAAGAGAATAGGGCCTAAGGACTTTAAAGACATCAAAGGGATTATTTATGCAGATGACTGGATCGAAGACATAGAGAGAAACCTGTGGCTGGCCAGATTCCAAAAATACTACAAATGGAGGCAGCAGGGAGCATGATATTCAGGATTGACCCGAGGATCTCAGCATATGGACTTACTTGAGAAGCTTTCAATAAGCTTTTCAAGGAGAAGTTCTTCCCAGATGTGGGTCTGACTTCTCTAGAGAGCCAGTTTTAGTACCTCGTCCAGGGCAGCATGATGGTGGATGAGTACTCAGCAGAGTACTGTAGATTGAGTCACTTTGTGGAGGGACATAATTCTCGGGGGAAGGCCTGATAGTTCAGAAAGGGTCTGAACAGGGAGATCAAATCCTATACTAGCGGACATCGTACCACTACCTTTGAGGAGATTCGAGCACAGGCGCAGCTGGCAAAGGATGATTTGAAGCTTGGCTTCAAGAGGATGAAGGATCCTTCAGGAGATAGCTGTAGTACGAGACCAGCAAAGCGGCCTCACTTTCAGCAGCAGCATCAGAGATACTTCCAGAAGCCGTGGTAACAGTTTTCCGTACCAGCTAGAGCGCCAGTATAGTAGGCACACCAGATTCAGAGGCCAGCTTAGTCGGCTATCCCTTACCCATTCAACAAGAAGTCGAGACATAGATGGGATGTGTATAGGATGAGATTGGGCCAGTGTTTGTTCTGTGGATCAGGAAACCACCAGTTGAGGTCTTATCCTAGGTCTCCAGCTCGTCCAGCGCAGGATGGGGCCCAGGCATAGAGAGCACTTATGAGACCACCAGCAGGACAGCAAAGTGGACCTTAATTGCCGACACAGTAGTAGAGGTTCGTACAGCACTAGCAGCAACAGAAAGGTACGCAGTATGGGCAAACTTTCGCCTTGACCGTCGAGGAGGAGGAGCCAGTTGGAGATGTCATTTCAGGTTTATTCTATCTTAATTATTTTCCAGCTCATGCTTTATTTGATTCTGGTGCTTCATATAATTTCGTATCATTATCTTTTGCTTTGAAGCATCATCTTGAGACTGAACCGTTGGCGATAACCAAGATCATGATCAGGGGTGGCATTATCCAGGTCAGTGATGTTTGCAAGGACCGGAGAGTTTTTTTGGGAGTCTGAGAGTTGAGCGTGTGTCTACTCGTAATGTCACTTTCGAGCTACGACATAGTACTCGGGATGGATTAGTTGAGTAGGCACCATGCTAGTATTAATTGTCGTGGAGGCAGAGTTTTATTTCAGACGCTATGAGAGCCAGAGTTTGAGTTTGTCAGAGGAGCAGCGGAGCAGAGCGAGTGAGACTTTTGTAGAGTTTGGTGGAAGAGCAGGAGCCACTACATCCGTTGATTGCAGAGTATATGGACGTCTTTTCGGAGGAGTTGCCGGGGTTGCCACCAGACCAAGATATGGAGTTCTCTATAGACTTGTGTGAGATATTATATAGTATTGTTGAACAAGACAGCGTTCTACGTCGTTCTTACGATGTAGACTGGGAATGGTTTACCACTCGTGCCCTTATTCTGGGTGAGGTCGTGATAGCTGCCTATACCTGTAGGCCCTCCAGAATCTGTACTAGCCTCAGGGCCCTCTCTACGTCCTCGAACCAATCATCGGCGTACAATATCCCTTCGATGCCCCTGAAGTTCTTCGGCCCCATCCTCTTAAAGTCAATATGGTATCCAGTCTTGGCTGGTACGATATGGGATGAAATGGTACGGTCTGTGACTGAACAAGCATACCTTCTCCACAGTAGCAAGTGCTAACAGGTAGCACTCTCGATGTCCTAACATAGAACGTCTGTCAGCCTCTGCTGTGCCGTAATCAACTCCTGGAATATAGCGAACATTTATGTCCCGTCTGCTAGCATAGGTGTGGGGGTCGAAGATCCTCCGTGACTAATGGAACAGTCCTCGTAACTGGTGGTGGAGCACCCCCAAAAGCTGCTGCTGAAATGCCCATCTGGACTGGTGAAGCAATCCTCTGAGCGAAAGAAGGCGGACCAGTCATTATTTTCTCTTTCTGAGGTGATGAAGTAACGGACCTCGCCGAAACTGCTTCGGAGCGCTATGATCTAATCTTCGGTGGCATCCTGAAGACAGATTCAAACAAAGAATAAATATTGCGCAAGATATGATAGCATCAAGGAAGAAAAGTAATATTTCAAAGAAAGTAATTAGTTTGAATGATAAAGATAGAAATTTTAATTGATTAGAAATGTTCCTAGTAGTGATTAAGTATCCTCTCATCCTATATCCCTAGTCCTATATCCTATATTAGGCTTGTAGTAATACTGTAAGTCTGAGTAGTACTACTGAGAAGACTTTTAGACCAACATGGGCCACCATAAGAATGTGTCACGATCCGCACCCGGTGTAAGGGCACGAGTACGTGGGTACGTCCAGCCTATGCCGCAACATCGGTGGTAGAACGCTGTCTAGGTCAACAATAATATCTAACATCTCACACAATATATAATATATACATGTCAAGATATCTCAACTCCAAAATAGAGGACAATATGATAATATAATAATAGTAAATAATACTCGATCATAATAACAAACTAGAGAAAGATGTGGCACGATTATGAATAGAAAGAAAGAAATAAAGTCACAATACATCACAAGTCCAAGTCTAATCTCAACACAAGACATCAAATAATAATACAATGCCAAAGTATCTAACTAACATAAACAATATCATGAATAAACTAACTATGCCTCATCAATTGCTGGTACTAACTCAACCGGTTCTACGGGTGATATATCAACTGGCTCGCCATCCTGTAGCTCATAGTACGTAGGACATCAGTCATCTAATGAATCATTTAAAATATATATCCATTCAGGATTAGAGCGAAGTACAACCCAAATAGCAGTTCCAATAATTGACAAAAACTATGAAACAGTAATAGCAATAAAAATAAATGATGGAAGTAACTGAACTAGCATATATCACGAGAAAGAGCATCATGGTAAATAATAGAAAAATTGATAACAATATGGTGAGAAATAATAATGTAATAAACAGGAATAAAGGAAACAATATATAAATGTGCCTTAAAATATTAATAAGATAATGTGATCGTCTTGGGCCTAACACGGGCTATATATAAAAGGTGAACTAGCTTGATCACGCGTGAGTTACATGATCTGCTAACTATCACGGGCTACACTAAATCACGGGCTATAAGGTATGATCACATATCCATTAATACTTCCCCAACCACCGACAAGTACACGTATCCAAATCATGACACATTATAACACGTATATCACACTGTACGGTCTATAATATCATACACTATGATCATGATCTATATATTTAATAAGATATTACGGTAATCACTTAGTAATCACGAGCACGACACGGCAATCACTGAGTAACCACGACAATAATATCTCATGACCAAGATCCACGTATACCAATCCATGAAACCATCGTGTCAAGAATCAAATATCTCAATACTAAATACATGAAACATAGAGGCTATCCAATAAGGAAACTATAAGATAATGTACTCGCTTGTGGTCCTGAGCAAATGGTATATCTCGATGTTTGAGCTGGTGTCACACTCACATAAATATGAATATCATGCCAATGGGTGTGAAGAAGTGATAACTAAGCTAAAATATGCTGAAATATAATTTTTTGGCCATTTTTAGGTCATACTAGTCAAACTAGGTCAGTACCTTGATTAGAGTTCTAAATACCTATAAAGTTGGTTTACATGGTCATATTAACTAACACCATACTAATTCTAGGGTTCCTAATCATACTAGTAAGTCTAAAGGTACTAGATATCATATAACTATATAACCCATACCTTGACTCATGTCCTACTAGTACCCAATTACCTTAACTACGAATCCATACGATATATACACATATATACATATTTATATACACTATTATCTGGTAATATCTTAGTTTAACTTAATATCTAACTTAGTACAAATACCTCATAACCTAACCCAACAACTATATTTAGATATCTGGTTACTTAACCCATACCATATTAAGTAATTTAATACTTCTAGACACTAGCATACTTCCTAGGATACTCACTCATGTGATACTTATACCAAAGCTGAGATACCCTAGCTACTAGGCACTGAAACCTTAAGGTCTTAATTTAAATAGCACCCTCGCTTTGTTACAAATTCCTCCAGACAACTATACTCCACTTTGGTTCTCACCAACTGATACTATGTGCTACACACCAAATATACAATCTATGTGCACCAACTTACTCATACAGCAATAACCTCTTCTAAGGTCTGCACTCAAGTGTTCTCAAACACTTACTTCCCAGGCCTACAGTACCTCACTTCAAAGTATTTACCTGAGCCTTAGCCGCAGCATGCACCAAGGTGCAGACTCCCCCTTGATCCACACAAAGCAATACTGCACAGTCATATGCAGTTGCCCGACTCCTCACAATTTCCTGCAGTCAAATGCTCAAGTCCCCCAATATATGATCACTGATACTCTGTATCAGTCCCCCAGACCAACTGGTGCTGCTAACCTATCTAAAATTCGATCACACTCTGATACATGCTGCTGATTTATTCACCAACACACACTGGACCAGTATGATGCCCCAAGTGTGCAATTTTACTCCCCAAAACTAGAATTACATAGTCACTGAAAGCCTGACTCACTTCCCATTGCCTGCTACCTGACCCTTGCTCTATACACTGGTATTGTATCATAAACTGAACCCCCAACTTGTTGTTCAGTTGCTCCCTCATGTTACCCCCCCTTAATTTGCTGTACACAACTACTCCATACCCAACTACAGGTCTTACTTACTACAGGGGCTCAAGAATTTAGTTGATATTGTTGTTAATTGCAGCACACCCCCAACTCTATAGTATTATTCCAACATTATCACACTCTCATATAACACTAATGCATACATAGAAGTATATTGATATACCAAGGCCCAAACACATCTAGTATATATCCACACACACACACACACACACACACACACACATATATAATAATGACTCACAAATGCTTCATATATATATATATATATATATATATATATACACACACACACACACACACTAGCTAATAGCCAAATCAACAAACACCTATCTATTCTACTATATAATGCCAAAACTAGGCTTCACCGTAAAAAAATTTTGTTCCAAAAATACCCTTCAACATATTTAGTAATTAAAAAGAATACCTACAATAAATTCCACTGACAACCATTTAAGAGATGCAATAATGATAACCATTTACGGAAATCAAAGGGTTCATGCTACTTGCTAAGTCTTTTAAATTGTTACCAAAGAATTCGAAGGGTTGAACCATTAACCTATATAATTGAAAGCAGTAGAAATAAACTAACTCATCAACATCATTCACTCCAATATACGTGCAAAGCACGTACATATATACTAGTAGTGCATAATTAGGAATTCCATGATACATACCTAAATGAGGGTCAGAACTCACAATACACCACAATAATTATTCCTACACATCAATTACATACAATAGGGATTAAAGATCATTTATACAAACCACCCAAAAATGAGTTCTATATCACACCATATCACAAAATACTATGATACGCTCTACTTGTGTCCAATTATGGACACATATCTAGTCTCACAACCCCAATCTAAGTCTAATTAGATCTAATTGGTCTCATGACACACACTTGGTGTGTTAATCTCGAAATTCTTCCTAATTGGACATAAATTACCATATAAATTCTATAATACAAGTCATATGAACATAGTTCTTGGTCCTATGGGTAGCCCTAAGCCAAGAGATAATTTTTAACGGTTAAATGCATGAATTAGAATCTAAATTAAGGGATGGATTCAAAAATTATCTACTGGGAGATGGATTCCCAATGAATGCTCAATGGACACAATCTTCTTGCCAATACCTTCTCCTTCAAGTGCTCCTTGCAATCCAAACTTTAATGCTTCTTAGATGATAGAACTGAGAGGGAATGGGTATGAATTGGATTGAATTTGGTGGAAGAATAAAGTAAATTGTGGATAAACTAAATTGGGGATCTAGAATAAAATAAAATAAAGAGGAGAGAGAGTGAGACCCCCCTATTGGTGGCGGGCCCCCTCTATCCCCTTTCCCAAACAACTATAATTTTCCAATGTACCATCACTAGTTAATTATAAGAAATAATTAGGAAGGACTATATTGGAAAGTCTTTAAACTAATATAAATTAATCTAATCTCCTTAATTAATTAAGGAAAATGGTCTAATGGGCTTAGTCTAATATTGGGCTCAATTTGTCATAAAAATCCAATGGGTCCACTAATGACAAGTCCAATAAATTAGGCTAGCCCATAAACAAATAATAAATAGTAAAAAGCACAATATTAGTTAATATCCTAATATAAATAATATTAATTCACCAAAGATAAATATATGCAAAAAGAGTAAAATACCCACATCTAGAAATGTGGTAGTGATAATAAACAGAAATACAAGATGGAGATAAATAATGGCAATAAGAATTACTGGTGAGTATAAAATACTAGAAATAAGAAATGCTGGAGAATATATCATCATCAATAACTCAACTAGCAATGAACAGAAATACAAGTGCATGCTAGAACAATGAACTGAAAATACATGAATAAAATATCTAGCTAAGTGTGTGAAATATCAGTCTATCATGTGATCGGCTTGGGACAGATCAGGCTTGTTACATATGATTAGCTATGATTCATGTAAGGTCGGGCTAACCATCCAGTTAGCTATTATACGAGCAATAGTCAGGCTAATCATACATAACAGGCTATGAGGCATGTAATAGTCAGGCTGCACCCGACGTAAGGTATGGGGTGAGCTATGATGCATGTAGAGTAGGGTATGATCACATAATCTACTAATATCTCCCCGTCCCCAGCTAGCACGATGGATTCCAATCAAGACTCCTCGTGACAGGACTCGATAATGCTAACCCATGTATCCAATAGTGTCAAAATCAAGTACGCTATACATCTAGAATCATAGAGATGATCAACATAATAAAAACTGTTAGAGAATTCACTCGCCTGTGGTCCTTAGCTGGAATGAATCAGAGTCCAAGTCACAGTCCAAATAACCTATGTATTATAATTTTACCATGTCAAAAGATAATTTATTTTAATTTATTTAATTTTGGAATAATTACTCTAAAAACCTATTTTAATCTTATTATTCTAATTTTTAGGTTAATTCCTAAATTTTGTCCAAAAAAACTAAATTTTACCAATTCGAGACTCATGGCACGTAAATTGAGGCGATCTGTTGACCAAAAAGTCAATCGATGCAAACTCGACTTTCATGCATGGTTTTCTGTAGATTTCAGCGTCAAAAACATGCTAGAATTTATGGCTCAACCGAATTCAAATTTGTTTGAAAATTATTGCACATACCTAAAATCGCATTGTGCAACGATGGTTGATTGTTAACCTAGAAGTTCTACAGAATTAACAGTATAGAAATATTTTGTATTAAATCCTGGAAAAAATATATATCAATTATCTCGACATTAGATTTCCGAAACTTTAAACGTTTAGTGATTATGATTCTTGGTTCTCCCGAATGCCCGAAAACATCGAGACGCGTCTATTTTTGGATATGCTATGCTCTACAAATTTTTCAGAATTTAATATTCATAATTTCGTGAAACAATTTATATATTCAAAAAAACTAACCTCAATACGGTTCTAACACAAGAAACTAGGCTACATTTGGTGTTCGGAGCTATGAGTAATGGCTTCTGGAAGATGAAGAAAACCCTAGATGACAACTCCCCTTAAATCTCTCTCTCTAAAATAATTATTATAATTAAGATTATTATAATATATATATATATATATATATATATTGGCTGTGGCGGAATTAAAAGTAATAGGCTGACACATGTCAAAATCTGATTGGATGGTTTTGTTTGTATTATTTATTTTCGATTTGCCTTTATCAAAATATTATTTAAGTCATTTTAAATCTAAATAACTCAAAATAAACATTTAAAATAATCATAAAAATTTGGAAAAATTATAAAAATATAATTTGAACCCAAAAACCCTACAAAAATACTTGGGATAGTTTTATGTTCATAAATTTCCTACTATAATTAGGAGAAGCTCTAAAAATTAGTTTTACCTATTTAACTAAAATAAATATTATAAATATTCCAAAAATTCTAAAAAAATGCAGAAAATATAAAATAATATTATAAATCCTAGAAAATTATGTGGGTCCATTCTATATTCCTTGGCTTGCACAATAAATTCTAGAAGTCCTAGAAAATTAGTTATTAACCTAAATAACTCCCAATAAATACTAAAAATACTCAAAAAAAATTCAAAAAATTCTACAAAATATATTTGATTATTTAGAACCTAAAATAAAAGTTTAAAATATTTTTAGTTGTGTTTGATTATAAAATAAATTCTTAAAACTCCTAAAAAATTAATGTTACTAGTTTTTAATTAACAAGAAATTGTAAAAAAATTCTAATACCACCAAATTAACCTAATAACAACATTTAAGTAAGAATTTTAGGATATAGAGGTTTGAATAAAACATTGATTAATAATTCATAATATACTCAATCATAATAACTATGGAAATAAATGGCACGATGAGATATAAAGATAAGGAGTACTGACATAAGTCAAGCACAACAACCAAAATACAACAGTAATCTAGGGTCTAGCTGTCCAACATAAAAAGTCTCAATAATAGTCTCAACATAAATATAATCCAAGTCTCAGGTTTTAGAACAAATAATACATAGATAGAACTTTCTACACGACTGCAGGTGGTGTCTCCTCTAAGAAGAGTGACTACTCTAGGATATCTGGTACATAGTCTCCCTCTATACCTAGGCCATAGTGAGTAGGACATAAGTCCTCAAGGTCCTCTGAAAAATGTTATCCAGTCATGATTGGAGTGAAGCACAAGCACTAAACAGCAGTTTCATTTATATTGACAAAAACTATATATAGTGTAAGAAAATACAAGATAAAAAAAATATTAGAAATAAGGCATACTGGAGAATATGTAATCAGCAATAGTACAAACTAGCAATGAATAGAAATATGTGAATGCTAGAATAAGTGAACTGGAAATAAAGAAATAGAATCTCTAGCTAAGTGTTTCAAAATATCAGTTTATTATGTGATCGGCTTGGGACGAGATCAGGCTTGTTATATATGATTGGCAATGATACATGTGAGGTCAAGCTAACCATATGGTTAGCTATTATGCGAGCAATAGTCAGGCAAATCATATATAACAGGCTACGAGGCATGTAAATGGTTAGGCTAAACCCGACGTAATATGTGGGGTGAGATATGATGCATGTAAAGTGGGGTATGATCACAATAATTTGCTAATATTTCTCCGTCTCCAGCTAGCACGATGGATTCCAATCATGACTCCTCATGACAGGTATCTTTGATGTTAATCCGTATATCCACAATATCAGAATCAAGTATACTATACAACTAGAATCATAGAATTAATCAATATAATAAAAACAGTCAGAGAATGTACTCTTCTATGGTCCTGAGCAAAGTGTGTCAAACTGAGTCCATCTCGGTATCTCAAAGACCTAAATATAGAATATTATATTAACACAATATTCTAGAATGATAAAGAAATTAAACTAGTTATTTTCTAGGTCTCCATGCCACCTCTAGGTCAAACTAGGCCAAAATAATCAAACTAGGTCAACATTGGTCAAACTAGTCAAATTTGGTCAACCTAGCCTATTCTAGGTCACACTATGTTATACTAGTCCATATTAGTCAATATCTAGCTACTATTAGTCAATATTAGTTACACTAGTTGTTATTAGTACTAAAATATCTATATTATAGATAATATGATACTTTATGTCTCTTAGTACACTATAAACTTATATATACATATACTACTATATATAGTATCTTAGTATACTTTATAACTATATTAGTATCCTAAAGTATCTCACTAATCTCTAGGTATCATGGGATACCTATACCACACTTAATACCTTAACTTATATGGTATCCTAGTACCACATTCTAACTTAACACTTATACCTTATTCATATAATTAATACCATCAACCCAACTCACTAGATATATACCTTGACACTCCAATGGTATCCTAATACTCCACTTGGTATCTTAGGGTACCCACTTGATGTTTATACTCATAACCCATAACCCCACTACCATAATATAGCATATATGAAGCTTATGCTCATAATTTAGTATCTATCTTGTTAACCTTATATACATACACTAGTATCTAAATCTCCTTACTAACCGGTACACTAATGTATCCTCCATAAGAATCCATTATCACCAGTCCTGACAGACCAACAAGCATACACGAGCACCACCAATTCCCCAACAACTGCTGATCCTATTGCCTACTACTTGCAAGCTCCTACAGCACTTAGAGTGTTGTTGTTGCTGCTGTGCCTATTGATGTCCAGTCCTAACCAATACTCAGATAAAACCTTAACTGATACAAAATATCATTTTTTTGGCCTCTTAAACCTCACTCCACAAATGTATCTGATACCTTGGGGACATAGACCTTTCTAGCCTATCACAAACGACTGACAACACCCTTTATAACTGATACTAGTATCCATAAGAAGTCACCCTCACACATAGATACAAGTTACTGCAGTCCCAGTTCTCAAATACACACACAGACACTTAAACACTCTAAACTAATTACTCATGCACGACACAAGTAACACAATGAACTCAAACACATTACTGATACTACATACATGGGAACATCACCAACCCCCATCCCATACTATATCACTATGGAACTAGTATCTTATAGTAACCATTAGTACTCTTAGACAATTAACCAATACCTAAAAAATAGGATTCTAACTAATACTCAAATCCCACACTTATATAACTGATATATCCCAACACTCTTATATACTCTTACTTTAACAACTCAACACTTCCATATTTACTTGGCACTAACTTCCTACACAAGCACATGGATATCCTACCCAATACTGTTAATGCCTTTCATTGTTGCTGCTGTGAACCTCTTGTAGAAGCTCTAACCTGATCCTTAACCATTAGACCTGACAGTATGGTAGTGCCACAGGCACTGGCCTGCACTTCTATCCTTGTGCTTGGTTGTTGCAGGCTTTTATACTAGTTCCTTGCCTCTGCAGCGCTACACCAAGGTACAAAAATACAATAGTGAGCAAGGAACTGCCTGCATCTCAAGTTAGATTTGTTGCAACACCTATCACAAAGCAATCGATATAGTTTCTCACCACCTGAACCATCCTCCAATATTTGTACACCCATACATATACACACATAGACACATACATACATATGCATACCCAAATCTAACCGTGCATATCATGAGATACCATGTCACGACACTACGTATCCTATTTAGGACACATACACCAAATCTTGACTCAAAATAAACACAAAAATCCCTTTAGGGATACGTGTCAGACAGTTAGTGGACACGATTCAAAATTCCTCCAAATCGAGCCCAAAATATTATTCCATAAGAGGAAAACCTAGATCTATCAAAATGAAGGCTTCTAACACCTAGGTCTAGCATTAGAGAGTCAAATCCACCTATTGGAGGGTTCCTATAGGTCCAATGGATTTTCTTAACCACAAATAGAGTAGAAAATTGAGAGTTACCTAGGTTTTGAATGACCTCCTCGAAGAAATCCGAATTTGGATACGAGGAAGACGAAGTGGACACGATCCTCAACACATGGACTCCTCTTCAAGCTTCCTCTAGCTATGCCAAGTTCCTTAGCCTCCTTGGAATGAGAATGAGAGGGATAAAATTTGAGAATGGAGAAATTAGGGTTTGCTCTCTAATTTTGGGAATAAAATAATGAGAAAAGGGAAGAGGGTTATTCATGAACAAGAGGCTTATATAGACTTCCTCTAGGGTTAGGATTAGGTTGAGAAATATTTAAATTGACACAAGTGCCCTTCTCATTCCTTCATGAATAGAATCTAACTAAACCATAGGGGAATATTCTATTCATGGGTCAAAATAGGTTTAATAGAATTAATCTAGTCATGACTAACTATTTAATTGAGTCAATGGATCAAGTCAAGTCTAGTTAGGTCCACTAATATATAGTCTAATTATAATAGACTAGTCAACTAACCAATAATAATTTTATTTACTATATATATTTATCATGAACATTATATATAAAATAAATAACACAATATTTATAAAAATAAAAAATAACAAAAATATCCCTATTTTAGAATGTGGTAGTAACAAGTCTATCCCCTTTAGAAAATTTTTGTCCTCAAAATTTAATTAAACTAGTACAAGAATAAAATCAGGCAAAGAATTTATACCTCAAGTCTCGAAGAGATAAGGGTACTACTCGCATATTTTGTCCTCTCTCTCCCAGGTTGACTCGCCTGGAGAGTGATATCTCCATGCAACATGAACTAAAGGAATAGTCTTGTTCCGCAATACCTTCTTTCTGTGATCCAAGATCTCTACGGGCTGCTCAGGATAGATGAGAGTCGGACCAACCTCGATCTTCGAATGATCTATTACGTGACTAGGATCTACCATGTACCATCTCAACTACGACACGTGGAACACGTCATGTACTCCCTCTAGTGCAAGCGGCAAGTCTAGTCTATAGACCACTGTACCGACCCTCGCAAGAATACCGAAAGGTCCGATGTAACGTGGACTAAGCTTTTCACCTCCACCAAAATAAATTTTGCCCCGTGTCAGAGAAATTCGTAGGAACACCAGATCTCCAACCTAAAATAAAACAGTCTTAACACGCAATCTAAAACAAAACAATCACAAGCCAAAAATAATAAAACCTATACCTGAAACTCTAAGGCTCTACGGTGGCTATCGGTCCAATGTTGCTGTCTGTCCTGTGCCACTCAAAGTCTATCTCTGATGAGTTTCATATTTTCTACTACATCCACGACCATCTCTGGTCCTAACAACGCCCTCTCTCTCCGACATCATCCCAAGATAACGGTGTGCGATACCTCCGTCCATATAGAGCCTCGAATGGTGATATCTAAATGCTGGCCTGGTAGCTGTTATTGTAAGCAAACTCTATCAGGTGTAGATGATACTCCCAAGAACCTCCGAGATCTAGAATACAAGTGTGTAGCATATCCTCGAGAGTCTGAATAGATTTTTCAGACTGCCCGTCTGTCTAGGGGGTAGTATGCAGTACTGAACTTGAGCTGAGTGCCCAAGCTAGCCTGCAAACTCCTCCAGAAGTGGGAAGTAAAATGACTATCCCGATCCGAGATGATGCTCACAGGAACCCTATATAATCTGACAATCTGTCGCACGTACATCTATGTTAGCCTCTCCGTCGACATATCCACTTTGAATGGTAAGAAGTGGGCTAATTTAGTCAACCTATCCACGATAACCCAAATCGTGTCTTTTTCTCCTGGAGAACGCAGAAGTCCTGAAACAAAATCCATAGTCACGTGCTCCTACTTCCACTCTGGGATAGGTAAAGGCTAAAGCAAACCACCTGGCATCTGTCGATCCACCTTTACCTGCTGGCACACTAAACACCGGGATACAAAGCATGCTACCTCGCGCTTTATGCCATACCACCATACGTGCTCCCTCAGGTCTCGATACATCTTGTTGGCATCGGGATGCATCGAGTACTGAGAGCGATGTGCCTCTTGTAAAACCTCCTCACGCAGCTCCCTGCTCGGTACATATATCCTAGTACCATGATGTAATGACCCATCATCAGCACTAGTGAAGTCGTCTGACAATCCTGTTCGAACCTGTGCCCTGATACTCCTCAGAGCCTCATCATCATATTGTGCAGCTCTGATTCTGTCCATCTGCTTGGACTGTATCTGTAATCCCTGTATCTGAATCTTAATACCTGGAACTAGCACCTCAATTCCCAAGCTCTCAAGATCAGCCAATAAATATCTATTTATCGTCAAGTACATAGCCATCGGATACCTGCTCAAGGCATTGGCAACTACGTTGTCCTTTCCTGGGTAGTAATTTAATGAGATATCAAATTCTTTCATCAACTCCAACCACCTCCTCTGCTCATGTTCAGCTCCTTCTGTGTAAACACGTACTTCAATCTCTTGTGGTCTGTGAAGATCTCCACATGCTCTCCATATAGATAGTGTTTCCACAGCTTTAGAGCAAAAATAACTGCTGCCAACTCCAAATCATGGGTGAGATAGTTCTTTTCATGAGGATGTAATTGCCTAGAAGAATAGGCAATTACCTTCCCGTGCTGCTGAAGAACGCAACCCAAACCCTTCCCTGAAGCCTCACTGTAGATAGTGAATCTACTTGTCCCCGATGGCAACATCAATACTGGAGTTGTCATCAATCTCTTCTTCAGCTCATCAAATACGGACTGACAATCCTTCATCCCAACAAAATTTACATCTTTCCTGCTCAGCCTAGTCATTGGCTCTGCAATCCTAGAGAAGTCTTGTACAAACCTCCTATAGTATCCTGCTTGTCCGAAAAAGCTCATGATCTCAGCTACCGAACTGGGAGTAGCCCACGACTCCACTGCCTCGATCTTCTTTGGGTTAACTGAGATTTCGTCACCCATCACCATATGCCCAAGGAATTCAACCTTGTCAAGGAAGAACTCGCACTTTGAAAGCTTCCCATAGAGCTCATCCTTCCTGAGAGTCTCCAAGATCATCCTCAGGTGCTCTTCGTGCTTCTCTGGGGTCTTCGAATACACAAGAATGTCATCTATGAACACCACCACGAACTTGTCAAGGTACTGGTGGAACACCTTGTGTCACTACCACATTTTTTAGGAAAGAGTATTTTAGTAATTTTATATTTAATTAAATATTGTACATGATAAATAATTATTTGTTGTATTATTTAATTATTGTTAGATGGTACTTATTTATTTTGGACTTGCGTTAGTGGATCTAACTAGTTTAGTTTAGACTCATGGACCAACATGAATTAATTGTTCCCAATTAGAAGGCCCATTGTTAAGGAGATGGATTAAATTAATTAAACCATTAGACTAAAAACTTTCCTCCTTAATTATTCCTTCATGAGAGGCCCCATGGGGTATATTGGACAATTCATAGTAACTTGAGGGAGGGGAAAGGAAGCCGGCCTATAATAAAGAGGGGGGGAGGGAATTCTCTCTCCTCTTTTCATTTTAAAACTAGATCTAGAATTGCCCTCAACCAAATTCCTTCATTCTCACTTCATTTCTCTACCAAATTTTATTCCAATTCCTTCCTAAATTACTATTGGAGACTAGTAGAGCAAGGATCTAGAAGGAGGAAGCAATGATCTACAAAGAGGAGCAAGGATCTACAAGTTGGAGATAATTTTATCACATTTAGAAGTTGTATTGAGAATCCATCTCCCAATAGGTATAATTCAGTTTTTTCTCTTAATTTAGGTTCTAAATCTGAGATTTAACCATGAAAAATTAATCCATATGCATAGGCTACCCATAGGATTTGGTTTTGTATTCATAGGAGGCCTATTGAGAAAGTTATAGTACTTTTTCTGTCAATTTTTGGGAAATTCCGAGATTGACAATTATTGTGTGTGTCAATTGGTCCTATAGATCAATTGGGTATGTGCTTATGCGTTTGGGGCTAGTTTCGTGTCCACAATTGGGTACGTGTAGGTCGTATCCCAACGATTTGGTGATATGTGTTGATTTGGAGGTTTTTCCTCCGACACGGGACTTTGTACATGTCATATTTTGACACGGACACGTAGATTTGTATTTGACTCTTCGTATTTTTTATAAATAATATATATGACTTGTTCGTGTCCTTTAGGATATATTTGGATGTGTGGTGGACTCGTGTCACATGCGTATCCTAGATCTAGTGGGATACGGCATGATACTCATATGTAGATCTATTTCTTGTGTTCTTGGAGATGTAATTGTATATATATATATAGATATATATATATATATATATATATATATAATATGGTATATATAATTATGCTTCTTGTGTCTTAGATCTATGTATTTATTATGTATAATGTATGTAGCTATTCTTATATATGTATATATAATTGTATATGGTAGCATGTATAAATATGCATATGTAAAAAGATATTTATAGGTTGTTATAATTATAATTATATAATGTGTGTTATATATGGTGAATGATTTTATATATATATATATATATATATATATATATATATATATATATTAATATGTATGTGTGTGTATGTTACTATGTGTATTACGTACATAATACTATGTGAGGGTGTATGTTGTCACGCCCCGATCCCGAAAGGGTCAATCGTCCTCGCCGGATCCTTTACGGAACCGATTCGTCCTCGCTTGGGGCGTGATGCCATGCGAGCCTGGAGTTGCGCTTGCACAAGGCAAGAACTTGCAGTTTTAGGAACCCATTTTGAAACACAATTTATAAAATACATTCACAGAGATTTGAACATAAATGCGGAAGAAACATGCTTTTTCATTGATAATTCAGAGTAATTTACATAGAGTTTACATTGATGCGCCTTCTCGGCTATTTGAATTGTATTACAAAAGATAACTCAAAATGCAGGGCACGCTCCGTCAGATAGTCCACGTCGTTTGTACATTACGCCCTTGTATAGATTGAAGTACCTGCCTCCAAAATGAACTGACTCCAGCTATACTTCAAAATAGAGGTGCTCCTAACGCCTCCTCGCTATGCTCTAGCGTTGCACCGTCTGAGTGCCTGAAATAGTTGCCCACAACGTGGGTCAGTACTCAACTTATACTGGTGAGCGGGATGAACCCACTCGACTAAATCGACACTAGCTTGTTAGGGGCGAGCATGCATTAAGATAGCTTCTATAAGAAAGCAAGTGAAATCAATTCATATTAGTTGCATGTTTTGATAGGAATGAATATAGTATCGAATCCAACCAGTACACCGATTGCTTACTCAATCGATGCACGCCTTCCCTGAAATGAAACACAAGTATACTTACCATCTGCACAAGACAATAAGTTAGCATGCGTTCTAGTCTATGCGGTCATTGGTGTGATCGACACCTTAGGGACATATTTCAAGCATTAGCGGCGCGCCCTATCAGCCCGGGTAGCAAGCCCTACTGGAGGTCCCGCTATGCATCGTGACGAGCACGAATTAAATATTTCCCTCCGGATCGATACGGTTCCAGTGCCCCGGAAAGCCGTTTCGAGGAAATGCCAAACCCTGTGCACAAGTTGTCCCAGACCATGCAATGCATGAATAATTCATATTACATACAATGCATCGAAATAAACAGAAGAAGTAAAGCAGCACATATATATATCTCATACAACAGTTCATATTTTCTCAAGCGGTATTCCGATTCAGTTATCCCATAAGTCCAAACTCTATCCGAGGTACTAGGCCGCCACCAACAACCAACTTTCCTTATAAACAAGCTTAAATTATAAGATGTGCAAGCATATGATAAATTAGTCTACAAAATCCATGTTCCTTTCTTAGTGGCTAGCATGCATGTGGCTAAGGATTTCCTAGGCGTCCAACCGGGCATCATCGAGTGAACGTTTGAAACATTAGAGATGTGGGCGTGAAGAAGTAGGAAAGAAGGGACCAAACCACTCACTGGTTAAGGAAAAGGTAGCTGAAACACGAATCCTGCTTAGCGATGATCAAATGTCAGTTATGCGGACCTGCACAGCACGAGCACCAATTAGAATTCTTGCCTATCCTTCCTTGCCGAACTCCCCAAGAATCAAAGCTCCAAACGATAAAACCAGCAGCAAAAACAAAGCAAATCGAAAGCAACACCAAATCAAAATCCCAAAGCGGCAATCAAAAAAACCAAGCAACCAAACACAAAAACTATTGGACTCGTTTCAATAGAGGCATTTCCATGAGTTGGAAAGGATCATCGCATTTCGTCCGTGGTAAGAAGATGCCGAAGATCTAAGCTACGACTCAGACGGACTAGCCACAAGCCCAATTACGTAGTACACATCCTGGTCGGATCGGGATTTGAGGCACTACATATGTATAATTATTAGTAGTAATTATGCATATGGTATATATATATATATATATATATATATATATATATATATATGTTACTATATATATATATATATATATATCAGCAACAGCAGCCAAAAGTGTCATAACTACAGCAGCAAATGTCAACAACAACAGCAGCCTCAAGAGCAACAGCGACAGCGAGTGTCGCTGAAAGGCAGTAGCAGCGGCAGTAGGGAAGCAGTGATAGCAGCTGAAACAGCAGCAGTATCAACAGCGTATTAGGAGAGTTAGTGATAGTTTTAGCGACAGTTGAAGAAAACTGTCACTAAAATAGCAGTGTATCAATATCAACAGCAGCCTTCAGCGACAGCGGGCAGAGTCTTTAGCGACAGTTTGGCATTTATATATATATATATATATGTATTTAAAATATATATAAATATATTTATATGTGCTAATAGTATTTAATATATACTATATGTATAATAATTATTGTAGTATATGCATATATCTACGGGTAGATAGTGTAACTAGTATTTGGGTATTACCTTGAGAAACTAAGGTAAGTACCAAGGTAATTGGGGATACCCAAGGTATTGGGTTTAGGGTATTAAGATTATGGTTTTATGTTGTGACACCAAGTTGGTTCAAAACCACGGTACCTATTTAATGTTTGTAATTTGGATTCTATATTATTAATAATTATTTTACTTATATATTGATGGTTTACCTATGAATTTACATATCCAGAGATACTGTATCCTAATATTTAAGATATGATTTTGTGACCTAGACTTTAGTTTTTGTACCAATATTTTTGGTGTTAGACTCGTGCAACCTAGAAATAGGTAGTTGACCATAGTTGACTTAGAGTTAACCTAGTTTGACTTTTGACTTAGAATTGACTTGTTGACCTAGAAGTTGATTAGTTTGATTTATTTTCTTTCCGGAATCTTGTATTGATGTTGTATTCCATATATAGGTCTTCGAGGCACCATATCAGATATCGGTGAGACTATTCATTGGACTTCAGGCGTGTACATTTTCTGATAGTTTCTCATTTATGATATCATCTATGTTCATCGTATCTACTATAGATATCCATAGTTTCTTGATACGATGGTTACACGGATTGGTATATTCAGATCTCATCATGAGATATTATTTCTTGGTATTTTGTGTATCTTGTGTAAGCCTTGTTTCATTGATTATCTTGTACATGTACAAACACTTATTCTCAGGAAGACTAGCTATCTTCTTAGGGAATCTCGTGCCATAGCGTACCATGGTTGGATCTATTATACCAGTCGGGGTAGGGAGTATGTAGTGTAGATATGTGATCATACCCATCTTGTATCTTGTATAGTGTTAATCATACACCGCACGTATGATTAGCCAGGCCATAAATCTTGTATCTTGTATCATGTTCCCAAGTCGATCACATGTTAAAGTTGGTACTCACACACTTAGTCATTAGTATTCTTGTTCATTGGCATATTGCTCGTTATTGTATTTATTCTAGTATTCTTTATTGCATATATCTTATTATATCTATTGTATATCTTGTATATTCACATCTATTTACTGTTATATAGTCTTTATTATTGATTAGAACGATTGTTAGAGATATACTCTACTTCTTTCCTAACTGAATATATTTTTCCCAGATGACACTGAGTACGGGTACCCTATACTTTATGGACCTCAGGATGTTGTGGGTCTAGAGTCTGAGACCCTGGCTCAGAAAGGACTTATCCTAATTGAGACAGTTGACCCGGGTTTAGTAGCTTCTTAGTATTCTTTGTACTTGATTTATCTCCAGCTTATTTGTTAGTATTCGTTCAGACTCATTGATGTATTATTTTAGACTCATAAGTTGTATGTAACTTTTCTATTCTTTTATCTGATTCGTGCTCATTTCCATCTTAGATCTGTGATTGAGTATATTATCATTGTTGGTGGTTCATTATATTGTTAGATAGATTACCCAGACAGTGTTCTACTACTGGTTCTGCGGCGTAGGCTGGGCGTTGTTTCCGACTTGTACCCTTACACCGGGTGTGGATCGTGACACCTTGTTTATCAAGTTCATGAATACTGCCGATGCATTGGTTAAAACAAACGGCATGACTATGAACTTAAACTGCCCATATCTGGTCCGAAAAGCGGTCTTCGAAATGTCTTATCTCTTCACCTTCACTTGGTGATAGCCTGACCTCAAGTCTATCTTTGAAAATACCTTCGCTCTGCTCAACTGATCGAAGAGATCATCTATCCTCAGCAGCGGGTATTTGTTCTTGATAGTGAGGTTGTTCAGAGCTCTATAATCGATACACATGTGTATTGTGCCATCCTTTTTCGGTACGAATAATATCGGTGCTCCCCATGGTGATGAACTGGACTTGATAAAGCCTTTGTCCTGCAGCTCCTCAACTTGCTTCTTCAGTTCTGCCAGCTGGCTGTTGTTGACTCTATAGACATGTTATGAAATAGGCTCCGATCCTGGTACCAAGTCTATAGAGAATTTAACATCTCTGTCTGGTAACAAGCCTGGCAACTTCTTTGGAAAGACACCAGGAACTCAGCTATCAAAGGATGTGGCAACTCCTCTTCTTCTATCCTGGCTCCATAATAAGTGCCTCTACTCTGCTCTGCTGCTCCTCTGGCGACCTCAAAATCCGGCTCTCCTGGAGGTCAAAATATCACTCTACCTCCATAATAATCTATAGTAGCATGGTGCCTACTTAACCAGTCCATTCCGAGTACAACAGCGTATCCCGGAAGTGGCATGACAAGTAAGCACATGCTCAACTCTCGGCCTTCCAATGATACTCTTCGGTCCTTGTAATAATCGTAGACTAGGATAATGCCTCCGCCAGTCAGTATCTTGCAAGTCCTATCTAATGGTTCTCCCTTTAAATGATGCTTAAGAGCATATGATACAGACATAAAAGTATGGGAAGCGCCAGAATCAAATAATGTAAGTGTTGGAATAAAATCGAGAAAAACTGAACCTGAAATCACGTCTTCGGCTGGCTCGGCCTCCTCGATCGTCATGGCGTATGCTCGACCCTGGGGTGCACCTCTCTGCTGCTGCTGGTTGTGAGCAAATCTCTGCTGCTATGGAGGAAGTGGAGGTCCCCTCTGTTGGCCTCCTGGTACGGTAGGTACCCTGGCTAGTCCCCAATGAGCGGCTGCTCCACCCTGACCTGGACGAGTCTAAATAGATGGACAGTCCCCCAACTGATGTGCTGATGACCTACAGGACAAGCATGTACCCAACCTCTTCCTGTAGATGTCCCTCGTGTGTCCTGCCTTACCGTAGTATGCACACTGGACAGCAAGCTGAGTCTGCCTCTGAGGCTGCTACTGCTGGGCATATCTTTGAGCTGGTGCCTGGTGCTGCTGATGCTGATGCTGAAACAGCCTCTATTGCTGCTGAAAGTGTGGATGCTTGGCCGGTCCCGCACTACCACTCGCTCCTCCAGAAGTGTCGTGTCCTCTCTTGGGCTTGAGGTCTAAGTCATCTTCAGTAATCTGGGCATCCATCAGAATGCCCTCAAATGTAGTAGTACGATATCCCGAAGTGTGAGACTTGATCTCTCTTGTCAACCCCTTCCTGAATTTCTGGGCTCTATCTCCTGGGTCCCGAATCATCGATGGCAAAAATTGACTCAAACGGGAAAACTTTGTGGTGTACTCGTCAACTGACATGCTTCCTTGGACCAAGTCATGGAACTTACTCTCCAAGGCTCCCAGGGCTACGTCGGAGAAGAACTTCCCCTTGAAAATCTCCTTGAATGCCTCCCAAGTAAGTCCTCCGACAATGAGTCTCGGCTCTGTACCATACTATGTCAGCACGATGTCAAACATCTGATTGCCGGCGGCCTCGATCGGTAGAATCTCCAGAATTTGCGCCAAGCGCAAGTTCCTCTCTATATCCTCTAGCCAGTCGTCAGCGTAAAGTATTCCCTTGGTGCCCTTGAACTCCCGAGGCATCATCCTCTTGAAGTCCACTATAGTACCCGACCTCTGGTACTGCAGGCCAGGATGTCGCTGGTGTTGTGCGACTCTCTCCATAGCCTGAAGGGCCACCTGATGAGCATTCTCTATACTCTCTCTCATCAGCTTTGCATTTAGGGAAAGAAGTACTTTAGTTGCGAGGAGGGTTGGCCGCCCCCCTTTTCCTGTCCAGGAGGCTCTCCGGCCGGGGAGGTCGGCCATCTCTACCCACCTTTATTTAGTGACTATGCGGTCTGTGCCTGGTGTGCCTCTGCCTGCACCCTTTGAGCCTCAGCCTGGACTCGTTGAGCTTCTGTTGACATCCTCTGAGCATCTACCATGCCCTGGATTAGCGCAAACATCTGTGCCCCATCAACGGGCATACCTCTGGGAAACGGAGTCGGTGGTGGTGGAAGGTGCTCCGTGACAACCGAGGCAACCCTCGGAACAGGTGGGGAAGGAGGACCTCCGAAAACTGCAGATACTCCCATATGAACAGGAGATGTAGGAGAAACTCTAGATGTCTGTCTGTCAGATCGAGAGGTGGTAGACCTCTCTGAAGCTGATGGTCCCAATCTCAAAGACCTGGTCTTCGGCGGTATCCTGAAGACAGACCGAAAAGAATCAATTAAGGCAACATATACGATATCATCAAGAAAGGACAGTAAAATTTTAAAGGAAGCAATTATTCAAAATAGCATTATAAAGATCAGAAATTTCCTAGTTGTGATTGAGCATACTCTTATCCTAAATCCTATTTTCTAAAGCAGGCTTGTAGCAATACTCTAAGTGAGCACTACTACGACATCGCTCTAAATGTAATTCTTGACCTGCATGGGCCACCACTAAAAATGTGTCACGACCCGTACCAGGAATTTGGGCATAAGCCATGGGTACGTCCAGCCTACGCCGCAGTATCGGCGGTCGAACACTGTCTGTCTCAAAACTGCAAAATATAACTCATAACCTGTCAATGATCTCAACTCCATAAGGAGGACAATGAATAAAACATTGATCAAAAATTCATAATATACTCAATCACAATAACTAGGAAAATAAATGGCACAATGAGATATAAAGATAAGGAGTACTGACATAAGTCAAGCACAACAACCAAAATATAATAGTAATCTAAGGTGTAGCTGTCCAACATAAAAAGTCTCAACAATAGTCTTAACATAAATACAATCCAAGTCTTAGGTTTTAAAACAAATAATACATAGATAGAACTGTCTACACGACTGTAGGTGGTGTCTCCTCTAAGGAGAGTGACTCCTCTAGGATCTCCGGTACGTAGTCTCTCTCTACACATGGGCCATAGTGAGTAGGACAGAAGTCCTCAAGGTCCTCTGAAAAATATTATCCAGTCAAGATTGGAGCAAAGCACAAGCACTAAACAACAGTTTCATTTATATTGACAAAAACTATAATATAGTGTAAGAAAATACAAGATGAAGAAAATACTAGAAATAAGGCATACTGGAGAATATGTAATCAGTAATAGTACAAACTAGCAATAAATAAAAATATGTGAATGCTAGAATAAGTGAACTGGAAATATAGAAATATAATCTCTAGCTAAGTGTTTTAAAATATCAGTTTATTATGTGATCGGCTTGGGACGAGATCAGGCTTGTTATATATGATTGGCTATGATACATGTGAGGTCAGGCTAACCATATGGTTAGCTATGATGTGAGCAATAGTCAGGCTAATCATATATAACAGGCTATGAGGCATGTAAATGGTCAGGCTACACCCGACGTGATATATGGGGTAAGCTATGATGCATGTAAAGTGGGGTATGATCGAAATAATCTGCTAATATTTTTCCGTTCCCAGCTAGCACGATGGATTCCAATTACGACTCCTCAGGACAGGTATCTATGATGCTAACTCGTGTATCCACAGTATTAGAATCAAGTATTATATACAACTAGAATCATAGAATTAATCAACATAATAAAAACTGTCAGAGAATGTACTCGCCTGTGGTCCTGAGTAAAGTGTCAAACTAAGTCCAACTCGGTATCTCAAAGACCTAAATATGGAATATCATATTAACACAATATTCTAGAATGATAAAGAAATTGAACTAGTTATTTTCTAGGTCTCCATGCCACCTCTAGGTCAAACTAGGCCAAAATAATCAAACTAGGTCAACCTTGGTCAAACTAGTCAAACTTGGTCAACATAGCCTATTCTAGGTCACACTATGTTATACTAGTCCATATTAGTCAATATCTAGCTACTACTAGTCAATATTAGTTACACTAGTTATTAGTACTAAATATCTATATACTAGTTAATATGATACTCTACGTCTCTTAGTACACTATAAACTTATATATACATATACTACTATATATAGTATCTTAGTATACTTTATAACTATAGTAGCATCCTAAAGTATCTCACTAATCTCTAGGTATCATGGGATACCTACACCACACTTCATACCTTAACTTATATGGTATCCTAGTACCACATTCTAACTTAACACTTATACCTTATTCATAAAATTAATACCATCAACCCAACTCACTAGCTATATACCTTGATACTCTATTGGTATCATAATACTCCACTTGGTATCTTAGGGTACCCACTTGATGTATATACTCATAACCCATTACCCCACTACCATAATATAGCCTATATGAAGCTTATGCTCATAACTTAATATCTATCTTGTTAACCTTATATACATACACTGGTATCTAAATCTCCTTACTAACTAGTACATTAATGTATCCTCCACAAGAATCCATTATCACCAGTCCTGACAGACAAACAAGCATACACGAGCACCACCAATTCCCCAACAACTGCTGATCCTATTGCCTACTGCTTGCAAGCTCCTTCAGAACTTAGAGTGTTGTTGTTGCTGCTATGCCTATTGATGTCCAGTCCTAACCAATACTTATATAAAGCCTTAACTGATACTAAATATCATTTTTTTTGCCTGTTGAACCTCACTCCATAAATGTATCTGATACCTTGGGGACATAGACCTCTCTAGCCTATCACAAACGACTGACAATACCCTTTATAACTGATACTAGTATCCACAAGAAGTCACCCTCACACATAGGTACAAGTTACTGCAGTCCTAGTTCTCAAATGCACACACAGACACTTAAACACTCTACACTAATTACTCATGCAAGACACTAGTAACACTATAAACTCCAACACATTACTGATACTACACACATGGGAACATCACCAACCCCCAACCCATACTATATCACCATGGGACTGGTTTCTTATAGTAACCATTAGTACTCTTAGACAATTACCCAATACCTAGAAAACAAGATTCTAACTGATACTCAAATCCCACACTTATAAAACTGATATATCCCAACACTCTTATATATTCTTACTTTAACAACTCAACACTTCCCAATTTGCTTGGCACTAACTTCCTACACAAGCACATGGATAGCCTACCTACTACTATTAATGCCTTTCATTGTTGCGGCTGTGAACCTCTTGTAGGAGCTCTAACCTGATCCTTAACCATTAGACCTGACAGTATGGTAGTGCCACAAGCACTGGCCTGCACTTCCATCCTCGTGCTTGGTTGCTGCAGACTTTTATACTAGTTCCTTGCCTATGCAACGCTGCACCAAGGTGCAAAAATAAAATAGTGAGCAAGGCACTCTCTTCAACTCAAGTTAGATTTATTGCAACACCTAGCACAAAGCAATCGCTATGGTTTCTCACCACCTGAACCATCCTCCAATATTTGTACACCCATACATATACACATATAGACATATATATGCATACCTAAATCTAATCGTGCGTATCATGAGATACTATAACACGACACTATGTATCCTATTTAGGACACATATACCAAATCTCGACTCAAAACGGACACAAAAATTTCTTTAGGGATACGTGCCGAACACTTGGTGGACACGATTCGGAATTCCTCCAAATCGAGCCCAAAATATCATTCCACAAGAGAAAAACCTAGATCTATCAAAATAAAGGCTTCTAACACCTAGGTCTAGCATTAGAGAGTCAAATCCACCTATTGGAGGGTTCATATAGGTCCAATGGGTATTCTTAACTACAAATAGAGTAGAAAATTGAGAGTTACCTAGGTTTGGAATGACCTCCTCGAAGAACTCCGAATTTGGACATGAGAAAGATGAAGTAGACACGATCCTCAACACGTGGACTCCTCTTCAAGTTTCCTCTAGCAATGCCAAGCTCCTTAGCCTCATTTAAATGAGAATGAGATGGATAAAATTTGGGAATGGAGAAATTTGGATTTACTCTCTAATTTTGGGAATAAAATAATAAGAAAAGGGAATGAGGGTTATTCATGAACAAGAGGCTTATATAGACTTCCTCTAGGGTTAGGGTTAGGGTTAGGTTAAGAAATGTTTAAATTGACATAAGTGCCCTTCTCATTCCATCATGAATAGGATCTAACTAAACCATAGGAGAATTTTCTATTCATGGGTCTAAATAGGTTTAATAAAATTAATCTAGTCATAACTAACTATTTAATTGAGTCAATGGGTCAAGTCAAGTCTAGTTAGGTCCACTAATATCAAGTCTAATTAAAATAGACTAGTCAACTAACCAATAATAATATTATTTACTATATATATATTTATCATGCACATTATATATAAAATAAATAATACAATATTTATAAAAATAAAAAATAACAAAAATACCCTTATTTTAGAATGTGGTAGTGACAGTCTTATAACTCATCCACTTGCTTCTTCAATTCTACCAATTTACTGTTGTTAACTCTATAGACGTGCTGAGATATCGGCTCTGCGCTTGGCACCAAATCTATAGAGAACTCAATATCTTGGTCTGGCGACAAACTCGGCAACTCCTCCAAAAATATCTATGAACTCTGCTATCAACGGATGTGACAACTCCTTCTCTTCCATTTCGGCTCCACAGATGGCATCCTTGCTCCGCTTCGCTGCTCCTTTGGCAATCTCAAACTTTGGCTCTCTTGGCGGTCGAAACAAAACTCTGCCTCCATGATAATCTATAATAGCATGGTGCCTACTCAACCAATCCATCCCGAGTACAATATCGTAGCTCGGAAGTGGCATTACGAGTAAGCATGCGCTCAACTTCCAGCCTCCCAGTATAATTCTTCAATCCTTGCAAACATCACTAACCAGGATTATGCCTCCCCCAGTTGTGATCTTGCAAGTCCTTGCCAAATGTTCAGACTCTAATCGATGCTTAAGAGCAAAAGATACAAATACAAAAGAATGGGAAGCATTAGAATCAAATAAAGCATAAGATAGAATGGAATCAAGAAGAACTGAACCTGATATCACATCTCAGACTGGCTCCTCCTCCTAAAATGTCATGGCGAAAGCCCGCCCTCGTGGTGCACCTCTCTGTTGTTATTGTTGCTGGAAAAATATTGCTGTTAATTTTTAAATGAGGTCCCCTCTGTTGTCCAGCAGATGGCCTCATTGGTTCTCTTTGTGCCTGTGTTGCTCCCTGGCCTGCTCAAACTGGAGCCACTAGATACTCCCACAACTGGTGGCCTATCTCTCTACAATAGAGATGGCCTAGCTCTCTACAGTAGAGGCACACTCCAAGCCTCTTCCTACAAACCTCCCGTATATGTCTAATCTTTCCACAGTGAGTATACTGTGGGGCCTGATGTGCTAGTCTCGGGGCCTGGTATGTCTGTTGCACTGGTGCTCGGAATGGTGCTTGAAACTGTTGTCTCTGCTGCTGGTTGGTCCTATGCTGCTGGAAGTAGGGTTGTTTGGCTGGACCCGCACTACTGCTAGCTCCTCCTGACATATCTCGCATCCTCTTGGATTTGATCTCTAGTCATCATCTCCCCTCTGTGCGTCCATTAGGATATCCTCGAATATTGTTGTGTGGTGTCCTCTAGTGAGAGATTTGATCTCCCTAATCAAACCCTTCTAACGGTGAGGGAGGATTTCACTGTGACTATTTAGTATGACTGTGAGTGAGTGTATGATGGTGAGGGGCTCAGTTTCAGGTAGTGGGAGTT
This sequence comes from Iris macrosiphon, assembly GCA_036927795.1. Classification (NCBI taxonomy): domain Eukaryota; kingdom Viridiplantae; phylum Streptophyta; class Magnoliopsida; order Asparagales; family Iridaceae; genus Iris; species Iris macrosiphon. Next base: position 41,282,623 of record JAYESA010000017.1, on the reverse strand, counting down.
GTCTACAGCAACTGGAGGGCTGTGCAGAGCTTGAATAGTTTGGGTTTGATGTAATCTATAGTGTTAGTATTACTTTAAATGCACATGTTAATATTTTTTCTTGTATCAGTCATAGAGGGGGAAAGTACTATCTGTAAAGGTGCTTTATAACAGTTAGATTATGGAACCTGGTCTCGAATGGAGGTATGTACAACAACTATAGACCCCTGCATGGATCTTGTGGTGTGGACTGTTGTACTGAGTGTTTGAGTAATAGAAATTTTGGATAGCAACATCTAAGGGTGACTGACCTGGACTGAGCAAGGCACTACAAGTAGGTAGTGTAAGAGGGAGCTCGGGTATTCCCGGATGCTAAGGGTTATTATATTGGCAGCAATGCACCAATATGCATTATTATAAGATCAGGTTATCGAGTTGATGCCAACTTATTTCAATTGACAGTGGCACCTAGGTGTGCAGGTGGTATGAAGTATCAGACTGGGGGCAAGTTAAGGGCAGTAAGTGCAGGTAGGTAATGGCAGAGAAGTTACAAGTGACTGACTGTGTATGGACTCAGTTCAGTGATTGGGTTTTAGTTGGTTTTAGTGTATTAAAGGATCAGCTATTTAGAGTATCAGTAGGTTAGTGACTGCTAGTACAGTAAGGATTAAGTCATCAGTTAGTTGAGAATGATGGATTAGTTTGGTATCAGACTTAGTATATTCATATTTGTATGTATCAGACCTTAGTGTCAGTGGTTAAGCATCAGAATTAGTGAAGTATTAGATGTTCAGGTAAAGCAAGGGGAGATCCAAATTAGAATTAGTATGTGATATCTACAGCAGGGTGAGGGTGAAAGATAAGTGTTAGTGGTGTAAGAGTGAAAAGGTGGAATGTTGTGTCAGTAATTGAGTATCAGTTAGTGTAATATATAAGTACAGTTAGTCCATGTATTAGTTAGATGCCTTAGTTAGTATAGGTTAGTGTATCAGTTATTGTTAAGTTAAGTGTCAACCATTAGCTGTTAACAATTAGATATTGATAACAGATAGAATTATCAGTTGTAATTAGTATTAGTTAACAGTCACATAAGTTCGTGAGTTATCAATAGTGTATAGTTAGAAGCCAGTAGTTAGTGATAACAGTGATAGTTGGAATATTGTATTATCAGTTAGTTAATTACTTGATATTAGTTAAGGATTTAACTATATATACACCTAGGTAATGACTTAGTATAACTAAGATGAGACCTAGTATAACTAGTATAAGGTAATTAGAGACCAAATATAGACTTATAACCTTAGTATGGACCTAGTGAGACCTATGAATTGACCTAGAAGCAGGCATTAGTGTATTTTAACCCATTTCTCCTTTATTATACCTATGAACTTGATGTTTCTTAAATAGGAGTGTGTGACACCAGCTTGGGCATCGAGATACACTATTTGTTCAAGACCAGAGGCGAGTACATCTCTTAGTTACTTTTTATTTCATGATAGTGGATATATCACATGTTCTAGAACTGTTTACTTGATTCCGACATAGTAGCTACATGGACTGGTACTAAATGGATCCGGACATTGGATGTTATCCCCTACCATATTCAACGGGTACTCTTTCACATATATTTTATCGTGTGTATCGAGTATTGATTATCATATACTTTGTGTTCACACACTTCTCGTGTTCACACGCTGCTCGTGTTTAGTGTGCTTATATTCGTGTTTGTAACGATTTATAAGTATTGGTTGGGGATGGGGGGTAGGAGTTGGTTATGTGATCAAGCTTAATGTATTTGTGTACATGTCGATTACATATCACACATATAATCGAGTTACCATACTATATTCGTGTTCAACCCAAATCGATCACATAACGAACTTGTAGTCTATAGCATATTAACTAGTTTATCTATTTTTATTACTTACAGTTATTCATATTGACTGTTCTTTTATTCTAGTACTTCACATGTTCACTCTAGTTCATTTAAATTTTCTATTGCTAGTATCTTGTATTTTTTCTATTGCTTGTCATATATTCTCTACCATGTATTTGGAACTGCTTTCAGAGTTTTGTACTTCGTTCCAGTCCTGATTGGATATATTTTTTAAATGATTGGCTTATGAAGCAGTGTCCCACTTACTACGGGCCGCAGGACTTTGAACCATTAAAGGATACTCCCTAAGAGTAGGAGAATCTAGTGCCAGTGACTGAGGAGGCTTAGACTTATATTATTTAGATATTGTTTTAGTCTTATTTTAGACTCTTGGCATGTATATCTTATTTTGGGAGTTGCGTTGTGCCTAGACTTTATTGAGGATATATTTGTGACTCTTGTTCTTCTTTCCTATTATATATCGTGCTTTATCTTCCTTAGTTTGATATTTTGATTGAGTAGTGATATCTTATCATATTATTATATTTGTTCCCCTGTTTGGAGTTGAGATGGCATGACAGGTACCATATACATATTGTATGAGATATTAGATAGTATTATTGACCAAGACAGCATTTTACGTCATTCTTATAATGTAGGCTGGGCGTGGTTCACCACTCGTGCACTTATTCTGGGTGCGGGTCATGACACGTTTTAAGTGGTGGCCCATGCAGGCCTACGAAAAATCGCAAGTAGTATAATTTTGTAGTTGTGCTCAGACTTAGAGTACTGCTACTAGCCTACTTTAGGATATAGGTTATAGACTGAGAGTATACTCAATCTTAGCTAGAAATACTTCCAGTTTACCATTTTTTGTTATCCTTATCAATCTGAATGCCTGTTTACTTTGAATAATTTTGTCCTTCCATGATGATATTTTATCTTACGCAATATTGATTTCCCTGTCTCAATCTATTTTCAGGATACCGCCTAAGATGAGATCTCAGCGCTCAGGCACAGTATTAGCGAGGTCGGTCACCTCGTCGCCTCAGAGGAGCGCACCAGCAGATACTACTCCATCAGCTCTAGCTCAGAGGGCCGTTTCACCCATCTAAGTGGGCTTTTTCTACAGCAGCTTTTGAGGGTGCTCCACCTCCATCCCAGAGGACGGTACCCACAGCTTCACAGAGGACGGTGCCTACAGCTTCATAGGAGCTACCACCACCAGCAGTTGATCCGGCACAGGTGCTTACACTCTTTCAGCAGATGATGGAGGCACAGAGGGCCCAGGCAGAGGCCCAGCAGCACCAATCTGAGGTCATGAGGCATGGTATTGAGAATGCCCACCAGGTTGCACTCGCCGTAGTCTAGAGAGTTTCCTTGGTCCAGCCACAGGTAGCTCCACCTCCACAAGCCATGCAGCAGCCAAGGCCGGGGACTATCATTGATTTTAAGAGAATAGGGCCTAAGGACTTTATAGACATCAAAGGGATTATTTATGCAGATAACTGGATCGAAGACATAGAGAGAAACCTGTGGCTGGCCAGATTCCAAAAATACTATAAATGGAGGCAGCAGGGAGCATGATATTCGATATCGTATTGACATGGTTCAGGATTGACCCGAGGATCTCAGCACATGGACTTACTTGAGAAGCGTTCAATGAGCTTTTCAAGGAGAAGTTCTTCCCAGATGTGGGTCTGACTTCTCTAGAGAGCCAGTTTTAGTACCTCGTCCAGGACAGCATGATGGTGGATGAGTACTCAGTAGAGTACTGTAGATTGAGTCACTTTGTGGAGGGACATAATTCCCGGGGGAAGGCCTGATAGTTCAGAAAGGGTCTGAACAGGGAGATCAAATCCCATACTAGCAGACATCGTACCACTACCTTTGAGAAGATTCGGGCACAGGCGCAACTGGCAAAGGATGATTTGAAGCTTGGCTTCAAGAGGATGAGGGATCCTTCAGGAGCTAGCTGTAGTGCGAGACCAGCAAGGTGGCCTCACTTTCAGCAGCAGCATCAGAGATACTTCCAGAAGCCGTGGCAACAGTTTTCCGTACCAGCTAGAGAGCCAATATAGTAGGCACACCAGATTCAGAGGCCAGCTTAGCCGGCCATCCCTTACCCATTCAACAAGAAGTCGAGACATAGATGGGATGTGTATAGGATAAGATTGGGCATGTGTTTGTTCTGTGGATCAGGAGACCACCAGTTGAGGTCTTATCCTAGGTCTCCATCTCGTCCAGCGCAGGATGGGGCCCAGGCACAGAGAGCACCTATGAGACCACCAGCAGGACAGCAAAGAGGACCTTAATTGCCGACACAGTAGTAGAGGTTCGTACAGCACCAGCAGCAACAGAGAGGTACGCAGTAGGGGCAAACTTTTGCCTTGACCGTCGAGGAGGAGGAGCCAGTTGGAGATATCATTTCAGGTTTATTTTATCTTAATTATTTTTTAGCTCATGCTTTGTTTGATTCTGGTGCTTCATATAATTTCGTATCAGTATCTTTTGCTTTGAAGCATCATATTAAGACTGAACCGTTAGCGATGACCAAGATCATGATCAGGGGTGGCATTATCCAGGTCAGTGATGTTTGCAAGGACCGGAGAGTTTTTTTGGGAGTCTGAGAGTTGAGCGTGTGTCTACTCGTAATGTCACTTTCGAGCTACGACATAGTACTCAGGATGAATTAGTTGAGTAGGCACCATGCTAGTATTAATTATCGTGGAGGCAGAGTTTTATTTCAGACGCTATGAGAGCCAGAGTTTGAGTTTGTCAGAGGAGCAGCGGAGCAGAGCGAGTGAGACTTCTGTGGAGTTTGGTGGAAGATCAGGAGCCACTACATCCGTTGATTGCAGAGTATATGGACGTCTTTTTGGAGGAGTTGCCGGGGTTGCCACCAGAGCAAGATATGGAGTTCTCTATAGACTTGTGTGAGATATTATATAGTATTGTTGAACAAGACAGCGTTCTACGTCGTTCTTACGATGTGGACTGGAAATGGTTCACCACTCGTGCCCTTATTCCGGGTGAGGTCGTGATAGCTGCCTATACCTGTAGGCCCTCCGGAATCTGTACTAGCCTCAGGGCCCTCTCTACGTCCTCGAACCAATCATCGGCGTACAATATCCCTTCGATGCCCCTGAAGTTCTTGGGCCCCATCCTCTTAAAGTCAATATGGTATCCAGTCTTGGCTGGTACGATATGGGATGAAATGGTACGGTCTGTGACTGAACAAGCATACCTTCTCTATGGTAGCAAGTGCTAACCGGTAGCACTCTCGATGTCCTAACATAGAACGTCTGTCAGCCTCTGCTGTGCCGCAATCATCTCCTGGAATATAGCGAACATTTGTGTCCCGTCTGCTAGCATAGGTGTGGGGGTCGAAGATCCTACGTGACTAATAGAACAATCCTCGAAACTGGTGGTGGAGCACCCCCAAAAGCTGCTGCTGAATTGCCCATCTGGACTGGTGAAGCAATCCTCTGAGCGAAAGAAGGCGGACCAGTCATTATTTTCTCTTTCTGAGGTGATGAAGTAACGGACCTCGCCGAAACTGCTTCGGAGCGCTATGATCTAATCTTTGGCGGCATCCTGAAGACAGATTCAAACAAAGAATAAATATTGCGCAAGATACGATAGCATCAAGGAAGAAAAGTAATATTTCAAAGAAAGTAATTAGTTTGAATGATAAAGATAGAAATTTTAATTGATTAGAAATATTCCTAGTAGTGATTGAGTATCCTCTCATCCTATATCCCTAGTCCTATATCCTATATTAGGCTTGTAGTAATACTATAAGTCTGAGTAGTACTACTGAGAAGATTTTTAGACCAACATGGGCCACCATAAGAATGTGTCACGATCCGCACCCGGTGTAAGGGCACGAGTACGTGGGTACTTCCAGCCTATGCCGCAACATCGGCGGTAGAACGCTGTCTAGGTCAACAATAATATCTAACATCTCACACAATATTTAATATATATATATGTCAAGATATCTCAACTCCAAAATAGAGGACAATATGATAATATAATAATAGTAAATAATACTCGATCATAATAACAAACTAGAGAAAGATGTGGCACGATTATAAATAGAAAGAAAGAAATAAAGTCGCAATACATCACAAGTCCAAGTCTAATCTCAACACAAGACATCAAATAATAATACAATGCCAAAGTATCTAACTAACATAAACAATATCATGAATAAACTAACTATGCCTCATCAATTGCTGGTACTAACTCAACCGGTTCTACGGGTGATATCTCAACTGGCTCGCCATCCTCTAGCTCATAGTACGTAGGACATCAGTTCTCTAATAAATCATTAAAAATATATATCCATTCAGGATTAGAGCGAAGTACAACCCAAATAGCAGTTCCAATAATTGACAAAAATTATGAAACAACAATAGCAATAAAAATAAATGATGGAAGTAACTGAACTAGCATATATCACGAGAAAGAGCATCATGGTAAATAATGGCAAACATTGATAACAATATGGTGAGAAATAATAATATAATAAACAGGAATAAAGGAAACAATATATAAATGTGCCTTAAAATATTAATAAGATAATGTGGTCGTCTTGGGCCTAACACGGGCTATATATAAAAGGTGAACTAGCGTGATCACGCGTGAGTTGCATGATCTGCTAACTATCACGGGCTACACTAAATTACGGGCTATAAGGTATGATCACATATCCATTAATACTTCCCCAACCACCGACAAGTACACGGATCCAAATCAAGACACATTATAACACGTATATCATACTGTACGATCTATAATATCATACACTATGATCACGATCTATATAATCACTAAGATATTAGGGTAATCACTTAGTAATCACGAGCACGACACGGCGATCACTGAGTAACCACGACAATAATATCTCATGACCAAGATTCACGTATACCAATCCATGAAACCATCGTGTCAAGAATCAAATATCTCAATACTAAATACATGAAACATAGAGGCTATCAAATAAGGAAACTATAAGATAATGTACTCGCTTGTGGTCCTGAGCAAATAGTATATCTCGATGTCTGAGCTGGTGTCACACTCACATAAATATGAATATCATGCCAATGGGTGTGAAGAAGTGATAACTAAGCTAAAATATGCTGAAATATAATTTTTTGGCCATTTCTAGGTCATACTAGTCAAACTAGGTCAGTACCTTGATTAGAGTTCTAAATACCTATAAAGTTGGTTTACATGGTCATATTAACTAACACCATACTAATTCTAGGGTTCCTAATCATACTAGTAAGTCTAAAGGTACTAGATATCATATAACTATATAACCCATACCTTGACTCATATCCTACTAGTACCCAATTACCTTAACTACGAATCCATACGATATATACACATATATACATATTTATATACACTATTATCTGGTAATATCTTACTTTAACTTAATATCTAACTTAGTACAAATACCTCATAACCTAACCCAACAACTATATTTAGATATCTGGTTACTTAACCCATACCATATCAAGTAATTTAATACTTCTAGACACTAGCATACTTCCTAGGATACTCACTCATGTGATACTTATACCAAAGCTGAGATACCCTAGCTACTAGGCACTGAAACCTTAAGGTCTTAATTTAAATAGCACCCTCGCTTTCTTACAAATTCCTCCAAACAACTATACTCCACTTTGGTTCTCACCAACTGATACTATGTGCTACACACCAAATATATAATCTATGTGCACCAACTTACTCATACAGCAATAACCTCTTCTAAGGTCTGCACTCAAGTGTTCTCAAACACTTACTTCCCAGGCCTACAGTACCTCACTTCAAAGTATGTACCTGAGCCTTAGCCGCAGCATGCACCAAGGTGCAGACTCCCCCTTGAGCCACACAAAGCAATACTGAACAGTCATATGCAGTTGCCCGACTCCTCACAATTTCCTGCAGTCAAATGCTCAAGTCCCCCAATATCTGATCACTGATACTCTGTATCAGTCCCCCAGACCAACTGGTGCTACTAACCTATCTAAAATTCAATCACACTCTGATACATGCTGCTGATTTATTCACCAACACACACTGGACCAGTATGATGCCCCAAGTCTGCAATTTTACTCCCTAAAACTAGAATTACATAGTCACTGAAAGCCCGACTCACTTCCCATTGCCTGCTACCTGACCCTTGCTCTATACACTGGTATTGTATCATAAACTGAACCCCCAACTTGTTGTTCAGTTGCTCCCTCATGTTACCCCCCCTTAATTTGCTGTACACAACCACTCTATACCCAACTACAGGTCTTACTTACTACAGGGGCTCAAGAATTTAGTTGATGTTGTTGTTAATTGCAGCACACCCCCAACTCTATAGTATTATTCCAACATTATCACACTCTCATCTAACACTAATGCATACATAGAAGTATATTGATATACCAAGGCCCAAACACATCTAGTATATATCCACACACACACACACACACACACACACACACACATATATAATAATGACTCACAAATGCTTCATATATATATATATATACACACACACACACACACACACACACACACTAGCTAATAGCCAAATCAACAAACACCTATCTATTCTACTATATAATGCCAAAACTAGGCTTCACCGTAAAAAAATTTTGTTCCAAAAATACCCTTCAACATATTTAGTAATTAAAAAGAATACCTACAATAAATTCCACTGACAACCATTTAAGAGATGCAATAATGACAACCATTTACGGAAATCAAAGGGTTCATGCTACTGTACACAACCACTCCATACCCAACTACAGGTCTTACTTACTACAGGGGCTCAAGAATTTAGTTGATGTTGTTGTTAATTGCAGCACACCCCCAACTCTATAGTATTATTCCAACATTATCACACTCTCATCTAACACTAATGCATACATAGAAGTATATTGATATACCAAGGCCCAAACACATCTAGTATATATCCACATACACACACACACACATACACATATATAATAATGACTCACAAATGCTTCATACATATATATATATATATAATACACACACACACACACACACACACACACACACACACACACACACACATACACACACACACACTAGCTAATAGCCAAATCAACAAACACCTATCTATTCTACTATATAATGCCAAAACTAGGCTTCACCGTAAAAAAATTTCGTTCCAAAAATACCCTTCAACATATTTAGTAATTAAAAAGAATACCTACAATAAATTCCACTGACAACCATTTAAGAGATGCAATAATGACAGCCATTTACGGAAATCAAAGGGTTCATGCTACTTGCTAAGTCTTTTAAATTGTTACCAAAGAATTCGAAGGGTTGAAACATTAACCTATATAATTAAAAGTAGTAGAAATAAACTAACTCATCAACATCATTCACTCCAATATACGTGCAAAGCACGTGCATATATACTAGTAGTGCATAATTAGGAATTCCATGATACATACCTAAATGAGGGTCAAAACTCACAATACACCACAATAATTATTCCTACACATCAATTACATACAATAGGGATTGAAGATCATTTACACAAATCACCCAAAAATGAGTTCCATATCACACCATATCACAAAATACTATGATACTGTCATGCCCCAGTCCCAAAATACGTAGTACTAGGAATACGTAACATGCCAGCCGTATGTATACGAACTCCAATATATGAAAACCATATACACACGTACGATGTACCTGAATATCCAATCCACAGTGGTAATATATGTCACAACAAGTCACACGCAGTTCTATATCTCATCCACAGCACAAATAATAGAATAATGGAAATCAATAACTGAATATCAAAGAAGCAGTCTCAAATAGTAATCTCAAAGTGTGATAGTCGGGTGAAAACAAATCCACTGCAAATCGACTATAATAAACTACTAAAGAGAGAAGAGAATAACTCTAATATAAGAATAAATGTCTAGAAAAGAATAGCAACTAGAATCTCTAAACAGCTGCAATGAATCACATATAATCAGAAGGTAAGATCTCCTCAGACAGATAGGTAGCGTCAGGTCCAGGTCCATACTCCTGCGGGTACTCCTGCTCACCTATATCTGGAAGGGACCAGGTCCTCAAAGGGACGTAACAAGATACAAAAAGTACATGCCAATAAAGTACTGAAAATAAACATCCATTGGGGTCACCTAACCATCTATGTGAATGTAGTTTGAGAACAACTTTCTAACAAGTGGGCTATCTGGCCATAAATAGGATTGGCATGGTTCTCTTGGAGATCTAGGGGCCTACAAAGGCACGTCATCTTTTGAACGGCGGAGGCCCGCCAAGTAGTATAGGTGTCAACATGACCGCGCATCTCCGGCGGAGCGTACGGGTTATACAAGGAAAGTGCAAAGGAGCCCAAAAGCCTTACTTGTTGTTCTCCCCACCCAATGCTCTAAGTATGTCATGTCCATGACACGATAATACCTCTAATAACCGCCAGGTCTACTAGCATGCAAAGTTTCTATTGGCAGTTATCCCTATCCGTCGTACGACCTATACGTACCGGTGGCCAGCCGAGTACGCAAGTCCGTGTCCTACATGTGACTCACACTCGTGTAAGAATAGTGTCATGACCAATGAAACATAAATGCCTCATAAAAATGGGGTAGTCTCATAAAGTAGGTTCAATGCATATACATAAATAAAAATATAGTACGACGACACCGTCGTTGCACCCAAGTTTCCTTGGACGCGCAGTTTATATAACAGTTAAAATAATTAAACTAAATAAACAGAAAATAAACATGCATGTCTCATATGGAATGTAAAACAGTACAATGGTAAGGTATACTTGCCTGGCAAGAAATCTGTAAAGTGTACGCTCCCAAATGTCAAGGACACAGAACCTGAAACTAAGGACTCTGAACAAACGTCTCCGGATGCTAAAATAAATATCACCAACGTTTTCGGAATGAGCAAAATAGCTAAAAAGCACATCCCTTTCGTCCAATTTGGACACAGGGGCAAAACGGTAATTTCGGGCAAAAGTGGGGTCCACGTGTGGCCCACTTTGCACCGAAAAGTGTGCCAAGGGTAACAGTCTCTAAATGGGACAACCATAGATCAAACAACTATAGATGTCAATACGAAACCAACGGTATCTCCAAATGTGGATTCCGATGGGCCGAACAGAATTTTGTCCAAAAAGTCAACTGTGGGGCCCGCCAATTGGCGATCTGGTCAACCGTCTCAGAAATGTGTGAAAATTGGGTCACAGGACCAGCGCGTTACCACGAGTCCAATGGCATAAGTTTCGTCACAATCTGATAAGCGTGCACAAAGTACGCACGAGTTCCACAAAAGTTACGACACGAACTGTGTCCGTGGATACGGCCTAATTTCGGCGCGCACACGCGTCCGAATCAGTCTCCACAAATTTTTACGTGTCCGGTTACGCTGCGTGCACCATTCGGTACACTTGGCACACGGTGGAGCGGTCCCGTTTGGCGGGGCGCGCTCCGTTTTTCAACTTTTGGAAATCTGGAAAAAGTGGGTGCGCGCAGTTTTGTGACGAATATAATTATGTCCACAGAAACTAATAGCATAGGGTTATTTAACAAAAAATAAACTAGGTCAAGTGTTCTACAGGTATCAAAAAGAATCACCGAATTTGGATCTCTGTGGTGGGAGATACGAACTCGGCAATATGGGTGGTCATTCTGGAATTCTGTGATTCCAGAATTCTGTCTGCTCGCCCAACTTGGGCGTTATTTTTCACCTAGGGGCTCACGTTGTCCGAGGTTGGCTATAAAACAAGTATGGAAGAGGGTTAAGGGGTGATCATACCTATGAAGACGGAACAGCGTTTGGTTGAGCGAGTCAACGAGAAATTGCTCCGGAGCAAAGGTGCTTCGAGTGGGATTCTGCAGGACGCGAGGTCGGAGTCGACGGGATGGTTGGATGGCTTGGCGGGGCTTCTCTGGCTGCGGTGACGGCTCTTAGATGGAAAGAGGAGGTCTGGAGTTTTAGGTTAGGGTTTTTGAGATATAACTATATATATATATATATTATAGGGAAAGAGAGAGGGATGGTTGGATGGTGTGGCCAAAAAAAAAAAAAAAGGGGGTCGGGTCTGGATAGTTAGCCGCTGAAGGAATGTTGGGCGGGTCCCTATGAGAAATTCGCTGAAGTGGGTCACAGCAACTAGTTAGTTGCTGAAGAAAGCCCCTGGAGCAATTACTTAAAGGATGGAGCAAGCATAGTAATTACTAAAGTTATTATTATTATTATATTATTAGTTAAGCTTATTTAATTAATTCTTTTACTTTCTTTTCTTTTCTTACTATATATATATATATATATATATATATATATATATATATATATATATATATATATATATATATTTGTGTATACATATATATTATATATTCTCATAAGAAAATTTATAGATTAGGGTAATGCACACCATTAGGCTAGCAACAGCTTAAGGGATCTCCTACATGGAATAAATTTCGAAAAATTTCTGATGGTCCCATAAGTCATCTAAGTGCCCGAACACCTAAAATAAAAATTATTAAAAATTTATTTCTCCTATTTAGACCTAATTACTATAATTTAATTAATAATTAATAAATAAAGGGTGTATACGATTTTCTAGGAAGGGGGTTTTATATTCTACCCAACTTGTAAAAATTTCGTCCTCGAAATTAAAATTAAGCCACGATAGAATGCAATGATGGTATAAGATATAAATTAAAAATGTAAATTCATACCTTGGTTTGCGAATAGGTTTGGAAAACGCTTGCGCATGTCGTCCTCGCGCTCCCAAGTTGATTCTCCTGGCGTGCCATGCCTCCATGCTATGTGAACCAAGGGAATAGACTGGTTCCTCAACACTTTCTCTCGACGATCAAGGATTCCCACGGGTTGCTCTTGGTATGACAAGCTCGGCCCAATGGTGATCTCTGAATGGTCGAGAACATGACTGCTGTCTGCCACATATCGCCTGAGCTGCGACACATGGAATACGTCATGTACTCCCTCCAGTGAAGGTGGTAGCGCAAGTCGATATGCCACCTCTCCAACTCTCTCGAGCACGTCAAATAGTCCAATATACCTTGGACTCAACTTGCCGCGCCCTCCGAATCGGATGGTGCCTCTAGTCGGTGATATCCTCAAGAATACATGATCGCCCTCTTTGAACTCCAAGGGACGACGATGAAGGTCTGCCCACTGCTTCTGCCTGTCTTGCGCTGCTCGTAAGTGTCCCTGAATCTTCTTGACTGTCTCTACGGTGTTGACCACCAACTCGGGTCCCAAAATCTGACGTTCTCCCACGTCACTCCAACACACAGGAGACCTATATTTTCTTTCATACAATGCTTCAAACGGAGCCATCTGAATACTCGCTTGATAGCTATTGTTGTAAGAAAACTCTACAAGATATAGGTGGTCCTCCCATGATCCTCTGAAGTCTAACATGCAAGCCCTTAATATATCCTCCAAGGTCTGAATAGTACGCTCCGACTGCCCATCTGTCTGCGGGTGGTAAGATATACTGAACTTCAGACGAGAACCAAGACTCTCTTGCATGCTCCTCTAAAAGTGCGATGTGAAGCGCGAATCTCTGTCTGATACAATGCTGACTGGTATGTCGTACAATCTCATGATCTGCCACATATATAAATCAGCTAAAGCTTCTATAGACTGACCCACTCTAAAAGGTATAAAATAGGCTGACTTGGTGAGTCGGTCCATTATTACCCATACTGCATCTCTCCCACTTGGACTCTTGGGAAAACCCGTGACGAAGTCCATAGTGATGTGCTCCCACTTCCATTCTGGAATCGAAAGTGGTTGCAATAATCCTGCTGTCCTCTGGTGCTCCGCCTTCACTTGTTGACATACCAGACATTTAGCTACAAAGCGAGCTATCTCTCTCTTCATCCCATGCCACCAAAAATGCTGTCGTAAGTCACGATACATCTTGGTGCCTCCAGGATGAATAGAATAAATCGAACTATGAGCCTCTGCCATCAGCTCCTGTCGAATCTCTCCATTTGGAACATAAAGACGATCACCACATCGTAATATCCCATCCTCGTGAATGCGCAATCCTGTCTGCTCTCCGGCCTCTGTTCTTTCCTTTAGTCTCCTGAATCTGGCATCTGTAGGCAAAGCTGCCTTAATCCTCTCTACCAATGATGATTGAACTTGTAAGTTGGCTAGTGTCCCATCTGCTCCGGGTAATATCACTTCAATGCCAAGCTCTTGCAAGTCCTCCAATAGTTCCCTCTGTGCTGTCAAGAAGTAAACTGCTGGCTTCCGGCTTAACGCGTCTGCTACCACGTTAGCCTTGCCTGGATGATAGTGTAGCTCTATCTTGAAATCTTTCATCAACTCGAGCCATCGACGTTGCCTCATATTTAACTCCTTCTGCGTGAAGACGTACTTGAGGCTCTTGTGGTCTGTATAGATTTCCACTCGTTCCCCATATAAGTAATGTCTCCATAGCTTCAGGGCAAATACAATGGCTGCAAGTTCCAAGTCATGAGTCAGATAATTCTTCTCATGTACTCGTAACTGCCTAGATGCATACGCAATCACCTTGCCATGCTGCATCAATACGCATCCCAAGCCTTTCTCTGATGCGTCACTGTAGATCACGTAACCTCCTGATCCTGACGGAATTGCCAATACTGGTGTTGTAGTCAGTCACTTCTTCAACTCTTCAAAGGCTGCTTGACACTCGTCAGTCCATATAAATTCTTGATCCTTACAAGTCAGACGAGTCATAGGTGCCGCTATCCTTGAGAAGTTTTCCACGAACCGTCGGTAATATCCCGCAAGTCCAAGGAAACTCCTCACCTCTGCTGCTGATTTAGGAACAGGCCATGTCTCAACTGCTGAGATCTTCTCTGGATCAACAGAAATACCATCTCCTGTAACAACATGTCCAAGAAATGAAACTCTGTCCAAGAAGAACTCATATTTGCTGAGTTTAGCATATAACTGCTCTCTCCTCAAAGTCTCTAGAACAATTCGCATGTGCTCCTCGTGCTCCTCGTGGCTCTTCGAATAGACAAGTATATCATCTATGAAGACGACCACGAACTGGTCCAAGTACTGGTGGAAGACTCAATTCATCAAGTCCATGAAGATCGCTGGAGCATTGGTCAATCCAAATGGCATGACCAAAAACTCGTAGTGCCCATATCTTGTTCTGAATGCGGTCTTCGGAATGTCCTGGTTTCGTACCTTCACTTGGTGATATCTCGATCTCAGATCTATCTTCGAGAATACCTTAGCTCCACTGAGTTGATCAAACAGGTCATCAATGCGTGGCAATGGATATTTGTTCTTCACTGTCACTGCATTCAAGGCTCTGTAGTCAATGCACATACGCACTGACCCATCCTTCTTGGGTACAAACAACACTGGTGCTCCCCAGGGTGATGCACTCGGGCGGATGAAATCTTTCTCCTCTAGCTCTTTTAACTGTGCCTTCAGCTCGTCCATCTCCTTCTTCGCCAGTCTGTAAACATGCGATGCTATAGGGGCTGCTCCGGGTGCTAGTTCAATTAAAAACTCTATGTCTCTGTCTGGGGGTAGTCCTGGCAAATCTTCTGGAAAGACGTCTAGAAATTCTGAAATAATAGGGTGATAGACAACATCGTCCATTGCGAGCTGCATACCATCAAGAATTTCTGTGGATCCTCGGGCAAACTCAAGTTCAGGCTGGCCTGGTACCTTAAAAAGAATGCTTCCTCCAAAGCAATCGAAGAAAGCATGGTACTTGCTTAGCCAGTCCATTCCAAGCACAATATTAAAAGATGGCATAGGAAGGACTAAGAGTTGGGCGTTCATCTCTCTGCCACGTATCACTATAGGATCCGTTCTACAAACTCGACTAACTGGTACAACTCCTCCTCCGGTTAGAATTCTAACACAACTAGATAATGGTGTAGAAGCAATATTGTGTTTGGCAATAAAACTAGATGATATGAATGAGTGGGTGGCTCCCGTATCAAATAATGTCACAGCAGGAAAAGTAAAATCAAGGGTAATACCTGCTATGACATCCACCTCATGATCCAGGTCATCTACCTCCAATGCAAAAGCTCGCCCGTTCCTCTGCGGCTGTCCATGTCCAGTCCTCATATACTGCTCCTCCTGAGTAGGTAGCGGTGGTCCTCTCTGAACTCCTCCTGCTATCGGGGGTCGAGGTGCTCCCGGTCCAGTCATCTGCTGGGTTGGCTTCGGTGCTGGAAGCGCTAGTCTCTGAACTGGTGGTGGGAGTGTCGATGTCTGCATTGGGCAGTCTCTCGCCATGTGCTGCCCGGAGCCACATCTCAGACACTGACCCAAGCGAGTCCGACAATCTCTCGATACGTGTCCGCGTTTCCCATAATAATTACAGTAGGGCTTCTCTGGATTCTGGTATGGTCTAGCTCTGTGTTGCTGATACTGTTGTGCCAAGGGACGTCTGATAGGTCCTCCCTATTATGTCATGGCTGGTCCCTGCTGTATCCTTGCTGATCCTTGTTGTGTCCTCAGCTGACCTCCTTTTCCTCTGCTAATAGTTTCCTGAAATCTGGCCTCTGTCAGAAGTTCAGCATAAGAGACTCGGGACTGCGAGCTTGTATAATGTTGTAGCTCCTGGGCAGTCCTCGATGAAATCTTTTAGCCTTAGCCAAGTCATTTGGTATCAAAGCAGCGCCATATTTGCTGAGTCGACTAAACTCGGCATCATACTCGTCCACTGTTCGGTTCCCTTGCTCTAAGTGAAGAAACTGATCATACAAGGTGTCCCTGACAGTGTCCAGGAAGTACTTTCCCTCAAAGAACTCCAAGAACTGCTCCCAAGTCTGGTAAGTACCCAACTGGCGCTCCATGGATTCCCACCAGTAATGGGCATTACCATATTGAAGCGTCCGTACACCCGTCATCCATAGGTCCGTGGGTAACTGCGATGCCTCCAGTAGCTTCTGCGTGTGGGTGATCCAGCTGGTGGTCTCCTCCGGGCTCTCAGTGCCCTTGTACTGCCTTGCACCCATCTGAACAAAATCCTTTACTGATCCAACCCTAGCTCGAGGTACTGGAGCTAGTGCTTGGGCTGGTACAGTAGCATGTGCAGCCATCCTCTCCAGTGCTGCCAAAAATTCTTGCCTCTGCTCAGCTGCCTGCTGCCTCTCCTCGGCTGCCTGCTGCCTCTGCTCGGCTGCCTGCTGCCTCTGTTCCTGTATCATCATCTGAAAGAATTGGAACATCTGCGCTTGGCCATCTTGCGGTACTGGGGTAGGTGGAAGGTTCCCAATAGGTGAAGCGGGAAGATCAGATGGAACTGGGGTGTGAGTCTGTCCATCTGGTCCCGGAAGTCTAGGAATCGTTGGGGTCCCTCCTTGAGTCTGACCATTGACTCCAGAAGTTGTGTCGCCATTGGCGGTAGTACATCCATTTTGCATATCCATCTCTCTATAGTTGATGTACGAAACGATTAGAAAAAGTACAGGAATCAAACAGGATGCAAGTATTAAATAGGAAGGATGAATTTCAATCAAGCGTGGATGAGATCCTTATACTCTATTCCTATACGCAGGCTTGTTCGGTACGGTTACGTAACTGAGACAATATATTCTTGACCTGCATGGGCCACCACAAAAATATGTCACGCCCCAGTCCCAAAATACATAGGACTAGGAATACGTAACACGCCAGCCATATGTATATGAACTCCAATATATGGAAACCATATACACACAAACGTTGTGCATGAATATCCAATCCACAGTGGTAATATATGTCACAACAAGTCACACGCAGTTCTATATCTCATCCACAACACAAATAATAGAATAATGGAAATCAATAACTGAATATCAAAGAAGCAATCTCAAATAGTAATCTCAAAGTGTGATAGTCGGGTGGAAACAAATCCACTGCAAATCGACTATAATAAACTACTAAAGAGAGAAGAGAATAACTCTAATATAAGAATAAATGTCTAGAAAAGAATAGCAACTAGAATCTCTAAACAGCTGCAATGAATCACATATAATCAGAAGGTAAGATCTCCTCAGACAGATAGGTAGCGTCAGGTCCAGGTCCATACTCCTGCGGGTACTCCTGCTCACCTATATCTGGAAGGGACCAGGTCCTCAGAGGGACGTAACAAGATACAAAAAGCATATGCCAATAAAGTACTGAAAATAAACATCCATTGGGGTCGCCTAACCATCTATGTGAATGCAGTTTGAGAATAACTTTCTAACAAGTGGGCTATCTGGCCATAAATAGGATTGGCATGGTTCTCTTGGAGATCCAGGGGCCTACAAAGGCACGTCGTCTTTTGAACGGCGGAGGCCCGCCAAGTAGTATATGTGTCATCATGACCGCGCATCTCCGGCGGAGCGTACGGGTTACACAAGAAAAGTGCAAAGGAGCCCAAATGCCTTACTTGTTGTTCTTCCCACCCAATGCTCTAAGCATGTCATATCCATGACACGATAATACCTCTAATAACCGCCAGGTCTACTAGCATGCAAAGTTTCTATTGGCAGTTATCCCTATCCGTCGCACGACCTATACGTACCGGTGGCCAGCCGAGTACGCAAGTCCGTGTCCTACATGTGACTCACACTCGTGTAAGAATAGTGTCATGGCCAATGAAACATAAATGCCTCATGAAAATAGGGTAGTCTCATAAAGTAGGTCCAATGCATATACATAAATAAAAATATAGTACGACGACACCGTCGTTGCACCCAAGTTTCCTTGGACGCGCAGTTTATATAACAGTTAAAATAATTGAACTAAATAAACAGAAAATAAACATGTATGTCTCATATGGAATGTAAAACAGTACAATGGCAAGGTATACTTGCCTGGCAAGAAATCTGTAAAGTGTACGCGCCCAAATGTCAAGGACACAGAACCTGGAACTAAGGACTCTGAACAAACGTCTCCGGATGCTGAAATAAACATCACCAACATTTCCGGAATAAGCAAAATAGCTAAAAAGTACATCCCTTTCGTCCAATTTGGACACAGGGGGGCCCACTTTGCACCGAAAAGCGTGCCAAGGGTAATAGTCTCTAAATGGGACAACTATAGGTCAAACTACTCTAGATGTCAATACGAACCCAACGGTATGTCCAAATGTGGATTCCGATGGGCCGAACAGAATTTTGTACAAAAAGTCAACTGTGGGGCCCGCCAATTGGCGATCTGGTCAACCGTCTCAGAAATACGTGAAAATTGGGTCACAGGACCAGCGCGTTACCACCAGTCCAGTGGCGTAAGTTTTGTCGCAATCTGACAAGCGTGCACAAAGTACGCGCGAGTTCCACAAAAGTTACGACACGAACTGTGTCCGCGGATACGGCCTGATTCTGGCGCGCACACGCGTCCGAATCAGTCCCCATGAATTTTCACGTGTCCGGTTACGCTGCGTGCACCATTTGGTACACTTGGCATACGGCGGGGCAGTCCCGTTTGGCGGGGCGGTCCCGTTTGGCGGGGCGCGCTCTGTTTTCCAACTTTTAGAAATCTGGAAAAAATGGGTGCGCGCAGTTTTGTGACGAATATAATTATGTTCACAGCAACTAATAGCATAGGATTATTTAACAAAAAATAAACTAGGTCAAGTGTTCTACATGTATCAAAAAGAATCACCGAATTCGGATCTCTGTGGTGGGAGATACGAACTCGGCAATATGGGTGGTCATTCTGGAATTCTGTGATTCCAGAATTCTGTCTGCTCGCCCAACTTGGACGCTGTTTTTCACCTAGGGGCACATGTTGTCCAAGGTTGGCTATAAAACAAGTATGGAAGAGGGTTAAGGGGTGATTATACCTATGAAGACGGAACAGCGTTTGGTTGAGCGAGTCAACGGGAAATCGTTCCGGAGCAAAGGTGCTTCGAGTGGAATTCTGCAGGACGCGAGGTCGTAGTCGACGGGATGGTTGGATGGCTTGGCGGGGCTTCTCTGGCTGCGGTGACGGCTCTTAGATGGGAAGAGGAGGTCGGAAGTTTTAGGTTAGGGTTTTTGAGATATAACTATATATATATATATATATATATATATATATATATATATATATATATATATATATATATATATATATATATATATATATTATAGGGAAAGAGAGAGGGATGGTTGGATGGTGCGGCCAAAAAAAAAAAAGAAAGGGGGTCGGGTCTGGATAGTTAGCCGCTGAAGGAATATTGGGCGGGTCCCTATGAGAAATTCGCTGAAGTGGTTCACAGCAACTAGTTAGTTGCTGAAGAAAGCCCCTGGAGCAATTACTTAAAGGATGGAGCAAGCATAGTAATTACTAAAGTTATTATTATTATTATATTATTAGTTAAGCTTATTTAATTAATTCTTTTACTTTCTTTTCTTTTCTTACTATATATATATATATATATATATATATATATATATATATATATATATATATATATATATATATATATATATATATTTGTGTATACATATATATTATATATTCTCATAAGAAAATTTATAGATTAGGGTAATGCACACCATTAGGCTAGCAACAGCTTAAGGGGTCTCCTATATGGAATAAATTCCGAAAAATTCCTGATGGTCCCATAAGTCATCTAAGTGCCCGAACACCTAAAATAAAAATTATTAAAAATCTATTTCTCCTATTAGACCTAATTACTATAATTTAATTAATAATTAATAAATAAATGGTGTATACGATTTTCTAGGAAGGGGTTTTTACAGATACGCTCTACTTGTGTCCAATTATGGACACATATCTAGTCTCACAACCCCAATTTAATTCTAATTAGATCTAATTGGTCTCATGACACACACTTGGTGTGTTAATCTCAAAATTCTTCCTAATTGGACATAAATTACCATATAAATTCTATAATACAAGTCATATAAACATAGTTCTTGGTCTTATGGGTAGCCCTAAGCCAAGAGGTAATTTTTAACGGTTAAATGCATGAATTAGAATCTAAATTAAGGGATGGATTCAAAAAGTATCTACTGGGAGATGGATTCCCAATGAATGCTCAATGGACACAATCTTCTTGCCAATACCTTCTCCTTCAAGTGCTCCTTGCAATCCAAGCTTCAATGCTTCTTAGATGATAGAACTGAGAGGGAATGGATATGAATTGGATTGAATTTGGTGGAAGAATAAAGTAAATTGGGGATAAACTAAATTGGAAATCTAGAATAAAATAAAATAAAGAGGAGAGAGAGTGAGACCCCCTATTGGTGGCGGGCCCCCTCTTTCCCCTTTCCCAAGCAACTACAATTTTCCAATGTACCATCACTAGTTAATTATAAGGAATAATTAGGAAGGACTATATTAAAAAGTCTTTAAACTAATATAAATTAATCTAATCTCCTTAATTAATTAAGGAAAATGGTCTAATGGGCTTAGTCTAATGTTGGGGTCAATTTGTCATAAAAATTCAATGGGTCCACTAATGACAAGTCCAATAAATTAGGCTAGCCCATAAACAAATAATAAATAGTATAAAGCACAATATTAGTTAATATCCTAATATAAATAATATTAATTCACCAAAGATAAATATATGCAAAAAGAGTAAAATACCCACATCTAGAAATGTGGTAGTGATAATAAACAGAAATACAAGATGGAGATAAATACTGGTAATAAGAATTACTGGTGAGTATAAAATACTAGAAATAAGAAATGCTGGAGAATATATCATCATCAATAACTCAACTAGCAATGAACAGAAATACAAGTGCATGCTAGAACAATGAACTAAAAATACATGAATAAAATATCTAGCTAAGTGTGTGAAATATCAGTCTATCATGTGATCGGCTTGGGACAGATCAGGCTTGTTACATATGATTATCTATGATTCATGTAAGGTCAGGCTAACTATCCAGTTAGCTATTATACGAGCAATAGTCAGGCTAATCATACATAACAGGCTATGAGGCATGTAATGGTCAGGCTGCACCCGACGTGAGGAGTGGGTGAGCTATGATGCATGTAGAGTAGGGTATGATCACATAATCTACTAATATCTCCCCGTCCCCAGCTAGCACGATGGATTCCAATCAAGACTCCTCGTGACAGGACTCGATAATGCTAACCCGTGTATCCAATAGTGTCAAAATCAAGTACGCTATACATCTAGAATCATAGAGATGATCAACATAATAAAAACTGTTAGAGAATGTACTCGCCTGTGGTCCTTAGCTGGAATGAATCAGAGTCCACGTCACAGTCCAAATAACCTATGTATTATAATTTTACCATGTCAAAAGATAATTTATTTTAATTTATTTAATTCTGGAATAATTACTCTAAAAACCTATTTTAATCTTATTATTCTAATTTTTAGGTTAATTCCTAAATTTTGTCCAAAGAAACTAAATTTTACCAATTCGAGACTCATGGCACGTAAATCGAGGCAATCTGTTGACCAAAAAGTCAACCGATGCAAACTCGACTTTCATGCATGGTTTTCTATAGATTTCAGCGTCAAAAACATGCTAGAATTTATGGCTCATCCGAATTCAAATTTGTTTGAAAATTATTGCACATACCTAAAATCGTATTGTGCAACGATGGTTGATTGTTAACCTAGAAGTTCTACAGAATTAACAGTATAGAAATATTTCGTATTAAATCCTAGAAAAAATATATATCAATTATCTTGACATTAGATTTCCAAAACTTTAAACGTTTAGTGATTATGATTCTTGGTTCTCCCGAATGCCCGAAAACACCGAGACGCGTCTATTTTTGATATGCTATGCTCTACAAATTTTTTAGAATTTAATATTCATAATTTCATGAAATAATTTATATATTCAAAAAAACTAACCTCAATACGGTTCTAACGCAAGAAACTGGGCTACATTTGGTGTTCGGAGCTATGAGTAATGGCTTCTGGAAGATGAAGAAAATCCTAGATGACAACTCCCCTCAAATCTCTCTCTCTCTAAAAGAATTATTATAATTAAGGTTATTATAATATATATATATATATATATATATATATATATATATATATATATATATATATATATATATATATTGGCTATGGCTGAATTAAAAGTAATAGGATGACACATGTCAGAATCTGATTGGATGGTTTTGTTTGTATTATTTATTTTTGATTTGCCTTTATCAAAATATTATTTAAGTCATTTTAAATCTAAATAACTCAAAATAAACATTAAAAATAATCATAAAAATTTGGAAAAATTATAAAAAATATAATTTGAACCCAAAAACCCTACAAAAATACTTGGGATAGTTTTATGTTCATAAATTTTCTACTATAATTAGGAGAAGCTCTAAAAATTAGTTTTACCTATTTAACTAAAATAAATATTATAATATTCCAAAAATTCTAAAAAAAATGCAAAAAATATAAAATAATATTATAAACCCTAGAAAATTATGTGGGTCCATTCTATTTTCCTTGGCTTGCACAATAAATTCTAGAAGTCCTAGAAAATTAGTTATTAGCCTAAATAACTCCCAATAAATACTCAAAATACTCAAAAAAAATTCAAAAAATTCTACAAAATATATTTGATTATTTAGAACCTAAAATAAAAGTTTGAAATATTTTTAATTGTGTTTGATTATAAAATAAATTCTTAAAACTCCTAAAAAATTAATGTTACTAGTTTTTAATTAACAAGAAATTGTGAAAAAATCCCAATACCACCAAATTAACCTAATAACAACATTTAAGTAAGAATTTTAGGATATGGAGGTTTGAATAAAATATTGATTAATAATTCATAATATACTCAATCATAATAACTATGAAAATAAATGGCACGATGAGATATAAAGATAAGGAGTACTGACATAAGTCAAGCACAACAACCAAAATACAACAGTAATCTAGGGTCTAGCTGTCCAACATAAAAAGTCTCAATAATAGTCTCAACATAAATACAATCCAAGTCTCAGGTTTTAGAACAAATAATACATAGATAGAACTTTCTACACGACTGCAGGTGGTGTCTCCTCTAAGAAGAGTGACTCCTCTAGGATCTCTGGTACATAGTCTCCCTCTATACCTAGGCCATAGTGAGTAGGACAGAAGTTCTCAAGGTCCTCTGAAAATATTATCCAGTCAGGATTGGAGTGAAGCACAAGCACTAAACAGCAGTTTCATTTATATTGACAAAAACTATAATATAGTGTAAGAAAATACAAGATAAAAAAAATATTATAAATAAGGCATACTGGAGAATATATAATCAGCAATAGTACAAACTAGCAATGAATAGAAATATGTGAATGCTAGAATAAGTGAACTGAAAATAAAGAAATAGAATCTCTAGCTAAGTGTTTCAAAATATCAGTTTATTATGTGATCGGCTTGGGACGAGATCAGGCTTGTTATATATGATTGGCTATGATACATATGAGGTCAAGCTAACCATATGGTTAGCTATTATGCGAGCAATAGTCAGGCAAATCATATATAACAGGCTACGAGGCATGTAAATGGTTAGGCTAAACCCGACGTAATATGTGGGGTGAGATATGATGCATGTAAAGTGGGGTATGATCACAATAATTTGCTAATATTTCTCTGTCTCCAGCTAGCATGATGGATTCCAATCATGACTCCTCATGACAGGTATCTTTGATGTTAATCCGTGTATCCACAATATCAGAATCAAGTATACTATACAACTAGAATCATAGAATTAATCAACATAATAAAAACAGTCAGAGAATGTACTCTTCTATGGTCCTGAGCAAAGTGTGTCAAACTGAGTCCATCTCGGTATCTCAAAGACCTAAATATGAAATATTATATTAACACAATATTCTAGAATGATAAAGAAATTAAACTAGTTATTTTCTAGGTCTCCATGCCACCTCTAGGTCAAACTAGGCCAAAATAATCAAACTAGGTCAATATTGGTCAAATTAGTCAAATTTGGTCAACCTAGCCTATTCTAGGTCACACTATGTTATACTAGTCCATATTAGTCAATATCTAGCTACTACTAGTCAATATTAGTTACACTAGTTGTTATTAGTACTAAAATATCTATATACTAGATAATATGATACTTTATGTCTCTTAGTACACTATAAACTTATATATACATATACTACTATATATAGTATCTTAGTATACTTTATAACTATATTAGTATCCTAAAGTATCTCACTAATCTCTAGGTATCATGGGATACCTATACCACACTTAATACCTTAACTTATATGGTATCCTAGTACCACATTCTAACTTAACACTTATACCTTATTCATATAATTAATACCATCAACCCAACTCACTAGATATATACCTTGACACTCCAATAGTATCCTAATACTCCACTTGGTATCTTAGGGTACCCACTTGATGTTTATACTCATAACCCATAACCCCACTACCATAATATAGCATATATGAAGCTTATGCTCATAACTTAATATCTATCTTGTTAACCTTATATACATACACTAGTATCTAAATCTTCTTACTAACCGGTACACTAATGTATCCTCCATAAGAATCCATTGTCACCAGTCCTGACAGACCAACAAGAATACACGAGCACCACCAATTCCCCAACAACTGCTGATCCTATTGCCTACTGCTTGCAAGCTCCTACAGCACTTAGAGTGTTGTTGTTGCTGCTGTGCCTATTGATGTCCAGTCCTAACCAATACTTAGATAAAGCCTTAACTGATACTAAATATCATTTTTTTTGCCTCTTAAACCTCACTCCACAAATGTATCTGATACCTTGGGGACATAGACCTTTCTAGCCTATCACAAACGACTGACAACACCCTTTATAACTGATACTAGTATCCATAAGAAGTCACCCTCACACATAGGTACAAGTTACTGCAGTCCCAGTTCTCAAATGCACACACAGACACTTAAACACTCTAAACTAATTACTCATGCACGACACAAGTAACACAATGAACTCTAATACATTACTGATACTACATACATGGGAACATCACCAACCCCTATCCCATACTATATCACTATGGAACTGGTATCTTATAGTAACCATTAGTACTCTTAGACAATTACCCAATACCTAGAAAATAAGATTCTAACTAATACTCAAATCCCACAGTTATATAATTGATATATCCCAACACTCTCATATACTCTTACTTTAACAACTCAACACTTCCATATTTACTTGGCACTAACTTCCTACACAAGCACATGGATATCCTACCCAATACTGTTAATGCCTTTCATTGTTGCTGCTGTGAACCTCTTGTAGAAGCTCTAACCTGATCCTTAACCATTAGACCTGACAGTATGGTAGTGCCACAGGCACTGGCCTGCACTTCCATCCTTGTGCTTGGTTGTTGCAGGCTTTTATACTATTTCCTTGCCTCTGCAGCGCTACACCAAAGTGCAAAAATACAATAGTGAGCAAGGAACTTCCTACATCTCAAGTTAGATTTGTTGCAACACCTATCACAAAGCAATCGATATAGTTTCTCACCACCTGAACCATCCTCCAATATTTGTACACCCATACATATACACACATAGACACATACATACATTTGCATACCCAAATCTAACCGTGCATATCATGAGATACCATGTCACGACACTACGTATCCTATTTAGGACACATACACCAAATCTTGACTCAAAATGAACACAAAAATCCCTTTAGGGATACGTGTCAAACAGTTGGTGGACACGATTCAAAATTCCTCCAAATCGAGCCCAAAATATTATTCCATAAGAGAAAAACCTAGATCTATCAAAGTGAAGGCTTCTAACACCTAGGTCTAGCATTAGAGAGTCAAATCCACCTATTGGAGGGTTCCTATAGGTCCAATGGGTTTTCTTAACCACAAATAGAGTAGAAAATTGAGAGTTACCTAGGTTTTGAATAACCTCCTCGAAGAAATCCAAATTTGGATACGAGGAAGACGAAGTGGACATGATCCTCAATACATGGACTCCTCTTCAAGCTTCCTCTGGCTATGCCAAGTTCCTTAGCCTCCTTGGAATGAGAATGAGAGGGATAAAATTTGAGAATAGAGAAATTAGGGTTTGCTCTCTAATTTTGGGAATAAAATAATGAGAAAAGGGAATGAGGGTTATTCATGAACAAGAGGCTTATATAGACTTCCTCTAGGGTTAGGATTAGGTTGAGAAATATTTAAATTGACACAAGTGCCCTTCTCATTCCTTCATGAATAGAATCTAACTAAACCATAGGGGAATATTCTATTCATGGGTCAAAATAGGTTTAATAGAATTAATCTAGTCATGACAAACTATTTAATTGAGTCAATGGGTCAAGTCAAGTCTAGTTAGGTCCACTAATATAAAGTCTAATTATAATAGACTAGTCAACTAACCAATAATAATATTATTTACTATATATATTTATCATGAACATTATATATAAAATAAATAACACAATATTTATAAAAATAAAAAATAACAAAAATACCCCTATTTTAGAATGTGGTAGTGACAAGTCTATCCCCCTTAGAAAATTTTTGTCCTCAAAATTTAATTAAACTAGTACAAGAATAAAATCAGGCAAAGAATTTATACCTCAAGTCTCGAAGAGATAAGGGTACTGCTCGCATATTTTGTCCTCTCTCTCCCAGGTTGACTCGCCTGGAGAGTGATATCTCTATGCAACATGAACCAAAGGAATAGTCTGGTTCCGCAATACCTTCTTTCTGCGATCCAAGATCTCTACGGGCTGCTCAGGATAGATGAGAGTCGGACCAACCTCGATCTCCGAATGATCTAGTACGTGACTAGGACCTGCCATGTACCATCTCAACTACGACACGTGGAACACGTTATGTACTCCCTCTAGTGCAAGCGGCAAGTCTAGTCTATAGACCACTGTACCGACCCTCGCAAGAATACCGAAAGGTCCGATGTAACGTGGACTAAGCTTTCCACCTCCACCAAAATTAATTATGCCTCGTGTCAGAGAAATTCGTAGGAACACCAGATCGCCAACCTAAAACAAAACAGTCTTAATACGCAATCTAAAACAAAATAATCACAAGCCAAAAATAATAAAATCTATACCTGAAACTCTAAGGGTCTACGGTGGCTATCGGTCCAATGTCGCTGTCTGTCCTGTGCCACTCAAAGTTTGTCTCTGATGAGTTTTACATTTTCTACTACATCCACGACCATCTCTGATCTTAACAACGCCCTCTCTCTCCTACATCATCCCAAGATAACGGTGTGCGATACCTCCGTCCATATAGAGCCTCGAATGGTGATATCTAAATGCTGGCCTGGTAGCTGTTGTTGTAAGCAAACTCTATCAGGTGTAGATGATACTCCCAAGAACCTCTGAGATCTAGAATACAAGTGTGTAGCATATCCTCGAGAGTCTGAATAGATTTTTCAGACTGTCCGTCTGTCTAGGGGGTAGTATGCAGTAATGAACTTGAGCTGAGTGCCCAAGCTAGCCTGCAAACTCCTCCAGAAGTGGGAAGTGAAATGACTATCCCGATCTGAGATGATGCTCACAGGAACCCCATATAATCTGACAATCTGTCGCACGTACATCTATGTTAGCCTCTCCGTCGACATATCCACTTTGAATGGTAAGAAGTGGGCTGATTTAGTCAACCTATCCACGATGACCCAAATCGCGTCTTTTCCTCCTGGAGAACGCGGAAGCCCTGAAATAAAATCCATAGTCACGTGCTCCTACTTTCACTCTGGGATAGGTAAAGGCTGAAGCAAACCACCTGGCATCTGTCGATCCACCTTTACCTGCTGGCACACTAAATACCGGAATACAAAGCATGCAACCTCGCGCTTTATGCCATACCACCATACGTGCTCCCTCAGGTCTCGATACATCTTATTGGCATCGGGATACATCGAGTACTGAGAGCGATGTGCCTCTTGCAAAACCTCCTCGCGCAGCTCCCCGCTCGGCACATATATCCTAGTACCATGATGTAATGACCCATCATCAGCACTAGTGAAGTCATCTGACAATCCTGTCCGAACCTGTGCCCTGATACTCCTCAGAGCCTCATCATCATATTGTGCAGCTCTGATTCTGTCCATCTGCTTGGACTGTATCTGCAATCCCCGTATCTGAATCTCAATACCTGGAACTAGCACCTCAATTCCCAAGCTCTCAAGATCAGCCAATAAATATCTATTTGTCATCAAGTACATAGCCATCGGATACCTGCTCAAGGCATCGGCAACTACGTTATCCTTTCCTGGGTAGTAATTTAATGAGATATCAAATTCTTTCATCAACTCTAACCACCTCCTCTACTCATGTTCAGCTCCTTCTGTGTAAACACGTACTTCAAGCTCTTGTGGTCTGTGAAGATCTCCACATGCTCTCCATATAGATAGTGTTTCTACAGCTTTAGAGCGAAGATAACCGCTGCCAACTCCAAATCATGGGTGGGGTAGTTCTTTTCATGAGGATGTAATTGCCTAGAAGAATAGGCAATTACCTTCCCGTGCTGCTGAAGAACGCAACCCAAACCCTTTCCTAAAGCATCACTGTAGATAGTGAATCTACTTGTCCCCGATGGCAACATCAATACTGGAGTTTTTATCAATCTCTTCTTCAGCTCATCAAATGCGGACTGACAATCCTTCATCCTAACAAAATTTACATCTTTCCTGCTCAGCCTAGTCATTGGCTCTGCAATCCTAGAGAAGTCTTGTACAAACCTCCTGTAGTATCCTGCTTGTCCGAGAAAACTCATGATCTCAGCTACCGAACTGGGAGTAGCCCACGACTCCACTGCCTCGATCTTCTTTAGGTTAACTGAGATTTTGTCACCCATCACCACATGCCCAAGGAATTCAACCTTGTCAAGGAAGAACTCGCACTTTGAAAGCTTTCCATAGAGCTCCTCCTTCCTGAGAGTCTCCAAGATCATCCTCAGATGCTCTTCGTGCTTCTCTGGGGTCTTCGAATACACAAGAATGTCGTCTATGAACACCACCACGAACTTGTCAAGGTACTGGTGGAACACCTTGTGTCACTACCACATTTTTTAGGAAAGAGTATTTTAGTAATTTCATATTTAATTAAATATTGTGCATGATAAATAATTATTTGTTGTATTATTTAATTATTGTTAGATGGTAGTTATTTATTTTAGACTTGCGTTAGTGGATCTAACTAGTTTAGTTTAGACTCATGGACCAACATGAATTAATTATTCCCAATTAGAAGGTCCATTGTTAAGGAGATGGATTAAATTAATTAAACCATTAGACTAGAAACTTTCCTCCTTAATTATTCCATCATGAGAGGCCCCATGGGGTATATTGGACAATTCATAGAAACTTGAGGGAGGGGAAAGGAAGCCGGCCTATAATAAAGAGGGGGGAGGGAATTCTCTCTCCTCTTTTCATTTTAAAACTAGATCTAGAATATCCCTCAACCAAATTCCTTCATTCCCACTTCATTTCTCTACCAAATTTTATTTCAATTCCTTCCTAAATTACCATTGGAGACTAGTGGAGCAAGGATCTAGAAGGAGGAAGCAATAATCTACAAAGAGGAGCAAGGATCTACAAGTTGGAGATAATTTTATCACATTTGGAAGTTGTATTGAGAATCCATCTCCCAATAGGTATAATTTAGTTTTTTCCCCTTAATTTAGGTTCTAAATCTAAGATTTAACCATAAAAAATTAACCCATATGCATAGGCTACCCATAGGATTTGGTTTTGTATTCATAGGAGGCCTATTGAGAAAGTTATAGTACTTTTTTTGTCAATTTTTGGAGAATTCCGAGATTGACAATTATTGTGTGTGTCAATTGGTACTATAGATCAATTGGGTATGTGCTTGTGCGTTTGGGGCTAGTGTCGTGTCCACAATTGGGTACGTGTAGGTCATATCCCAACGATTTGGTGATACGTGTTGATTTGGAGATTTTTCCTCCGACACGAGACTTTGTACATGTCATATTTTGACACGGACACGTAGATTTGTATTTGACTCTTCGTATTTTTTATAAATAATATATATGACTTATTCGTGTCCTCTAGGATACGTTTGGATGTGTGGTGGACTCGTGTCACATGCGTATCCTAGATCTAGTGGAATACGGCGTGATACTCATATGTAGATCTATTTCTTGTGTTCTTGGAGATGTAATTGTATATATATATAGATATATATATATAATATGGTATATATAATTATGCTTCTAGTGTCTTAGATCTATGTATTTATTATGTATATTGTATGTAGCTATTCTTATATATGTATATATAATTGTATATGGTAGCATGTATAAATATGCATATGTAAAAAGATATTTATAGGTTGTTATAATTATAATTATATAATATGTGTTATATATGGTGAATGATTTTATATATATATATATATATATATATATATATATATATATATATATATATATATATATATATATATTAATATGTATATATATATTAATATGTATGTGTGTATATGTTACTATGTGTATTACGTACATAATACTATGTGAGGGTGTATATTGTCACGCCCCGATCCCGAAAGGGTCAATCGTCCTCGCCGGATCCTTTACGGAACCGATTCGTCCTCGCTTGGGGCGTGATGCCATGCGAGCCTGGAGTTGCGCTCGCACAAGGCAAGAACTTGCAGTTTTAGGAACCCATTTTGAAACACAATTTATAAAACACATTCACAGAGATTTGAACACAAATACGGAAGAAACATGCTTTTTTATTGATAATTCAGAGTAATTTACATAGAGTTTACATTGATGCGCCTTCTCGGCTATTTGAATTGCATTACAAAAGATAACTCAAAATGCAGGGCGTGCTCCGTCAGATAGTCCACGTCGTTTGTATATTACGCCCTTGTATAGATTGAAGTCCCTGCCTCCAAAATAAACTGACTCCAGCTATACTTCAAAATAGAGGTGCTCCTAACGCCTCCTCGCTATGCTCTAGCATTGCACCGTCTGAGTGCCTGAAATAGTTGCCCACAACGTGGGTCAGTACTCAACTTGTACTGGTGAGTGGGATGAACCCACTCGACTAAATCGACACTAGCTTGTTAGGAGCGAGCATGCATTAAGATAGCTTCTATAAGAAAGCAAGTGAAATCAATTCATATCAGTTGTATGTTTTGATAGGAATGAATATAGTATCGAATCCAACCAGTACACCGATTGCTTACTCAATCGATACACGCCTTCCCTGAAATGAAACACAAGTATACTTACCATCTGCACAAGATAATAAGTTAGCATGCGTTCTAGTCTATGCGGTCATTGGTGTGATCGACACCTTAGGGACATATTTCAAGCATTAGCGGCGTGCCCTATCAGCCCGGGTAGCAAGCCCTGCTGGAGGTCCCGCTATGCATCGTTACGAGCATGAATCAAATATTTTCCTCCGGATCGATAAGGTTCCAGTGCCCCGAAAAGCCATTTCGAGGAAATGTCAAACCCTGTGCACAAGTTGTCCCAGACCATGCAATGCATGAATAATTCATATTACATACAATGCATCGAAATAAACAGAAGAAGTAAAGCAGCACATATATATATCTCATGCAACAGTTCATATTTTCTCAAGCGGTATTCTGATTCAGTTATCCCATAAGTCCAAACTCTATCCGAGCCACTAGGCCGCCACCAACAACCAACTTTCCTTATAAACAAGCTCAAATTATAAGGTATGCAAGCATATGATAAATTAGTCTACAAAACCCATGTTCCTTTCTTAGTGGCTAGCATGCCTGTAGCTAAGGATTTCCTAGGCGTCCAACCGGGCATCATCGAGTGAACGTTTGAAATATTAGAGATGTGGGTGTGAAGAAGTAGGAAAGAAGGGACCAAACCACTCACTGGTTAAGGAAAAGGTAGCTGAAACACGAATCCCGCTTAGCGACGATCAAACGTCAGTTACGCGGACCTGCACAGCACGAGCACCAATTAGAATTCTTGTCTATCCTTCCTTGCCGAACTCCCCAAGAATCAAAGCTCCAAACGATAAAACCAGCAGCAAAAACCAAGCAAATCGAAAGCAACACCAAATCAAAATCCTAAAGTGGCAATCAAGAAAACCAAGCAACCAAATACGAAAACTATTAGACTCGTTTCAATAGAGGCCTTTCCATGAGTTGGAAAGGATCATCGCATTTCGTCCGTGGCAAGAAGATACCGAAGATCTAAGCTACGACTCAGACGGACTAGCCACAAGCCCAATTACGTAGTGCATATTCCGGTCGGATCGGGATTTAAGGTACTACATAATATACCACTAAGAAAAAGTTTTGACCCGAAACTCAAGAACAAGGCCGACCCGAAACTTAAGAACAAGGCCCTACCTCCGACTGAATGAACAATGAAGGATACTTCTCCTTCATCTCCGATTCCATCTCCCAAGTTGATTCCCCAACAGAATGGTTCCGCCACAGCACGCGAACCAAGAATATCGTACGATTGCGAAGTACTTTTTCCTTACGATCCAGAATCCGCACCGACTCCTCTGAGTATGACAAATTCGTGTGCAATTCCAATTGTTCAAAGCTAACCACATGACTAGGGTCATGCACATACTTCCGAAGTTGAGAAACGTGGAATACGTCATGCACTTCAGCCAAGACAGGAGGTAGTACAATCCGGTATGCCACAACTGCCACTCGTTCCAGTATCTCAAAGGGGCCAACAAACCTTGGACTCAGTTTGCCCTTCACGCCGAAACGCATCACCCCACGCATCAGCGTCACTTTCAAGAAGACATGATCCCCGACCATGAACTCCAAAGGCCTTCTATGTGCATCAGCATAACTTTTCTGTCGGCTCTGTGCTGTGCGGAGTCTTTCCCGAATCAAGCAAACTTTTTCAACTGTCTGCTCTACCAGCTCTGGCCTGAGTACCTGCCGCTCGCTGACTTCGTCCTAACAGATTGGAGATCGACACTTGCGTCCATATAGTGCTTCGTACGGTGCCATCTGGATGCTTGATTGGTAGCTGTTGTTGTACGCAAACTCTGCCAATGGAAGATGTGTGTCCCAACTAGTCTTTAAATCAATCGCACACAGCCGTAACATGTCTTCAAGTATCTAATTTGTCCTTTCTGTCTGTCCGTCAGTCTGCGGGTGATATGCGGTACTGAACTGTAGCTTGTTTCCCAAAGCAGACTGTAGGCTAGTCCAGAAATGAGATAAGAAATGTCCGTCACGGTCAGAGACGATAGAAGCAGGCACTCCGTGTAATCGAACAATCTTATCTATGTAGATATGTACTAACCGATCAACGTTCCACGCAACTTTTATAGGCAAAAAGTGGGCTGATTTGGTCAAACGATCAACTATAACCCAAATCGCATCATGCCCCCGTGGCGTCTTCGGAAATCCCATAATAAAATCCATAGTTATGTTGTCCCATTTCTACTCGGGAATAGCGAGGTTCTGGAGCTTCCTGCCGGGCCTCTGATGTTCAGCTTTCACCTGTTGACAGGCCATGCACTGTGACACAAAGGTTGCCACATCCCGCTTCATACCGTGCCACCAGAAGGTCCCGCGCAAGTCATTGTACATCTTAGTGCTCCCCGGATGTAAAGAATACTTCACGTAGTGTGCTTCCGCCATAATTTTCCTTCGGAGTTCTGGGTCGCTAGGAACACATAGCCTTCCTTTCATCTGTAAGGCCCCATCTTTGCCTACCACAAAATCAGACGTCTTCTCCGCCGAGATCAATCCGCGTACCTTCGCTAGGAACTGATCGCCCTCCTGAGCTGATTTGATTCTACCACGTAAATTCGGTTCAAGATGGAGTGGTGCCAGCTGCACTCCTTGATGCCGAACTCGAAACTCGATGCCCATCGTCTCAAGATCTCGAAGTAAATGGTTGTTACAGATAACGAGCCCACATGCTTTCGACTCAGAGCATCAGCAACGAAGTTTCCCTTGCCCGGAGTATAAGCGATCGTTAGATCATAGTCCTTAATAAGTTCTAGCCAACGCCGCTGCCGGAGGTTCAATTCTCGTTGGGTGAATAGATACTTAAGGCTCTTGTGATCTGTGAAGATTTTGTAAGCAACACCATAAAGATAATGCCTCCACAACTTCAGTGCAAACACAATTGCCGCCAATTCCAGATCATGCGTCGGGTAGTTTTTCTCGTACGGCTTCAGTTGCCTAGAGGCGTACGATATTATCTTGTCCCTCTGCATGAGCACACACCCTAAGTCGAGTCCTGAAGCCTCGCTGTATATCTAAAACTCTTCTACCCCATCTGGAAGTGCAAGAATCGGAGCTGAAACAAGACGCCGCTTAAGTTCCCGAAAGCTGGCTTCGTAGTCATCATCCCATTCGTATGCAATCCCTTTCTGAGTAAAGCGAGTCATAGGCGAGGCCAGTTTAGAAAAATCATTCACGAACCTACGGTAGTATCCCGCTAGGCCCAGAAAGCTTCAAACTTCGCTGGCTGACGTAGGTTGTTTCCAGTCCACCACCGTCTCTATTTTCTTCGGGTCTACGGCGACGCCTTCGGCCGAGATGACATGACCAAGGAACGCCACGCTGTTCAACCAGAACTCATACTTGCTGAGCTTAGCGAATAACTGATGCTCTCGTAATATCTGCAGTACGATCTTCAGGTGTTCCTTATGCTCTGTCTCGTTCTTGGAATAGATTAGTATATCGTCTATGAAGACGACCACAAACTTATCCACAAACGGCCGAAACATGCGGTTCATCAGATCCATGAACGCTGCAGGGGCGTTCGTCAAACCGAACGACATCACGAGAAACTCATAGTTTCTGTAACGGGTTCTGAAAGAAGATTTTTGAATATTATCTGATTTAATTTTCAACTGGTGATACCCTGACCTGAGATCAACTTTAGAGAAAACTGTTGCACCTTGCAGCTAATCAAACAAGTCATCTATTCTTGGCAATGGGTACTAATTCCGCACGGTCGCCTTATTCAGTTCTCGGTAGTCAATACACAGCCGCATGGATCCATCCTTCTTTTTCACGAATAGCACCAGAGCGCCCCACGGAGAAACGCTTGGACAAATATATCCTCGGTCCAACAGATCTTGTAACTGAACCTTAAGTTCCTTAAGCTCTGCTGGGGCCATTCGATAAGGTGCCTTTGATATCGGTCGCGAATCCAGAAAAGTGTCAATGCTGAATTCGATCTCACGATCATGAGGCATTCCAGGCAGCTCGTCTGGGAATACGTCGAGGAAATCTGCAATGACTTCAGCCTGAGCTGCATCTTCACATTCCTGTCGGGTGTCTCGAACAGAAGCTAAGTACCCTTCACAGCCCGAATGCAACATACGCCTAGCCGAAATTGCTGATATCACCATTGTCGTCTTTGGTGCAGCACTGCATGAATAGTAGAAGTCTGCCTCGCCGGGTAGACGAAATATGACTCGCTTCTCCGTGCACTCGATTGTTGCATGGCAAGCACCCAACCAGTCCATCCCGAGAATAATATCGTAATCCTTGATGTCTAGTACAATGATATCTAAGGAAAGCTTCCTTCCTCCGATGCAAATATAACCATCCCTACAGATCACATGGGCGGGCATATCGACTCCCGAAGGGGTACTCACACAAAGGTTTATATTTAAAGGAGTAGAAGCTAATTTATGCTCAACAGTAAAATCAGCAGATATGAAACTATGCGTAGCACCTGAATCGAATAAGACTCTAGCGGGCAAATCTCTGAAAAGTAAAGTACCTGTCACGACAGTTTCAGAGACGGATGCCTCATCCCGAGTCAGTGCATAGACTCGGCCTTGAGCACCCTGGCGTTGTCGATTTATTGGCACAACATTGGCATCACTTGCTGGAGGCCCCTTGTTGTGATTCTCGTTGCTCTGATTCGGCTTGCCCTCTCGGCAGTTAAACTGTTTGTGGCCCAGACGACCACATTTAAAATATCCAGTAACCCGATATTCACTCACTCGATGCCCTGATTTGCCGCACCTGCTGCAGTTCGGTGCTTGGGATTGACCCCTATGATCAGACGTATGCGAACGCTTTTGTGCTCCAGACCCTCCCGTTTTATGAGAACGTTTATTGTTGTTGGTACGGGGGGTTTGCACCTCGGCCTTTGGGGGATAGCGCCCAAAGATCCGCTCGCTATTCAGGGCCGCCTCATAACATTTCCTGTAGGTATGACATTTCTGGTTGATGACATCCCTACGCAACTCATCATTCAAACTTTTTTGAAAATGATAGCACCACGCCTGCTGATTAGGCAAGAAGTGCCCCACAAACTTAGCCAGTTTAGCAAACACTGAATCATAATCATCGACAGACAAACTTCCTTGTACTAGATTGCTAAAGTTGTCTTCTTTTTGTTGTCGCATAGCTCGGGGAATATATTGTTCAATGAAGACAGATTTGAATATTTCTCAAGTGATTTTGCAGTTGGGATTGGCATCATAAATCCCTTGCTTCATGGCCTCCCACCAATCATGCGCACGCAGTTCCAGATGAACCGATGCATAGGTCACTCGCTTGGATCCTCTGATGCCAACCAGGTTGAAGAGTTCTTCCACCTTAGCAATCCACCCCATCACCACGTCCGACTCTACTCATCCGTTGAACGTTGGTAGATGCATTTTAGTGAACTCTGCCATACGGAAGGAGTTCCTTGCTGGAGGCTGAGTCTCATCTGACTCGTCTTCTACCGCCACGGCCGGCGGCATAACAAGCGTCACTGTGGCTGCCCCATTGCTTGGTACCAAGGATGCAATCAGTTGCATCATTGTATCCATTTGCTTCTGTTGAGAAGCAAACTGTGCTTGTATGTTAGCCTGTTGGGTAACAGCTTGTTGTTGCTGTGCCTCCATGAGGTGCATAACCGTTCCGCCATACCGGTGGAACCCGCTCCTCCGGATTCTCCAGAGCTTGCTGGATCGCTCTGAATGGGTTGAGCACTACTGGCAGTTGCAGTGTTCTTCTTTGCCATGGCTACAAAAGAGAGTAGCTTGTTAACACTCCAAAAAATGATAGATTTTGTATCTATGGGCTCATTGTATAGGCGACTCATCTCATGCAGCGGACGCCGAACGTAACTCAATTGAGAGGCGCATCAAACTACTTTATAATCTTTTGAAATCCCATGGAAGTAAAGCCTAGGCTCTGATACCAATATGTCACGCCCCGATCCCGAAAGGGTCAATCGTCCTCGCCGGATCCTTTACGGAACCGATTCGTCCTCGCTTGGGACGTGATGTCGTACGAGCCTGGAGTTGTGCTCGCACAAGGCAAGAACTTGCAGTTTTAGGAACCCATTTTGAAACACAATTTATAAAACACATTCACAGAGATTTAAAAACAAATACGGAAGAAACATACTTTTTCATTGATAATTCAGAGTAATTTACATAGAGTTTACATTGATGCGCCTTCTCGGCTATTTGAATTGCATTATAAAAGATAACTCAAAATATAGGGCACGCTCTGTCAGATAGTCCACGTCATTTGTACATTACTCCCTTGTATAGATTGAAGTTCCTGCCTCCAAAATGAACTGACTCCAGCTATACTTCAAAATAGAGGTGCTCCTAACGCCTCCTCGCTATGCTCTAGCGTTGCACCGTCTGAGTGCCTGAAATAGTTGCCCACAACGTGGGTCAGTACTCAACTTATACTGGTGAGCGGGATGAACCCACTCGACTAAATCGACACTAGCTTGTTAGGGGCGAGCATGCATTAAGATAGCTTCTATAAGAAAGCAAGTAAAATAAATTTATATCAGTTGCATATTTTGATAGGAATGAATATAGTATCGAATCCAACCAGTACACCGATTGCTTACTCAATCGATGCACGCCTTCCTTGAAATGAAACACAAGTATACTTACCATCTGCACAAGATAATAAGTTAGCATACGTTCTAGTCTATGCGGTCATTGGTGTAATCGACACCTTAGGGACATATTTCAAGCATTAGCGGCACGCCCTATCAGCCCAGGTAGCAAGCCCTGCTAGAGGTCCCACTATGCATCGTGATGAGCACGAATCAAATATTTCCCTCCGGATCGATACAGTTCCAGTGCCCCGGAAAGCCGTTTCGAGGAAATGCCAAACCCTGTGCACAAGTTGTCCCAGACCATGCAATGCATGAATAATTCATATTACATACAATGCATCGAAATAAACAGAAGAAGTAAAGCAGCACATATATATATCTCATGCAACAGTTCATATTTTCTCAAGCGGTATTCCGATTCAGTTATCCCATAAGTCCAAACTCTATCCGAGGTACTAGGCCGCCACCAACAACCAACTTTCCTTATAAACAAGCTTAAATTATAAGGTGTGCAAGCATATGATAAATTAGTCTACAAAACCCATGTTCCTTTCTTAGTGGCTAGCATGCATGTGGCTAAGGATTTCCTAGGCGTCCAACCGGGCATCATCGAGTGAACGTTTGAAACATTAGAGATGTGGGCGTGAAGAAGTAGGAAAGAAGGGATCAAACCACTCACTGGTTAAGGAAAAGGTAGCTGAAACACGAATCTCGCTTAGCGACGATCAAACGTCAGTTACGCGGACCTGCACAGCACGAGCACCAATTAGAATTCTTGCCTATCCTTCCTTGCCGAACTCTCCAAGAATCAAAGCTCCAAACGATAAAACCAGCAGCAAAAACAAAGCAAATCGAAAGCAACACCAAATCAAAATTCCAAAGCGGCAATCAAAAAAATCAAGCAACCAAACACGAAAACTATTGGACTCGTTTCAATAGAGG
This sequence comes from Iris macrosiphon, assembly GCA_036927795.1. Classification (NCBI taxonomy): domain Eukaryota; kingdom Viridiplantae; phylum Streptophyta; class Magnoliopsida; order Asparagales; family Iridaceae; genus Iris; species Iris macrosiphon. The sequence goes on along the minus strand of JAYESA010000017.1, from coordinate 41,243,010 downwards.
CCTTTCCATAAGTTGGAAAGGATCATCGCATTTCGTCCGTGGTAAGAAGATGCCGAAGATCTAAGCTATGACTCAGACGGACTAGCCACAAGCCCAATTACGTAGTGCATATCCCGGTCGGATCAGGATTTGAGGCACTACATATGTATAATTATTAGTAGTAATTATGCATATGGTATATATATATATATATATATATATATATATATATATATATATATATATATAGTAACATATATATATATATATCAGCAACAGCAGCCAAAAGTGTCACAACTACGGCAGCAAATGTCAACAACAACAGCAGCCTCAAGAGCAACAGCGACAGCGAGTGTCGCTGAAAGGCAGTAGCAGCGGCAGCAGGGAAGCAGTGATAGCAGCTGAAACAACAGCAGTATCAACAGCGTATCAGGAGAGTTAGTGACAGTTTTAGCGACAGTTGCAGAAAACTGTCACTAAAATAACAGTGTATCAATATCAACAGCAACCTTCAGCGACAGCGGGCAGTCTTTAGCGACAGTTTGGCACTTTTAAATATATATATATATATATATATATATATATGTATTTGAAATATATATAAATATATTTATATGTGCTAATAGTATTTAATATATACTATATGTATAATAATTATTATAGTATATGCATATATCTACGGGTAGATAGTATAACTAGTATTTGGGTATTACCTTGAGAAACTAAGGTAAGTACCAAGGTAATTGGGGATACCCAAGGTATTGGGTTTAGGGTATTAAGATTATGGTTTTATGTTGTGACACCAAGTTGGTTCAAAACCACGGTACCTATTTAATGTTTGTAATTTGGATTCTATATTATTAATAATTGTTTGACTTATATATTGATGGTTTACCTATGAATTTACGTATCCAGAGATACTGTATCCTAATATTTAAGATATGGTTTTGTGACCTAGACTTTAGTTTTTGTACCAATATTTTTGGTGTTAGACTCGTTCAACCTAGAAATAGGTAGTTGACCATAGTTGACTTAGAGTTAACCTAGTTTGACTTTTGACTTAGAATTGACTTGTTGACCTAGAAGTTGATTAGTTTGACTTATTTTTTTTCCGAAATCTTGTATTGATGTTGTATTTCATATATAGGTCTTCGAGGCACCATATCAGATATCGGTGAGACTATTCATTGGACTTCAGGCATGTACATTCGCTGATAGTTTCTCATTTATGATATCATCTATGTTCATCGTATCTATTATAGATATCCATAGTTTCTTGATACGATGGTTACACGGATTGGTATATTCAGATCTCGTCATGAGATATTATTTCTTGGTATTTGGTGTATCTTGTGCAAGCCTTGTTTTATTGATTATCTTGTACATGTACAAACACTTATTCTCAGGAAGACTAGCTATCTTCTTAGGGAATCTCGTGCCATAGCGTACCATGGTTGGATCTATTATACCAGTCGGGGTAGGGAGTATGTATTATAGATATGTGATCATACCCATCTTGTATCTTGTATAGTATTAATCATACACCGCACGTATGATTAGCCAGGCCATAAATCTTGTATCTTATATCATGTTCCCAAGCCGATCACATGTTAAAGCTGGTACTCACACACTTAGTCATTAGTATTCTTGTTCATTGGCATATTGCTCATTATTGTATTTATTCCAGTATTCTTTATTGCATATATCTCATTATATCTATTGTATATCTTGTATATTCATATCTATTTACTGTTATATAGTCTTTATTATTGATTAGAACGATTGTTAGAGATATACTCTGCTTCTTTCCTAACTGAATATATTTTTCCCAGATGACACTGAGTACGGGTACCCTATACTTTATGGACCTCGGGATGTTGTGGGTCTAGAGTCTGAGACCCTGGCTCAGAAAGGACTTATCCTAATTGAGACAGTTGACCCGGGTTTAGTAGCTTCTTAGTATTCTTTGTACTGGATTTATCTCCAGCTTATTTGTTAGTATTCTTTCAGACTCATTGATGTATTATTTTAGACTCATGAGTTGTATGTAACTTTTTTATTCTTTTATCTGATTCGTGCTCATTTCCATCTTAGATCTGTGATTGAGTATATTATCATTGTTAGTGGTTCATTATATTGTTAGATAGATTACCCAGACAGTGTTCTACTACTGGTTCTGCGACATAGGCTGGGCGTTATTTCCGACTTGTACCCTTACACCGGGTGTGGGTCGTGACACCTTGTTTATCAAGTTCATGAATACTGCCGATGCATTTGTTAAACCAAACGGCATTACTATGAACTCAAACTGCCTATATCTGGTCCGAAAAGCGGTCTTCGAAATGTCTTATCTCTTCACCTTCACCTGGTGAGAGCCTGACCTCAAGTCTATCTTTGAAAATACCTTCGCTCTGCTCAACTGATCGAAGAGATCATCTATCTTCAGCAGCGGGTATTTGTTCTTGATAGTGAGGTTGTTCAGAGCTCTATAATCGATACACATGTGTATTATGCCATCCTTTTTTGGTACGAACAATATCGGTGCTCCCCATGGTGATGAACTGGACTTGATAAAGCCTTTGTCCTGCAGCTCCTCAACTTGCTTCTTCAGTTCTTCCAGCTGGCTGTTGTTGACTCTATAGACATGTTATAAAATAGGCTCCGCTCCTGGTACCAAGTCTATAGAGAATTTAACATCTCTGTCTGGCGACAAGCCTGGCAACTTCTTTGGAAAGACACCAGGAACTCAGCTATCAAAGGATGTGGCAACTCCTCTTCTTCTATCCTGGCTCCACAATAAGTACCTCTACTCTGCTCTGCTGCTCCTCTAGCGACCTCAAAATTCGGCTCTCCTGGCGATCAAAATATCACTCTACCTCCGTGATAATCTATAGTAGCATGGTGCCTACTTAACCAGTCCATTCCGAGTACAACAGCGTATCCCGGAAGTGGCATAACAAGTAAGCATATGCTCAACTCTCGGCCTTCCAATGATACTCTCCGGTCCTTGCAATAATCGTGGACTAGGATAATGCCTCTGCCAGTTAGTATCTTGCAAGTCCTATCTAATGGTTCTCCCTTTAAATGATGCTTAAGAGCATATGATACAGACACAAAAGTATGGGAAGCGCCAGAATCAAATAATGCAAGTGTTGGAATAGAATCGAGAAGAACTGAACCTGAAATCACGTTTTCGGCTGGCTCGGCCTCCTCGATCGTCATGGCGTATGTTCGTCCCTGGGGTGCACCTCTCTTCTGCTGCTGGTTGTGAGCAAATCTCTGCTGCTATGGAGAAAGTGGAGGTCCCCTCTGTTGGCCTCCTGGTACGGTAGGTACCCTGGCTAGTCCCCTCTGAGCGGCTGCTCCACCCTGACCTGGACGAGTCTAAATAGATGGACAGTCCCTCAACTGATGTGCTGACGACCTAGAGGACAAGCATATACCCAACCTCTTCCAGTAGATGTCCCTCGTGTGTCCTGCCTTACCGCAGTATGCACACTGGACAGCAAGCTGAGTCTGCCTCTGAGGCTGCTACTGTTGGGCATGTCTTTGAGCTGGTGCCTGGTGCTGCTGATGTTGATGCTGAAATAGCCTCTATTGCTGCTGAAAGTGTGGATGCTTGGCCGGTCCCGCACTACCACTCGTTTCTCCAGAAGTGTCGTATCCTCTCTTGGGCTTGAGGTCCAAGTCATCTTCAGTAATCTGGGCATCCATCAGAATACCCTCAAATGTAGTAGTACGACGTCCCAAAGTGCGAGACTTGATCTCTCTTGTCAACCCCTTCCTGAATTTCTGGGCTCTGTCTCCTGGGTCCCGAATCATCGATGGCACAAATTGACTCAAACGGGAAAACTCTGCGGTGTACTCGTCAACTGATATGCTTCCTTGGACCAAGTCATGGAACTTACTCTCCAAGGCTCCTAGGGCTACGTCGGAGAAGAACTTCTCCTTGAAAATCTCCTTGAATGCCTCCCAAGTAAGTCCTCCGACAGTGAGTCTCGGCTCTGTACGATACCATGTCAGCGCGATGTCAAACATCTGATTGCCCACGGCCTCGATCGGTAGAATCTCCAGAATCTGTGCCAAGCGCAAGTTCCTCTCTATATCCTCTAGCCAGTCATCAGCGTAAAGGATCCCCTTGGTGCCCTTGAACTCTCGAGGCATCATTCTCTTGAAGTCCACTATAGTACCCGACCTCTGGTACTGCAGGCCAGGATGCCGCTGGTGTTGTGCGACTCTCTCCATAGCCTGAAGGGCTACCTGATGAGCATTCTCCATGCTCTCTCTCATCAGCTCTGCATTTAGGGAAAGAAGTACTTTAGTTGCGAGGAGGGTTGGTCGCCCCCCTTGTCCTGTCCAGGAGGCTCTCCGGCCGGGGAGGCCGGCCATCTCTACCCACCTTTATTTAGTGACTATGCGGTCTATGCATGGTGTGCCTCTGCCTGCACCCTTTGAGCCTCAGCCTGGACTCGTTGAGCCTCTGTTGACATCCTCTGAGCATCTACCATGCCCTGGATTAGCGCGAACATCTGTGCCCCATCAACGGGCATACCTCTGGATAACAGAGTTGGTGGTGGTGGAAGGTGCTCCGTGACAACCGAGGCAACCCTCAGAACAGGTGGGAAAGGAGGACCTCCGAAAACTGCAGATACTCCCACATGAACAGGAGATGTAGGAGAAACTCTAGATGTCTGTCTGTCAGATCGAGAGGTGGTAGACCTCTCTGAAGCTGATGGTCCCAATCTCAAAGACCTGGTCTTTGGCGGCATCCTGAAGACAGACCAAAAAGAATCAATTAAGGCAACATATACGATATCATCAAGAAAGGATAGTAAAATTTTAAAGGAAGCAATTATTCAAAATAGCATTATAAAGATCAGAAATTTCCTAGTTGTGATTGAGCATACTCTTATCCTAAATCCTATTTTCTAAAGCAGGCTTGTAGCAATACTCTAAGTGAGCACTACTACGACATCGCTCTAAATGTGATTCTTGACCTGCATGGGCCACCACTAAAAATGTGTCACGACCCGTACCAGGAATTTGGGCATAAGCCATGGGTACGTCCAGCCTACGCCGCAGCATCGGCGGTAGAACACTGTCTATGTCTCAAAACTGCCAAATATAACTCATAACATGTCAATAATCTCAACTCCATAAGGAGGACAATGAATAAAACATTAATCAAAAATTCATAATATACTCAATCACAATAACTAGGAAAATAAATGGCATAATGAGATATAAAGATAAGGAGTACTGACATAAGTCAAGCACAATAACCAAAATACAATAGTAATCTAAGGTGTAGCTGTCCAACATAAAAAGTCTCAACAATAGTCTTAACATAAATACAATCCAAGTCTTAGGTTTTAAAACAAATAATACATAGATAGAACTGTCTACACGACTGTAGGTGGTGTCTTCTCTAAGGAGAGTGACTCCTCTAGGATCTCTGGTACGTAGTCTCCCTCTACACATGGGCCATAGTGAGTAGGACAGAAGTCCTCAAGGTCCTCTAAAAAATGTTATCCAGTCAAGATTGGAGCAAAGCACAAGCACTAAACAGCAGTTTCATTTATATTGACAAAAACTATAATATAGTGTAAGGAAATACAAGATAAAGAAAATACTAAAAATAAGGCATACTGGAGAATATGTAATCAGTAATAGTACAAACTAGCTAAGTGTTTCAAAATATCAGTTTATTATGTGAATGCTAGAATAAGTGAACTGGAAATATAGAAATATAATCTCTAGCTAAGTGTTTCAAAATATCAGTTTATTATGTGATCGGCTTGGGACGAGATCAGGCTTGTTATATATGATTGGCTATGATACATGTGAGGTCAGGCTAACCATATGGTTAGCTATGATGTGAGCAATAGTCAGGCTAATCATATATAACAGGCCATGAGGCATGTAAATGGTCAGGCTACACCCGACGTGATATGTGGGGTGAGCTATGATGCATGTAAAGTGGGGTATGATCAAAATAATCTGCTAATATTTTTTCGTTCCCAGCTAGCATGATGGATTCCAATCATGACTCCTCATGACAGGTATCTATGATGCTAACCCGTGTATCCACAGTATTAGAATCAAGTATAATATACAACTAGAATCAAAGAATTAATCAACATAATAAAAACTGTCAGAGAATGTACTCGCCTGTGGTCCTGAGCAAAGTGTGTCAAACTAAGTTCATCTCGGTATCTCAAAGACCTAAATATGGAATATCATATTAACACAATATTCTAGAATGATAAAGAAATTGAACTAGTTTTTTTTTAGGTCTCCATGCCACCTCTAGGTCAAACTAGGCCAAAATAATCAAACTAGGTCAACCTTGGTCAAACTAGTCAAACTTGGTCAACATAGCCTATTCTAGGTCACTCTATGTTATACTAGTCCATATTAGTCAATATCTAGCTACTACTAGTCAATATTAGTTACACTAGTTATTAGTACTAAATATCTATATACTAGTTAATATGATACTCTACGTCTCTTAGTACACTATAAACTTATATATACATATACTACTATATATAGTATCTTAGTATACTTTATAACTATAGTAGCATCCTAAAGTATCTCACTAATCTCTAGGTATCATGGGATACCTACACCACACTTAATACCTTAACTTATATGGTATCCTAGTACCACATTCTAACTTAACACTTATACCTTATTCATATAATTAATACCATCAACCCAACTCACTAGCTATATACCTTGATACTCTATTGGTATCATAATACTCCACTTGGTATCTTAGGGTACCCACTTGATGTTTATACTCATAACCCATTACCCCACTACTATAATATAGCCTATATGAAGCTTATGCTCTTAACTTAATATCTATCTTGTTAACCTTATATACATACACTGGTATCTAAATCGCCTTACTAACTGGTACATTAATGTATCCTCCACAAGAATCCATTGTCACCAGTCCTGACAGACCAATAAGCATACACGAGCACCACCAATTCTCCAACAACTGCTGATCCTATTGCCTACTACTTGCAAGCTCCTTCAGAACTTAGAGTGTTGTTGTTGCTGCTATGCCTATTGATGTCCAGTCCTAACCAATACTCATATAAAGCCTTAACTGATACTAAATATCATTTTTTTGCCTCTTGAGCCTCACTCCATAAATGTATCTGATACCTTGGGGACATAGACCTCTCTAGCCTATCACAAACGACTGACAACACCCTTTATAACTGATACTAGTATCCACAAGAAGTCACCCTCACACATAGGTACAAGTTACTACAGTCCCAGTTCTCAAATGCACACACAGACACTTAAACACTCTACACTAATTACTCATGCAAGACACTAGTAACACTATGAACTCCAACACATTACTGATACTACACACATGGGAACATCACCAACCCCCAACCCATACTATATCACCATGGGACTGGTATCTTATAGTAACCATTAGTACTCTTAGACAATTACCCAATACCTAGAAAACAAGATTCTAACTGATACTCAAATCCCACACTTATATAACTGATATATCCCAACACTCTTATATATTCTTACTTTAACAACTCAACACTTCCCAATTTGCTTGGCACTAACTTCCTACACAAGCACATGGATATCCTACCTACTACTGTTAATGCCTTTCATTGCTGCTGCTGTGAACCTCTTGTAGGAGCTCTAACCTGATCCTTAACCATTAGACCTGACAGTATGGTAGTGCCACAGGCACTGGCCTGCACTTCCATCCTCGTGCTTGGTTGCTGCAGACTTTTATACTAGTTCCTTGCCTATGCAACGCTGCACCAAGGTGCAGAAATAAAATAGTGAGCAAGGCACTCCCTGCAACTCAAGTTAGATTTGTTGCAACACCTAGCACAAAGCAATCGTTATGGTTTCTCACCACCTGAACCATCCTCCAATATTTGTACACCCATACATATACACACATAGACATATATATGCATACCCAAATCTAATCGTGCGTATCATGAGATACCATAACACGACACTATGTATCCTATTTAGGACACATATACCAAATCTCGACTTAAAACGGACACAAAATTTCCTTTAGGGATACGTGTCGAACACTTGGTGGACACGATTCGGAATTCCTCCAAATCGAGCCCAAAATATCATTCCACAAGAGGAAAACCTAGATCTATCAAAATAAAGGCTTCTAACACCTAGGTCTAGCATTAGAGAGTCAAATCCACCTATTGGAGGGTTCATATAGGTCCAATGGGTATTCTTAACTACAAATAGAGTAGAAAATTGAGAGTTACCTAGGTTTGGAATGACCTCCTCGAAGAACTCCGAATTTGGACATGAGAAAGATGAAGTAGACACGATCCTCAACACGTGGACTCCTCTTCAAGCTTCCTCTAGCAATGCCAAGCTCCTTAGCCTCATTTAAATGAGAATGAGATGGATAAAATTTGGGAATGGAGAAATTTGGATTTACTCTCTAATTTTGGGAATAAAATAATAAGAAAAGGGAATTAGGGTTATTCATGAACAAGAGGCTTATATAGACTTCCTCTAGGGTTAGGGTTAGGGTTAGGGTTAGGTTAAGAAATGTTTAAATTGACATAAGTGCCCTTCTCATTCCATCATGAATAGGATCTAACTAAACCATAGGAGAATTTTCTATTCATGGGTCTAAATAGGTTTAATAAAATTAATCTAGTCATGACTAACTATTTAATTGAGTCAATGGGTCAAGTCAAGTCTAGTTAGGTCCACTAATATCAAGTCTAATTAAAATAGACTAGTCAACTAACCAATAATAATATTATTTACTATATATATTTATCATGCACATTATATATAAAATAAATAACACAATATTTATAAAAATAAAAAATAACAAAAATACCCCTATTTTAGAATGTGGTAGTGACAGTCTTATAACTCATCCACTTGCTTCTTCAATTCTACCAATTCACTGTTGTTAACTCTATAGACATACTGAGATATCGGCTCTGCGCTTGGCACCAAATCTATAGAGAACTCAATATCTTGGTCTGGTGACAAACCCGATAGCTCCTCCGAAAAATATCTATGAACTCTACTATCAATGGATGTGACAACTCCTTCTCTTCCATTTTGGCTCCACATATGGCATCCTTGCTCCGCTTCGCTGCTCCTCTGGCAATCTCAAACTTTGGCTCTTTTGGCGGTCGAAACAAAACTCTGCCTCCATGATAATCTATAATAGCATGGTGCTTACTCAACCAATCCATCCCGAGTACAATATCGTAGCTCAAAAGTGGCATTACGAGTAAGCACGCGCTCAACTTCCAGCCTCCCAGTATAATTCTTCAATCCTTGCAAACATCACTAACCAGGATTATGCCTCCCCCAGTTGTGATCTTGCAAGTCCTTGCCAAAGGTTTAGACTCTAATCGATGCTTAAGAGCAAAAGATACAAATACAAAAGAATGGGAAACATTAGAATCAAATAAAGCATAAGATAGAATGGAATCAAGAAGAACTGAACCTTATATCACATCTCAGACTAGCTCCTCCTCCTAAAATGTCATGGCGAAAGCCCGCCCTCGTGGTGCACCTCTCTGTTGTTATTGTTGCTGGAAAAATATTGCTGTTAATTTTTAAATGAGGTCCCCTCTGTTGTCCAGCAGGTGGCCTCACTGGTTCTCTCTGTGCCTGTGTTGCTCCCTGGCCTGCTCAAACTGGAGCCACTAGACACTCCCACAACTGGTGGCCTATCTCTCTACAATAGAGATGGCCTAGCTCTCTAAAGTAGAGGCACACTCCAAGCCTCTTCCTACAAACCTTCCGTATATGTTTAATCTTCCCATATTGAGTATACTGCGGGGCCTGATGTGCTGGTCTCGGGGCCTGGTATGCCTGTTGCACTGGTGCTCAGAATGGTGCTTGAAACTGTTGTCTCTGCTGCTGGTTGGTCCTATGCTGCTGGAAGTAGGGTTGTTTGGATGGACCCGCACTACTGCTAGCTCCTCCTGACGTATCTCGCATCCTCTTGGATTTGATCTCTAGTCATCATCTCCCCTCTGTGCGTCCATTAGGATATCCTCGAATATTGTTGTGTGGTGTCCTCAAGTGAGAGATTTGATCTCCCTAATCAAACCCTTCTAAAACTTTTGGTCCTTCCCTAGAGGATTATGTCCCTCTGCAAATCTGTCTAGTCTGCAGAACTCCGCTACGTAATCGTCCACCATCATACTCTCGTAGATGATATCTAGGACCTGGCTCTCTAGAGCACTCAGAGCCACATCTGGAAAGAACTTCTCCTTGAAAAGCTCTTTGAAAGCTTTCCAAGTCAGTCCTGGCGCCACGATCCTCGGGTCTGTACGAAATCATGTTAGGACAATGTCAAATATCTGGTTGCCCGCTACTGTCACTACCATATTTCAGGAATAGTGGTATTTTGGTCATTAGTAATTTTCATAAATAATTATGTTATTTTATTTAATTAAATATGCATATATATATATATATATATATATATATATATATATATATATATATATATGGTTATGGTTAGTAGGTGGACTATTTATTTAGTTATGACCCTAGTGGACCCAACCAACTTAACACAACAACTTATTAATTATTTTTGGACTAGCCCAAATAGACCATTTAGTTAACCTTGTGCTCTAATTAGAGAGAGAAGCTTTCACCCTTAATTATTTTCTTATGGCAACCCCAAGGGGTGTTCTAGGTATTTTATATTGCTTGGAGAAAGGAAAAGGGGTGGCCGGCCCTAATAGAATGTCCTCCTCTCTCCTCCATTCATTTTACTCCATTTCTTTCCTAATTTAGTTCTTCTCCAAATAGTTTATTTTCCAACCCATTTCTCCATCCAATCCCAATCAGATTCCTCTCATTCTAATCACCAATGAGACTAGGAGCAAGTGTTGAACAAGAGCATTGGAGAATGGAGCCTTGGATCTAGAAGTTGGTGTTTTTGGAGTTCCCTTCGTTTTGCATTGGGAATCCATCTTCCAATAGGTAAAATCTGAGATTAACCCCTGTAATTGCATCTAATTAGAGTAATTATTTATTTAGAATCCATCCATGCATTAGGGCTACCCATGGGGAGAGGTTTGGGCTTTATATGACCCATTTAGAGACTTTTACATAGAGTTTTATGTCAATTTTAGAAAAAATCCGAGATTGGCACACCAAGTATTTGTTATTAGGTTTAGAGGACCCAAATAGGTTTGTTAGAGTGTTGTGAGGCTATTTATATGTCCACAATTGGACACGAGTAGGCTGTATCATGATACGGTGTGATATTATGTGATATGGGTTCATTTTGTGTGATTTTATGCAAATATCCTTATTTTCTATTGTAACAAGTCATATTTGTTATTATTATGAGTATTTGTTATATAGAAATGTCTAATTGGAGTGAGTTGAGGGTTTTGGCTTTCCAATTGGGAGTGTATCATAGTGTGTTGGGCATTGCACTTATAGTGTTTAGCTTTATGACAAGAGTGTCACTTGTGCATGTATTTGGTTTAATGCCCTTGTGTTAGTATGTGTTATATATGTATATGAGTATGGATACACCTATATATATATTACCTTAAATTGTATGAGTGTACATATAGCTATCACTGTGATTATGTGTGGTTATGTGTGAGGTGTGCAGTGGGTGTTAACGGTGAGGGAGGATTTCACTGTGACTATTTAGTATGACTGTGAGTGAGTGTATGATGGTGAGGGGCTCAGTTTCAAGTAGTAGGAGTTGTCCACAGCAACTGGAGGGTTATGCAGAGCTTGAATGGTTTGGGTTTGATGTAATCTATAGTGTTAGTATTACTTTAAATGCACATGTTAATATTTTTTTCTTGTATCAGTCATAGAGGGGGAAAGTACTGTCTGTAAGGGTGCTTTATAACAGTTGGATTATGGAACCTGGTCTCGAATGGAGGTATGTACAACAACTATAGACCCCTGCATGGATCTTGTGGTGTGGACTGTTGTACTGAGTGTTTGAGTAATAGAAATTTTGGATAGCAACATCTAAGGGTGACTGACCTGGACTGAGCAAGGCACTACAAGTAGGTAGTGTAAGAGGGAGCTCGGGTATTCCCGGATGCTAAGGGTTATTATATTGGCAGTAATGCACCAATATGCATTATTATAAGATCAGGTTATCAAGTTGATGCCAACTTATTTTAATTGACAGTGGCACCTAGGTGTGCAGGTGGTATGAAGTATCAGACTGGGGGCAAGTTAAGGGCAGTAAGTGCAGGTAGGTAATGGCAGAGATGTTACAAGTGACTGACTGTGTATGGACTCAGTTCAGTAATTGGGTTTTAGTTGGTTTTAGTGTATTAAAGGATCAGCTATTTAGAGTATCAGTAGGTTAGTGACTGCTAGTACAGTAAGGATTAAGTCATCAGTTAGTTGAGAATGATGGATTAGTTTGGTATTAGACTTGGTATATTCATATTTGTATGTATCAGACCTTAGTGTCAGTGGTTAAGCATCAGAATTAGTGAAGTATTAGATGTTCAGGTAAAGCAAGGGGAGATCCAAATTAGAATTAGTTTGTGCTATCTACAGCTGGGTGAGGGTGAAGGATAAGTGTTGGTGGTGTAAGAGTGAAGAGGTGGAATATTGTGTCAGTAATTGAGTATCAGTTAGTGTAATATGTAAGTACTGTTAGTCCATGTATTAGTTAGATGCCTTAGTTAGTATAGGTTAGTGTATCAGTTATTATTAAGTTAAGTGTCAACCATTAGCTGTTAACAGTTAGATATTGATAACAGAAAGAATTATCAGTTGTAATTAGTATTAGTTAACAATCACATAAGTTAGTGAGTTATCAATAGTGTATAGTTAGAAGTCAGTAGTTAGTGATAACAGTGATAGTTGGAATATTGTATTATCAGTTAGTTAATTACTTGATTTTAGTTAAGGATTTAACTATATATACACCTAGGTAATGACTTAGTATAACTAAGATGTGTCATGCCCCAGTCCCAAAATACGTAGAACCAGAATGCGTGACACGCCAGCTACGCATTCGACCAGACTCTGGTCTGACTTGAATACGTATAAGCTGTAAATATAAAAGGCACTATCTATATATCCCATAATGTAAACCTCTATATCTTAATCCACAATGTACATCAGTATAGAAGAAAGAGCTATATGTGCTAAAGTCGGCCGCCCAATAACACACTAACTCGAATAGACTCGAGAAGAAGTATGAGTCTATAAAAACTAGCCTACAACAACAGATGAATAATCAATATAAAATAACCATAATGCCGGTAGATATGATGTGAGTACCTAGTACCATGTCCGCAAGACATGCAACTCCAACAGCAACTCCAATTGCTCCGTAATCATCTATGCTGCAAAATTGGCAGGGAACCAGGTCCTCAGAGGGACATAAAAAGGTACAAAATATAGCATGCCAGGTAAACAGAAAGTACAAGTGCAACGACAGGGTACTCTATCATAACCAAATAAGTGTGACACAGTTTAAAGACAATGTTTGACGCGTGGACTATCCAAAATAAAACCGTAGCTCCGAACACAGAGACACACGGGGCGTACCGTAGTTCCGAGCACAGAGACACACGGGTGATACACTACTCTAGAATACAGGATCACTATATATACATATATAAGCGCGTACAGAGTAGCCCAAACGTCTAGTAACTGTCTTCCCCTTCCCAAGCGGTCAACGATAGTGCGCTGAACCTGAACCTCTATCTAACAGTCTTGACTCACGGAAGTAACTCAACAGACGCGACCCTAAGGTCGTCCCAGTCTCTGGTCATGATGTCAGTATAAGGATACAAGAATCTGGCACGATCACAGTGTATGAGTGTGTCCTGGGGTGTCGATGTACTCAGGTACGTGCATCGAGATACTACAAAGCATCTAACAATTATTCTAAGACGTTACGACGAACGTCAGCACCCGGTTGTGATTCGGACGTGAGGTATCGAACGTCAACATAAATACGTGCACAAGGTACATCAAGAACAACAAGTATCTGTAATCTGAAATACAGGGTGGCAAGGTACACTTGCATGCATGTGGCTGCTGATGTCGGGGTCCTGGTACCGCATCCAAGCCCTCAAGTCCCGCAGTACCTAGAGATGAGATACAAACCAGAATCAATAATCTATTCTATGACAGACAGGGATGCTACACACATCTACAACTAAACTCAGTCTCAGCTACGACTCACAGGGATAAGTCACTAGGGGGGTTGACCACAGTTGACTATCGGTACGATGGTCAAATCAGCTAATCATCGGTACATTCTCCTCGATTTAATTCTCTGTAAATAAACTAACATTTTTCCACCATGTACGATACATCCTGATTAGTTGCTCAAAGGTCAAAACTCTATTCTCCTCGAGTACATATCTTAATTAAATCGTGATAATTTATGTAGAAGCCAACCCTAATTTCCATCCAAGTACCACATCCAAATCCAACTTCATAAAACATAAGTTACAAGGTCACTACACTACATAAACCCAAAGATATGTTAACACTACCTCAAGTCATTAAAATCCATATTCGCATTAATCATCATTAGCCTTAGCCAATATAAACCTTAATCCCATAGTTCAAGTATTACACTACACTAATCATTTATATCATCACTACATAAACACTAGAAATATATTAAACCTCATTAAACACAACCTCAAGCCATATTCACATTAATCATCATTAACCTTAACATATATAAACCTCAATCACATATTTCAAGTACCACACCACACTATAATACATATCCACATTATATAACCAAAACCCTAGCTAGCATTTCACACAAACATATATATACCAACAACCCTACTAACCCAACAATATGTATAAATGTAAAGAGGGGGGGAGGAGTATACCAACACGGCCGGAGCCAGGTGGTTCTGGCCGGACAACGGGGTGTGGCCGGGGGAGAGTGGCCGAGTGGGGGTGGTGGTGAAGAGGTAAGGGTGGTGGTGATGATGGTGGTAGTGGTGGTGATGGTGGTGGTAGTATAAGCCGGTGGTGGTGGTGATAATGGTGATGGTGAAGGTGGAAACTGGAAGAGGGGAGATGGCCGGGAGAGGTCGGACAGGGAGGAGGCCGGAGCGGCGCTGAAGTCGGCCGTGGGGTGGTAGGGGAGGCTGCTCGGTCCGGTCGGAAAGCTCAGCCGCGGGGGTCGGGGGCACACAGTCGGCGAGTCGGGCACAGTGCCGGCCGGAGAGGAGGACGCACAGGCCGGTGGTCGGCTGCTGCACAGTGCTGGCCGGAGAGGAGGACGCACAGGCCGGCGGTCGACTGCTGCACAGTGGCCGGCCGGAGCCTTCTCTCGGTTGAGAAATAAGGGAGAAGATGAAGAATAAAGGAAGAAGAAGAAGAAGGATTTTAATGGAGGTAGGTGGTTCTTTGCAAGAAGAAAATAAATGGAGGAGGGAGGAGAGAGAGAGGGGGGAGTTTTCAATGCATTGGGATTAGGGCCGGCTTGGGGAGTGGTGAGGGTGATGTGATGGTTTTATAGGAAGTGGTGAAAGGATGGAGGGTGTAGATTAGCCCATTCAAAATGGAGGGCTAAGATTTCTCATAAGAGAAATCATTTCTTCATGAGAAGTAGAGTGGAGGAGAGTGTAATCCGGACCAAACTTTGTGACCTCTCCATTTGGTCTTGGCTAATGGGGTGAGGGCACCTAAAATTACTAAATTGTAACTTAGCCCCTTAAATTCGGGAAATTGCACGAACACATAAAATGACACAAAAATTGTAGAAAAAATTGTAGTTGATGATTTGCATGGCGAGGGGGTATTGTGCATGAGGCACGGGTTTAATTAGATGGCATTGGGATTAATTAAGGATTAAAAATAGGATTGACAAAGTTGGTATCCCCGATTTAAATAGAAATAAAGTGTCCCACGATTTTAAATTAAATGGGGGCACTTGGGGTCAAAATTCAGAAATAACACAAAGGCCAAAAATGGTGGGGGCTTGGAGTCAGTCTTGGACCCTTTAGTCGGTCCGACTCAACGAGTTAAGTTGGTATCTCATAATTGAGGGTAACGACACAGGTGTCCGACACGGAATTAAATATAAATATCGATTACGGAAAATTGTGCAATTAAATTAGAGCACAATAAAAATATAATTTTTGAGTGAAGAAAAGTCCAGTGCCTAATTTGGCGAGTCAAGTCAGAAGTACAAAAGTTCGGTAGAATTTATGGGCTGATATTGGGCTCCGAATAATTAAACTATGATAGGGCGCGCCAAGGGTTTTAATTAAATAAAATAAAATCACAGACAAACTCAACTCTACTCTAAACCTCATCATCTTCTGAAAAATCCAAAATTTCCCAAATCCAAACCTGACTATCTATAGAATAAATCTAGGGGGTTTACATTCTTCCCAACTTAGAAAAATTTTGTCCCCGAAATTAAAAGTAAAGCACGATAATAGCTAAGAGAATTTAAAAAACAACTAGTAATCAAGTGCCGTATGTAAATTCGTACCTTGCTCCTCAAATAAGTACGGGAACTGCTGTCGAATGGAATCCTCACGCTCCCAAGTAGACTCGCCTGGCGAATGGTGCTTCCATGCCACTCTGACCAGTCGAATCGTCTGCCCTCTCAAAGTCTTCTCGCTGTGATCGAGGATCTCAACTGCCTGCTCTACGTAAGACAGACTGGGCCCGACTGTAATCTCCGAATGATCAAGCATGTGGCTAGGGTCTGCGATATATCTCCTCAGCTACGATACGTAAAATACGTCATGCACTCTCTCTAATGATGGAGGCAATACAAGACGGTAAGCCACTTCGCCAACTCGTTCCAAGATGTCAAAAGGTCCAATGAACCTCGGACTCAGCTTGCCTCTGCCTCCGAATCTGATGGTACCACGAGTAGGCGATATCCTCAAAAACACATGGTCACCCTCCTTGAACTCCAATGGCCTGCGGTGTGCATCTGCCCAATATTCCTGTCTGTCCTGTGCCGCACGCAGGTGGCTTTGAATCTGCTTGACCTTCTCCACTGTCTGTGTCACCAACTCTGGACCAAGTATATGATGCTCTCCCACGTCACTCCAACAAACTGGCGACCTATATTTCCTGTCGTACAGTGCCTCATAGGGTGCCATCTGTATGCTGGCCTGGTAACTGTTATTGTAGGAGAATTCTACCAAGTGTAGGTGGTCCTCCCAAGATCCTCCAAAATCAATCATTCTCGCTCTCAATATATCCTCTAATATCTGTATCGTGCGCTCTGACTGTCCATCAGTCTGTGGATGATATGTGGTACTAAACTTGAGATGAGTTCCTAGGCTCTCCTGCATACTCCGCCAAAAATGTGACGTGAATTTGGAATCACGATCCGATACGATACTGACAGGCACTCCATGTAGTCGTACTATCTGTCTCATATACATATCAGCTAATATCTCTGTGGACTGCCCAACTCTGAAGGGCAAGAAATGTGCAGACTTGGTGAGTCTGTCTACATCAACCCAAACTGCATCCTTTCCGCTAGGGCTTCGCGGGAATCCTGTGACGAAGTCCATGGTAATGTGTTCCCACTTCCACTCAGGAATGGGAAGCAGCTGCAATAGTCCTGCAGTTCTCTGTTATTCAGCCTTGTCTTGCTGACATACCAAGCATCTTGCCACGAATCTCGCAATCTCTCTCTCCATCCCATGCTACCAGTAATGTTTCCTCAAATCTCGGTACATCTTCGTACCCCCAGGATGAAAAGAATAATCGAGCTATGAGCCTCGGTCATCACTCTTGGCGTAGCTTGCCACACCGAACGTATAGGCGATCTCCATACTTTAATGTTCCGTCTTCATGAATCTTGAGTCATGTTTGCATGTTGGCCTCTGTCCTTTCTCGCAGTCATCTAAATCTCATATTCGTAGGCAAGGCTGCCTTGATCCTCTCAATAAATACGGTCTGAATCCTCTAGACCGGTCATCTGTCCATCCATGCCTGGCAATACAACCTCAATCCTGAGTTCCAGAAAATCCTCCAACAACTGGCGATGAGTCGTAAAAATATGCCATAGGCTTCCTGCTCAAGGCATCTACTACTACATTCGCCTTGCCAGGGTGGTACTGTAACTCGTTATTATAATCTATCAACCACTCTAGCCAGTGCCTTTATCTCATATTGAGCTCCTTCTTCGTGTAGGCATACTTCAGACTTTTGTGATCTGTGGAAATCTCAACACGCTCACCATAAAGGTAATGTCTCCATAGCTTTAGTGCGAATATCACTGCAGCTAGCTCCAAATTGTGCGTCTGGTAGTTCTTCTCATGAACTCTCAACTGTCTCGATGCGTAGGCTATTACCTTGCCGTGTTGCATCAGTACACATCCTAATCCGCTCCCATACGTATCACTATACACTACAAATCCTTCTGATCCTGAAGGTAGTGTCAAAATTGGTGCTGATGTCAGACGCTTCTTCAGCTCATCGAAAGCCACCTGACATTCGTCGGTCCAGATAAACTCCTCGCCTTTACGCGTCAATTGCGTCATAGGTGCAGCTATCCTCGAGATGTTTTCCACGAACCTCTGATAATATTCGGTAAGTCCGAGGAAACTCCTAACCTTTGTGACAGACATAGGGGTAGGCCATCTCTCAACTGCAGCTATCTTCTCCAGGTCAACTGATAGTCCATCTCCGATGATTATGTGCCCCAAAAATGGTACTCTATCCAGACAGAACTCATATTTGCTAAGCTTGGCGTACAGCCTCTCATGTCTCAGCGTCTCCAACACGATCCTGAGATGTCTCTCGTACTCCTCTTGGCTCTTGGAATAAACCAAGATGTCGTCGATAATTACCACCACAAACTTATCCAAGTACTGGTGGAAAATATTGTTTCTCAAACTCATAAATACTGCTGGCATGTTGGTTAAGCCAAACGGCATGACTAGAGACTCATAGTATCCATACTTCGTCCGAAAAGTTATCTTAGGAATGGTCTCTCTCCGAACCTAGATCTGATGATAGCTGGATCTGAGATCGATCTTCAAAATACATATACGCCACTTAGCTGATTCAATTAAATCTTCGATGTGCGACAAGGGTACTTGCTCTTTATCGCTATGGCATTTAATGCCCTGTATTCGTTATGCAACGTATCGTCCCATCCTTCTTTGGTACAATAAGATGGTTGCTCCTTATAGAAAAATACTAGCCCGACTGAAACCCTTGTCTAAGAGATCCTCTACTATGGACCTTCAACTCAACCAAGTCTATCGGTGCTAGTTTGAAGACGAGAAAATAACTGGCTCGGCTCTGGGAGTCAACTCTATAGCAAAATCTATCTCTTTGTCATGTGGCAGGCCTGGAAGATTCTCTAGTAACACATCCTCAAACTCTGATATAATACAGGGGTACACTGGTTCACCTTCTACAATGTGTGCCTCTAAGGTAGATGGGCACCACGCTCCCAGGCTCTCTGAAGAAACTCAAACTCAGGGTAATCCGGTGGTCATAAATAATGTAATCACGTACAATCTAGCGTCGCGTGGTATTGGCTCAACCAATCCATGTCCAGGATAATGTCATAGTCTAGACTTTAACCTCAAGATAAATTCTCCTGTTCTATTTTCAATATCAATCCTCAAAAGAAAATGTTTCCTTGCCCAATGTATAATTTCTCTTCTCCTCAAGGTTTTTCCTTAAAATTTTATTCCCCGAATTTCTTCTTTTCGCTATTCATCTCTCTAAGTCACATAGTGCAATTATAATAATGATGTCACCCAAGCACATACTAAAATTTCTGGTATTAGATCATCATCTTCTAAGTGAAAGCTTGAAATTTTATCTCCTCTAGTCCATAATATCATTCCTGGTATTGCTATCATATACAACCACTAGTTTCCATCATCAGGCTATGCATTCCTATAAATTATTCTAGGTCATGATCAACAATCCTTCTAGCTCTCAGTACTCCTAAGATTACTATTACCTCAAGCACGGGTAGGGTACTACTGGGTCCAACTCTCTTGCCAACCTTCCACACTAGTTCTAGAATCCAAGGAACCCATCAATCTATCCTGATAAGGTAACAATCTTCTCAGAGAAAGGTATACGAATTCTGTCTTCTGCTGTCTGGTCTTCGATCTTCTTCTGGAGGGAAATCATCAGTCACAAGCATTCGTCTTTCCGAACAATAGGGGACGAGAAACAAGGATAGCGATATCGACGAAGATTGAACGAATACAAATTGGAAGTCCAAGGGCGATAATCACATACAAAGAGTTTTTAAAATCGATTATGGATTGAGATCCTATTCAACAATCATAACATATATTCCTAATTTGCAGGCTCGCTTGGCACAGTCAGGTGACCAAGACGATTTAAATCGAACCTGCATGGGCCACCACAAAAATATGTCACGCCCCAGTCCCAAAATACGTAGGACCAGGAATGCGTGACACGCCAGCTAAGCATTCGACCAGACTCTGGTCTGACTCGAATACGTATAAGCTGTAAATATAAAAAGCACTATCTAGATATCCCATAATGTAAACCTCTATATCTCAATCCACAATGTACATCAGTATACAAGAAAGAGCTATATATGCTAAAGTCGGCCGCCCAATAACACACTAACTCGAATAGACTCGAGAAGAAGTATGAGTCTATAAAAACTAGGCTACAACAGCAGATGAATAATCAATATAAAATAACCATAATGTTGGTAGATATGATGTGAGTACCTGGTACCATGCCCGCAAGACATACAACTCCAACAGCAACTCTAATTGCTCCGTAATCATCTATGCTGCAAAACTGGCAGGGAACCAGGTCCTCAGAGGGACATAACAAGGTACAAAATATAGCATGCCAGGTAAACAGAAAGTACAAGTGCAACGACAGGGTACTCTATCATAATCAAACAAGTGTGACACAGTTTAAAGATAATGTTCGACGCGTGGGCTGTCCAAAATAAAATCGTAGCTCCGAACACAGAGACACACGGGATGTACCGTAGCTCCGAGCACAGAGACACACGGGTGATACACTACTCTAGAATACAGGATTACTATATATACATATATAAGCGCGTGCAGAGTAGCCCAAACGTCTAGTAACTGTCTTTTCCTTCCCAAGCGGTCAACGATGGTGCGCTGAACCTGAACCTCTATCTAACAGTCTTGACTCACGGAAGTAACTCAACAGACATGACCCTTAGGTCATCCCAGTCTCTGGTCATGATGTCAGTATCAGGATACAGGAATCTGGCACGATCACAGTGTATGAGTGTGTCCTGGGGTATCGATGTACTCAGGTACGTGCATCAAGGTACTACAAAGCATCTAACAATTATTCTAAGATGTTACGACGAACGTCAGCACCCGGTTGTGATCCGGACGTGAGGTATTGAACATCAACATAAATACGTGCACAAGGTACATCAAGAACAACAAGTATCTGTAATCTGAAATACAGGGTGGCAAGGTACACTTGCCTGCGTGTAGCTGCTGATGTCGGGGTCCTGGTACCGCATCCAATCCCTCAAGTCCCGCAGTACCTAGAGATGAGATATAAACCAGAATCAATAATCTATTCTACGACAGACAGGGATGCTACACATATCTACAACTAAACTCAGTCTCAGCTACGACTCGCAGGGATAAGTCACTAGGGGGGTTGACCACAGTTGACTATCGGTACGATGGTCAAATCAGCTAATCATCGGTACATTCTCCTCGATTTAATTCTCCGTAAATAAACTAACATTTTTCCACCATGTACGATACATCCTGATTAGTTGCTCAAAGGTCAAAACTTTATTCTCCTCGAGTACATATCTTAATTAAATCATGATAATTTATGTAGAAGCCAACCCTAATTTCCATCCAAGTACCACATCCAAATCCAACTTCATAAAACATAAGTTACAAGGTCACTACACTACATAAACCCTAAGACATGTTAACACCACCTCAAGTCATTAAAATCCATATTCGCATTAATCATCATTAGCCTTAGCCAATATAAACCTTAATCCCGTAGTTCAAGTATTACAATACACTAATCATTTATATCATCACTACATAAATACTAGAAATATATTAAACCTCATTAAACACAACCTCAAGCCATATTCATATTAATCATCATTAACCTTAACCTATATAAACCTCAATCACATATTTTAAGTACCACACCACACTATAATACATATCCACATTATATAACCAAAACCCTAGCTAGCATTTCATACAAACATATATATACCAACAACCCTACTAACCCAACAATATGTATAAATGTAAAGAGAGGGGGAGGAGTATACCAACACGGCCGAAGCGAGGTGGTTCTGGCAGGACGACGGGGTATGGCCGGGGGAGAGTGGCCGAGTGGGGGTGGGGGTGGTGGTGAAGAGGTAAGGATGGTGGTGATGATGGTGGTAGTGGTGGTGATGGTGGTAGTAGTGTAAGCTGGTGGTGGTGGTGATAATGGTGATGGTGAAGGTGGAAACTGGAAGAGGGGAGATGGCTGGGAGAGATCGGACAGGGAGGAGGCCGGAGCGGCGCTGAAGTCGGCCACGGGGTGGTAGGGGAGGCTGCTCGGTCCGGTCGGAAAGCTCAGCCGCGGGGGTCGAGGGGCATAGTCGGCAAGTCGGGTCATTGTACAGTGCCGGCCGGAGAAGGGGACGCACAGGCCGGCGGTCGGCTGCTGCACAGTGCCGGGCGGAGAGGGGGACGCACAGGCCGGCGGTCGGCTGCTGCACAGTGGCTGGCCGGAGCCTTCTCTCGATTCAGAAATAAGGGAGAAGATGAAGAATAAAGGAAGAAGAAGAAGGATTTTAATGGAGGGAGGTGGTTCTTTGCATGAAGAAAATAAATGGAGGAGGGAGGAGAGAGAGAGGGGGGAGTTTTCAATGCATTGGGATTAGGGTCGGCTTGGGGAGTGGTGAGGGTGATGTGATGGTTTTATAGGAAGTGGTGAAAGGATGAAGGGTGTAGATTAGCCCATTCAAAATGGAGGGCTAAGATTTCTCATGAGAGAAATCATTTCTTCATGAGAAGTGGAGTGGGGGAGAGTGTAATCCGGACCAAACTTTGTGACCTCTCCATTTGGTCTTGGCCAATGGGGTGAGGGCACCTAAAATTACTAAATTGTAACTTAGCCCCTTAAATTCGAGAAATTACACGAACACATAAAATGACGCAAAAATTATGGAAAAATTGCGGTTGATGATTTGCTTGGCGAGGGGGTGTTGTGCGTGAGGTACGGGTTTAATTAGATGGACATTGGGATTAATTAAGGATTAAAAATAGGATTGACAAAGTTGGTATCCCCGATTTAAATAGAAATAAAGTGTCCTGCAATTTTAAATTAAATGGGGACACTTGGGGTCAAAATTTGGAAATAACACAAAGGCCAAAAATGGTGGGGGCTAGAGGGGGAAAGTGTTGTCTGTTAAGGTGCTTTATAACAGTTGGATTATGGAACCTGGTCTCGAATGGAGGTATGTACAACAACTATAGACCCATGCATGGATCTTGTGGTGTGGACTGTTGTACTGAGTGTTTGAGTAATAGAAATTCTGGATAGCAACATCTAAGGGTGACTGACCTGTACTGAGCAAGGCACTACAAGTAGGTAGTGTAAGAGGGAGCTCGGGTATTTCCAGATGCTAAGGGTTATTATATTGGCAGCAATGCACCAATATGCATTATTATAAGATCAGGTTATCGAGTTGATGCCAACTTATGTTCAATTGACAGTGGCACCTAGGCGTGCAGGTGGTATGAAGTATCAGACTGGGGGCAAGTTAAGGGCAGTAAGTGCAGGTAGGTAATGGCAGAGAAGTTATAAGTGACTGACTGTGTATGGACTCAGTTCAGTAATTGGGTTTTAGTTGGTTTTAGTGTATTAAAGGATCAGCTATTTAGAGTATCAGTAGGTTAGTGACTGCTAGTATAGTAAGGATTAAGTCATCAGTTAGTTGAGAATGATGGATTAGTTAGTGAAGGATTAGTTTGGTATCAGACTTGGTATATTCATATTTGTATGTATCAGACCTTAGTGTTAGTGGTTAAGCATCAGAATTAGTGAAGTATTAAATGTTCTGGTAAAGCAAGGGGAGATCCAAATTAGAATTAGTTTGTGCTATCTACAGCAGGGTGAGGGTGAAGGATAAGTATTGGTGGTGTAAGAGTGAAGAGGTGGAATGTTGTGTCAGTAATTGAGTATCAGTTAGTGTAATATGTAAGTACAGTTAGTCCATGTATTAGTTAGATGCCTTAGTTAGTATAGGTTAGTGTATCAGGTATTATTAAGTTAAGTGTCAACCATTAGCTGTTAACAGTTAGATATTGATAACAGATAGAATTATCAGTTGTAATTAGTATTAGTTAACAGTCACATAAGTTAGTGAGTTATCAATAGTGTATAGTTAGAAGTCAGTAGTTAGTGATAACAGTGATAGTTGGAATATTGTATTATCAGTTAGTTAATTACTTGATTTTAGTTAAGGATTTAACTATATATACACCTAGGTAATGACTTAGTATAACTAAGATGAGACCTAGTATAACTAGTATAAGGTAATTAGAGGCCAATATAGACTTATAACCTTAGTATCCTAGTGAGACCTATGAATTGACCTAGAAGCAGGC
This sequence comes from Iris macrosiphon, assembly GCA_036927795.1. Classification (NCBI taxonomy): domain Eukaryota; kingdom Viridiplantae; phylum Streptophyta; class Magnoliopsida; order Asparagales; family Iridaceae; genus Iris; species Iris macrosiphon. Next base: position 41,218,387 of record JAYESA010000017.1, on the reverse strand, counting down.
ATTAGTGTACTTTAACCTATTTCACCTTTATTACACCTATTAACTTGATGTTTCTTATATAGGAGTGTGTGACACCTGCTTAGGCATCGAGATACACTATTTGTTCATGACCAGAGGCGAGTACATCTCCTAGTTACTTTTTATTTCATGATAGTGGATATATCACATGTTCTAGAACTGTTTACTTGATTCTGACACAGTAGCTTCATGGACTGGTACTAAATGGATCCTTACATTGGATGTTATCCCCTACCATATTCAACGGGTACTATTTTACATATATTTTATAGTGTGTATGGAGTATTGATTATCGTATACTTTGTGTTCACACACTTCTCGTGTTCACACGCTGCTCGTGTTTAGTGTGCTTATATTTGTATTCGTAACGATTCATAAGTATTGGTTGGGGATGGGGGGTAGGAGTTGGTTATGTGATCAAGCTCAATGTATTTGTGTACATGTCGATTACATATCACACATATAATCGAGTTACCATACTGTATTCGTGTTCAACCCAAACCGATCATATAACGAACTTGTAGTCTATGGCATATTAACTAGTTTATCTATTTTTATTACTTACAGTTATTCATATTGACTGTTCTTTCATTCTAGTACTTCACATGTTCACTCTAGTTTATTTAAATTTTCTATTGCTAGTTATATTGTATTTTTTTTATTGCTTGTCATATATTCTCTACTATATATTTGGAACTGCTTTCAGAGTTTTGTACTCCGTTCCAATCCTGATTGGATATATTTTTCAAATGATTGGCTTATGAAGCAGTGTCCCACTTACTACGGGTCGCGGGAATTTGAACCATTAAAGGATACTCCCCAAGAGTAGGAGAATCTAGTGCCAGTGACTGAGGAGGCTTAGACTTATATTATTTAGACATTATTTTAGTCTTATTTTAGACTCTTGGCATGTATATCTTATTTTGGGAGTTGCGTTGTGCCTAGACTTTATTGAGGATGTATTTGTGACTCTTGTTCTTCTTTCCTATTCCATATCGTGCTTTATCTTCCTTAGTTTGATATTGTGATTGAGTAGTGATATCTTATCATATTATTATATTTGTTCCCCTGTTTGGAGTTGAGATGGCATGACAGGTACCATATACAAATTGTGTGAGATATTATATAGTATTGTTGACCAAGACAGCATTTTACGTCATTCTTATAATATAGGCTGGGCGTGGTTCACCACTCGTGCACTTATTCTGGGTGCGGATCGTGACACGTTTTAAGTAGTGGACCATGCATGCCTACGAGAAATCGCAAGTAGTGCAATTTCGTAGTTGTGCTCAGACTTAGAGTACTGCTACGAGTCTGCTTTAGGATATAGGTTATAGACTAAAAGTATACTCAATCTTAGCTAGGAACACTTCCAGTTTACCATTTTTTTGTTATCCTTATCAATCTGAATGCTTGTTTACTTTGAATAATTTTGTCCTTCCTTTATGATATTTTATCTTACTCAATATTGATTTCCTTGTCTCAATCTATCCTCAGGATACCGCCTAAGATGAGATCTCAGCGCTCAAGTGCAGTATTAGCAAGGTCGGTCACTTCGTCGCCTCAGAGGAGCGCACCAGCAGATACTACTCCATCAGCTCTAGCTCAGAGGGCCGTTTCACCCATCCAAGTGGACTTTTTCTACAGAGTTTTTGAGGGTGCTCCACCTCCAGCCCAGAGGACGGTACCCACAGCTTCACAGAGGATGGTGCCTACAGCTTCATAGGAGCTACCACCACCACCAGCAGTTGATCCAACACAGGTGCTTGCACTCTTTCAGCAGATGATGGAGGCACAGAGGGCCCAGGAAGAGGCCCAGCAGCACCAGTCTGAGGTCATGAGGCATGGTATTGAGAATGCCCACCAGCTTGCACTCGCCGTAGTCGAGAGAGTTTCCTTGGTCTAGCCATAGGTAGCTCCTCCTCCACAAGCCATGCAGCAGCCAAGGCCGGGGACTATTATTGATTTTAAGAGAATGGGGCCTAAGGACTTTAAAGACATCAAAGGGATTATTTATGCAGATGACTGGATCGAAGACATAGAGAGCAACCTGTGGCTGGCCAGATTCCAAAAATACTATAAGTGGAGGTAGCAGGGAGCATGATATTCGATATCACATTGACATGGTTCAGGATCAACCCGAGGATCTCAGCACATGGACTTACTTGAGAAGCTTTCAAGGAGCTTTTCAAGGAGAAGCTATTCCCAGATGTGGGTCTGACTTCTCTAGAGAGCCAGTTTTAGTACCTCGTCCAGGGCAGCATGATGGTGGATGAGTACGCAGCAGAGTACTGTGAATTGAGTCACTTTATGGAGGGACATAATTCCTAGGGGAAGTCCTGATAGTTCAGAAAGGGTCTGAACAAGAAGATCAAATCCCATACTAGCGGACATTGTACCACTACCTTTGAGGAGATCCGGGCATAGGCGCAGCAGGCAAAGGATGATTTAGAGCTTGGCTTCAAGAGGATGAGGGATCCTTCAGGAGCTAGCTGTAGTACGGGGCCAGCAAAGCGGCCTCACTTTCAGCAGCAGCATCAGAGATACTTCCAGTAGCCGTGGCAACAGTTTTTCGTACCAGCTAGAATGCCAGTATAGTAGGCACACCAGATTCAGAGGCCAGCTCAATAGTCCATCCCTTACCCATTCTACAAGAAGTTGAGACATATATAGGATGCGTATAGGATGATATTGGGCCAGTATTTGTTCTATGGATCAAGAGACCATCAGTTGAGGTCTTGTCCAAGGTCTCCATCTCGTCCACCTCAGGATGGGGCCCAGGCACAGAGAGTACCTATGAGACCACCAATAGGACAGCAGAGAGGACCTTCATTACCGACACAGTAGCAGAGGTTCGTACAGCACCAGCAGCAACAGAGAGGTGCACAGTAGGGGCAAACTTTCACCTTGACCATCGAGGAGGAGGAGCCAGTTGGAGATGTCATTTCAGCTTCATTCTATCTTAATTCTTTTCCAGCTCATGCTTTATTTGATTTCGGTGCTTCATATAATTTTGAATCAGTATCTTTTGCTTTGAAGCATCATCTTGAGACTGAACCGTTGGCGATGACTTGCAAGATCATGATCAGGGGTGGCATTATCCTGGTCAGTGATATTTGCAAGGACCGGAGAGTTTTTCTGGGAGTCTGAGAGTTGAGCGTATGTCTACTCCTAATGCCACTTTCGAGCTACGATATAGTACTCGGGATGGATTGGTTGAGTAGGCACCATGCTAGTATCTATTATCGTGGAGGCAGAGTTTTGTTTCAGACGCTATGAGAGCCAGAATTTGAGTTTGTCAGAGGAGCAGCGGAGCAGAGCAAGTGAGACTTCTGTGGAGTTTGGTGGAAGAGGATGAGCCACTACATCCGTTGATTGTAGAGTATATGGACGTCTTTTCGGGAGGAGTTACCGGGGTTGCCACCAGACCAAGATATGGAGTTGTCTATAGACTTGTGTGAGATATTATATAGTATTGTTGAACAAGACTGCGTTCTACGTCGTTCTTACGATATAGGTTGGGAATGGTTCACCACTCGTGCCCTTATTCCGGGTGAGGTCGTGATAGCTGCCTATACCTGTAGGCCCTCCAGAATCTGTACTAGCCTCAGGGCCCTCTCTACGTCCTCGATCCAATCGTCGGCGTACAATATCCCTTCGATGCCCCTGAAGTTCTTGGGCCCTATCCTCTTAAAGTCAATATGGTATCCAGCCTTGGCTGGTATAATGTGGGATAAAGTGGTATGGTCTATGACTGAACAAGCATACCTTCTCTACAGTAGCAAGTGCTAACATGTAGCACTCTCGATGTCCTAACATAGAACGTCTGTCAGCCTCTGCTGTGCCATAATCATCTCTAGGAATATAGAGAACATTTGTGTCCCGACTGCTAGCATAGGTGTGAGGGTGGAAGATCCTCCATGACTGATGGAACAGTCCTCGAAACTGGTGGTAGAGCACCCCCAAAAGCTGCTGTTAAAATGCCCACCTGGACTGGTAAAGCAATCCTCTGAGCGAAAGAAGGTGGACCAGTCATTATTTTCTTTCTCTGAGGTGACGAAGTAACAGACCTCGCCGAAACTACTTCAGAGCGCTATGATCTAATCTTCGGTGGCATCCTGAAGACAGATTCAAACAAAGAATAAATATTACACAAGATACGATAGCATCAAGGAAGAAAAGTAATATTTCAAAGAAAGTAATTAGTTTGAATGATAAAGATAGAAATTTTAATTGATTAAAAATGTTCCTAGTAGTGATTGAGTATCCTCTCATCCTATATCCCTAGTCCTATATCCTATAGTAGGCTTGTAGTAATACTATAAGTCTGAGTAGTACTACTGAGAAGACTTTTAGACCAACATGGGCTACCATAAGAATGTGTCATGATCTGCACCCGGTGTAAGGGCACGAGTACGTGGGTACATCCAGCCTATGCCGCAGCATCGGCGGTAGAACGCTGTCTAGGTCAACAATAATATCTAGCATCTCACACAATATATATATATAATATACCTGTCAAGATATCTCAACTCCAAAATAGAGGACAATATGATAATATAATAATGGTAAATAATACTCGATCATAATAACAAACTGGAGAAAGATGTGGCACAATTATAAATAGAAGGAAAGAAATAAAGTCATAATATATCACAAGTCCAAGTCTAATCTCAACACAAGACATCAAATAATAATACAATGCCAAAGTATCTAACTGACATAAATAATATCATGAATAAACTAACTATGCCTCATCAATTGCTGGTACTAACTCAACCGGTTCTATGGGTGATATCTCAACTGGCTCGCCATCCTGTAGCTCATAGTACGTAGGACATCAGTCATCTAATAAATCATTTTAAAATATATCCATTCGGGATTAGAGCGAAGTACAACCCAAATAACAGTTCCAATAATTGACAAAAACTATGAAACAGCAATAGCAATAAAAATAAATGATGGAAGTAACTGAACTAGCATATATCACGAGAAAGAGCATCATGGTAAATAATTGCAAAAATTGATAACAATATGGTGAGCAATAATAATGTAATAAACAGGAATAAAGGAAACAATATATAAATGTTCCTTAAAATATTAATAAGATAATGTGATCGTCTTGGGCCTAACACGAGCTATATATAAAAGGTGAACTAGCGTGATCGCGCGTGAGTTGCATGATCTGCTAACTATCACGGGCTACACTAAATCACGGGCTATAAGGTATGATCATATATCCATTAATACTTCCCTAACCACCGACAAGTACACGGATCCAAATCATGACATATTATAACACGTATATCGCACTGTACGGTCTATAATTTTATATACTATGATCACGATCTATATAATTACTAAGATATCACGGTAATCACTTAGTAATCACGAGCACGACACGGCGATCACTGAGTAACCACGATAATAATATCTCATGACCAAGATCCACGTATACCAATCTATGAAACCATCGTGTCAAGAATCAAATATCTCAATACTAAATACATGAAACATAGAGGCTATCAAATAAGGAAACTATAAGATAATGTACTCGCTTGTGGTTCTGAGGAAATGGTATATCTCGATGTCTGAGCTGGTGTCACACTCACATAAATATGAATATCATGTCAATGGGTGTGAAGAAGTGATAACTAAGCTAAAATATGCTGAAATATAATTTCTTGGCCATTTCTAGGTCATACTAGTCAAACTAGGTCAGTAACTTGATTAGAGTTCTAAATACCTATAAAGTTGGTTTACATGGTCATATTAACTAACACCATACTAATTCTAGGGTTCCTAATCATACTAGTAAGTCTAAAGGTACTAGATATCATATAACTATATAACCCATACCTTGACTCATATCCTACTAGTACCCAATTACCTTAACTAGGAATCCATACGATATATATACATATATACATATTTATATACACTATTATCTGGTAATATCTTAGTTTAACTTAATATCTAACTTAGTACAAATACCTCATAACCTAACCCAACAACTATATTTAGATATCTGGTTACTTAACCCATACCATATCTAGTAATCTAATACTTCTAGACACTAGCATACTTCCTAAGATACTCACTCGTGTGATACATATACCAAAGCTGAGATACCCTAGCTACTAGGCACTGATACCTTAAGGTCCTAATTTAAATAGCACCCTCGCTTTGTTACAAATTCCTCCAGACAACTATACTCCACTCTGGTTCTCACCAACTGATACTATGTGCTACACACCAAATATACAATCTATGTGCACCAACTTACTCACACAGCAATAACCTCTTCTAAGGTCTGCACTCAAGTGTTCTCAAACACTTACTTCCCAGGCCTACAGTACCTCACTTCAAAGTCTGTACCTGAGCCTTAGCCCCAGCATGCACCAAGGTGCAGACTCCCCCTTGAGCCACACAAAGCAATACTGCACAGTCATATGTAGTTGCCCGACTCCTCACAATTTCCTGCAGTCAAATGCTCAAGTCCCCCAATATCTGATCACTGATACTCTGTATCAGTCCCCCCGACCAACTGCTGCTGCTAACCTATCTAAAATTCGATCATACTCTGATACATGCTGCTGATTTATTCACCAACACACACTGGACTAGTATGATGCCCCAAGTCTGCAATTTTACTCCCCAAAACTAGAATTACATTGTCACTGAAAGCCTGACTCACTTCCCATTGCCTGCTACCTGACCCTTGCTCTATATACTGCTATTGTATCATAAACTGAACCCCCAACTTGTTATTCAGTTGCTCCCTCATGTTACCCCCATCAATTTGCTATACACAACCACTCCATAACCAACTACAGTTCTTACTTACTACAGGGGCTCAAGAATTTAGTTGATCTTGTTGTTAATTGTAGCACACCCCCAACTCCATAGTATTATTCTAACATTATCACACTCTCATCTAACACTAATGCATACATAGAAGTATATTGATATACCAAGGCCCAAACACATCTAGTATATATCCACACACACACACACACACACACACACACACACATATATATAATAATGACTCACAAATACTTCATATATATATATATATATATATATATATATATATATATATATATATTAGTATACACACTAGTTAATAGCCAAATCAACAAACACCTATAGTGCATAATTAGGAATTACATGATACGTACCTAAATGAGGGTCAAAACTCACAATACACCACAATAATTATTCCTACACATCAAATACATACAATAGGGATTGAAGATCATTTACACAAATCTCCCAAAAATGAGTTCCATATCACACCATATCATAAAATACTATGATACGCTCTACTTGTGTCCAATTGTGGACACATATCTAGTCTCACAACCCCAATCTAAGTCTAATTAGATCTAATTGGTCTCATGACACACACTTGATGTGTTAATCTCAAAATTTTCCCTAATTGGACACAAATTACCATATAAATTCTATAATACAAGTCATATGAACATAGTTCTTGGTCCTATGGGTAGCCCTAAGCCAAGAGATAATTTTTAACGGTTAAATGCATGAATTAGAATCTAAATTAAGGGATGGATTCAAAAGTTATCTATTGGGAGATGGATTCCCAATGAATGCTCAATGGACACAATCTTCTTGCCAATTCCTTCTCCTTCATGTGTTCCTTGCAATCCAAGCTTCAATGCTTCTTAGATGATAGAACTGAGAGGGTATGGGTATGAATTGGATTAAATTTGGTGGAAGGATAAAGTAAATTGGGGATAAACTAAATTGGGGATCTAGAATAAAATAAAATAAAGAGGAGAGAGAGTGAGACCCCCCTATTGGTGGCGGGCCCCCTCTTTTCTATTTCCCAAGCAACTACAATTTTCCAATGTATCACAAGTTAATTATGAGGAATAATTAGGAAGGGCTGTATTGGAAAGTCTTTAAACTAATATAAATTAATCTAATCTCCTTAATTAATTAAAGAAAATGGTCTAATGGGCTTAGTCTAATGTTGGGCTCAATTTGTCATAAAAATCTAATGGGTCCACTAATGACAAGTCCAATAAATTAGGCTAGCCCATAAACAAATAATAAATAGTACAAAGCACAATATTAGTTAATATCCTAATATAAATAATATTAATTCACCAAAGATAAATATATGCAAAAAGAGTAAAATACCCACATCTAGAAATATGGTAGTGACAATGAACAAAAATACAAGATGGAGATAAATAATGGCAATAAGCAATACTGGTGAGTATAAAATACTAGAAATAAGAAATGCTGGAGAATATATCATCATCAATAACTCAACTAGCAATGAACAAAAATACAAGTGCATGCTAGAACAATGAACTGAAAATACATGAATAGAATATCTAGCTAAGTGTGTGAAATATCAGTCTATCATATGATCGGCTTGGGACAGATCAATCTTGTTACATATGATTAGCTATGATTCATGTAAGGTCAGGCTAACCATCCAGTTAGCTATGATGCGAGCAATAGTCAGGCTAATCATACGTAACAGGCTATGAGGTATGTAATGGTCAGGTTGCACCTGATGTGAGGTATGAGGTGAGCTATGATGCATGTAGAGTGGGGTATGATCACATAATCTACTAATATCTTTCCGTCTCCAGCTAGCACGATGGATTCCAATCATGACTCCTCGTGACAGGACTCGATAATGCTAACCCGTATATCCAATAGTGTCATAATCAAGTACGCTATACAACTAGAATCATAGAGATGATCAACATAATAAAAACTATTAGAGAATATACTCGCCTGTGGTCCTTAGCTGGTATGAATCAGAGTCCAAATCACAGTCCAAATAGCCTATGTATTATAATTTTATCATGTCAAAAGATAATGTATTTTAATTTATTTAATTCTGGAATAATTACTCTAAAATTCTATTTTAATCTTATTATTCTGATTTTTAGGTTAATTCCTAAATTTTGTCCAAAGAAACTAAATTTTACCAATTCGAGACTCATGGCACACAAATCAAGGCGATCTGTTGACCAAAAAGTCAACCGATGCAAACTCGACTTTCATGCATGGTTTTTTGTAGATTTCAACGTCAAAAACATGCTAGAATTTATGGCTCATCCGAATTTAAATTTGTTTGAAAATTATTGCACATACCTAAAATCGTATTGTGCAACGGTAGTTGATTGTTAACCTAGAAGTTCTACAGAATTAACAGTATAGAAATATTTCATATTAAATCTTGGAAAAACATATATCAATTATCTTGACATTAGCTTTTCAAAACTTTAAACGTTTAGTGATTATGATTCCTGGTTCTCCCGAAATCGCGAAAACACCGAGACGCGTCTATTTTTGGATATGCTATGCTCTACGAATTTTTCAGAATTTAATATTCATAATTTCGTGAAACAATTTATATATTCAGAAAATTAACCTCAATACGGTTCTAATACAAGAAACTGGGCTACATTTGGTGTCTGGAGCTATGAGTAATGGCTTCTGGAAGATGAAGAAAACCCTAGATGACAACTCCCCTCAAATCTCTCTCTCTCTCAAATAATTATTATAATTAAGGTTATTATAATATATATATATATATATATATATATATATATATATATATATATATATATATATATTGGCTGTGGCTGAATGAAAAGTAATAGGCTGACACATGTCAGAATCTGATTGGATGGTTTTGTTTGTATTATTTATTTTTGATTTGCCTTTATCAAAATATTATTTAAGTCATTTTAATTCTAAATAACTCAAAATAAACATTAAAAATAATCATAAAATTCTGGAAAAATTATAAAAAATATAATTTGAACCCAAAAACCCTACAAAAATACTTGGAATAGTTTTATATTCATAAGTTTTCTACTATAATTAGGAGAAGCTCTAAAAATTAGTTTTACCTATTTAACTAAAATAAATATTATAAATATTCCAAAAATTCTGAAAAAATTGCAAAAAATATAAAATAATATTATAAAGCCTAGAAAATTATGTGGGTCCATTCTATATTCCTTGGCTTGCATAATAAATTCTAGAAGTCCTAAAAAATTAGTTATTAGCCTAAATAACTCCCAATAAATACTAAAAATATTCAGAAAATTTTCAAAAAATTCTACAAAATATATTTGATAATTTAGAACCTAAAATAAAAGTTTAAAATATTTTTAATTACGTTTGACGATAAAATAAATTCTTAAATGTCCTAAAAATTACTGTTACTAGTTTTTAATTAACAAAAAATTGTGAAAAAATTCCAGTAGCACCAAATTAACCTAATAACAATATTTAAGCTAGAATTTTAGGATATGGAGGTTACATTCGTGGGTACGTCCAGCCTACGCCGGAAGTATCGGCGGTAGAACGCTATCTAGGTCTCAAAACTGCCAAATATAACTCATAACCTGTCAATGATCTCAACTCCATAAGGAGGACAATGAATAAAACATTGATCAACAATTCATAATATACTCAATCACAATTAACTATGGAAATAAATGGCAAGATGAGATATAAAGATAAGGAGTACTGACATAAGTCAAGCACAACAACCAAAATACAACAGTAATATAGGGTCTAGCTATCCAACATAAAAAGTCTCAATAATAGTCTCAACATAAATACAATCCAAGTCTCAGGTTTTAGAACAAATAATACATAGATAGAACTGTCTACACGACTGCAGGTGGTATCTCCTCTAAGAAGAGTGACTCCTCTAGGATCTCTGGTACGTAGTCTCCCTCTACACCTAGGCCACAGTGAGTAGAACAGAAGTCCTCAAGGTCCTCTAAAAAAATATTATCCAGTCAGGATTGGAGTGAAGCACAAGCACTAAACAGCAGTTTCATTTATATTGACAAAAACTATATACAGTGTAAGAAAATACAAGATAAAAAATATTGGAAATAAGGCATACTGGAGAATATGTAATCAGTAATAGTACAAACTAGCAATGAATAAAAATATGTGAATGCTAGAATAAGTGAACTGGAAATAAAGAAATAGAATCTCTATCTAAGTGTTTCAAAATATCAGTTTATTATGTGATCGGCTTGGGATGAGATCAGGCTTGTTATATATGATTGGCTATGATACATGTGAGGTCAAGCTAACCGTATGGTTAGCTATGATGCGAGCAATAGTCAGGCTAATCATATATAACAGGCTATGAGGCATGTAAATGGTCAGGCTACACCCGACGTGATATGTGGGATGAGATATGATGCATGTAAAGTGGGGTATGATCACAATATTCTGCTAATATTTTCCCGTCCCCAGCTAGCACGATGGATTCCAATTATGACCCCTCGTGACAGGTATCTTTGATGTTAATCCATGTAGCCACAATGTCAGAATCAAGTATACTATACAACTAGAATCATAGCAATAATCAACATAATAAAAACAGTCAGAGAATGTACTCTTCTGTGGTCCTGAGCAAAGTGTGTCAAACTAAGTCCATCTCGGTATCTCAAAGACCTAAATATGGAATATTATATTAACACAATATTCTAGAATGATAAAAAAATTAAACTAGTTATTTTCTAGTTCTCCATGCCACCTCTAGGTCAAACTAGGCCAAAATAATCAAACTAGACATTGGTCAAACTAGTCAAATTTGGTCAACCTAGCCTATTCTAGGTCATACTATGTTATACTAGTCCATATTAGTCAATATCTAGCTACTACTAGTCAATATTAGTTACACTAGTTGTTATTAGTACTAAAATATCTATATAATAGATAATATGATACTCTACATCTCTTAGTACACTATAAACTTATATATACATATACTACTATATATAGTATCTTAGTATACTCTATAACTATATTAGTATCCTAAAGTATCTCACCAATCTCTAGGTATCATGGGATACCTACACCACACTTAATACCTTAACTTATATGGCATCCTAGTACCACATTCTAACTTAACACTTATACCTTATTCATATAATTAATACCATCAACCCAACTCACTAGATATATACCTTGATACTCCATTGGTATCCTAATACTCTACTTGGTATCTTAGGGTACCCACTTGATGTTTATACTCATAACCCATAACCCCACTACCATAATATAGCATATATGAAGCTTATGCTCATAACTTAATATCTATCTTTTTAACCTTATATATATACACTAGTATCTAAATCTCCTTACTAACCGGTACACTAATATATCCTCCACAAGAATCCATTATCACCAGTCATGCCAGACCAACAAGCATACACGAGCACCACCAATTCCACAACAACTGCTGATACTATTGCCTACTACTTGCAAGCTCCTGTAGCACTTAGATTGTTGTTGTTTCTGTTGTGCCTATTGATGTCCAGTCCTAACCAATACTCAGATAAAGCCTTAACTGATACTAAATATCATTTTTTGCCTCTTAAACCTCACTCCACAAATGTATCTGATACCTTGGGGACATAGACCTCTCTAGTCTATCACAAACGACTGACAACACCCTTTATAATTGATACTAGTATCGATAAGAAGTCACCCTCACACATAGGTACAAGTTACTGTAGTCCCAGTTCCCAAATGCACACACAGACACTTAAACACTCTACAGTAATTACTCATGCACGACACTAGTAACACTATAAACTTTAACACATTACTGATACTACACACATGGGAACATCACCAACCCCCAACCCATACTATATCACCATGGGACTGGTATCTTATAGTAACCATTAGTACTCTTAGACAATTACCCAATACCTAGAAAATAAGATTCTAATTGATACTCAAATCCCACACTTATATAACTGATATATCCCAACACTCTTATATATTCTTACTTTAACAACTCAACACTTCCCAATTTACTTGGCACTAACTTCCTACACAAGCACATGGATATCCTACCCACTACTGTTAATGCCTTTCATTGTTGCTGCTGTGAACCTCTTGTAGAAGCTCTAACCTGATCCTTAACCATTAGACCTGACAGTATGGTACTGCCACAGGTACTGGCCTACACTTCCATCCTCGTGCTTGGTTGTTGCAGGCTTTTATACTAGTTCCTTGCCTCTGTATCACTGTACCAAGGTGCAAAAATACAATAGTGAGCAAGGCACTGCTTGCATCTCAAGTTAGATTTGTTGTAACACCTAGCACAAAGCAATCGATATAGTTTCTCACCACCTGAACCATCCTCCAATATTTGTACACCCATACATATACAAACATAGACACACACATACATATGCATACCCAAATATAACCGTGCATATCATGAGATACCATGACACGATACTACGTATCCTATTTAGGACACATACACCAAATCTTGACTCAAAACGGACACAAAAATCCCTTTAGGGATACGTGACGAACACTTGGTGGACATGATTCAAAATTCCTCCAAATCGAGCCCAAAATATTATTCCATAAGAGAAAAACCTAGATCAATCAAAATGAAGGCTTCTAACACCTAGGTCTAGCATTAGAGAGCCAAATCCACCTATTGGAGGGTTCCTATAGGTCCAATGGATTTTCTTAACCACAAGTAGAGTGGAAAATTGAGAGTTACCTAGGTTTTGAATGACATCCTCGAAGAAATTCAAATTTGGATACGAGGAAGACGAAGTGGACACGATCCTCAACACATGGACTCCTCTTCAAGCTTCCTCTAGCAATGCTAAGTTCCTTGGCCTCCTTGGAATGAGAATGAGAGGGATAAAATTTGAGAATGGAGAAATTAGGGTTTCTAAATCATACTAGTAAGTCTAAAGGTACTAGATATCATATAACTATATAACCCATACCTTGACTCATATCCTACTAGTACCCAATTACCTTAACTAGGAATCCATATGATATATATACATATATACATATTTATATACACTATTATATGGTAATATCTTAGTTTAACTTAATATCTAACTTAGTACAAATACCTCATAACCTAACCCAACAACTATATTTAGATATCTGGTTACTTAACCCATACCATATCTAGTAATTTAATACTTCTAGACACTCGCATACTTCCTAGGATACTCACTCATTTGATACTTATACCAAAGCTGAGATACCCTAGCTACTAGGCACTGAAACCTTAAGGTCCTAATTTAAATAGCACCCTCGCTTTGTTACAAATTCCTCCAGACAACTATACTCCACTTTGGTTCTCACCAACTGATACTATGTGCTACACACCAAATATATAATCTATGTGCACCAACTTACTCATACAGCAATAACCTCTTCTAAGGTCTGCACTCAAATGTTCTCAAACACTTACTTCCCAGGCCTACAGTACCTCACTTCAAATTATGTACCTGAGCCTTAGCCGCAGCATGCACCAAGGTGCAGACTCCCCCTTGAGCCACACAAAGCAATACTGCACAGTCATATGCAGTTGCCCGACTCCTTACAATTTCCTGCAGTCAAATGCTCAAGTCCCCCAATATCTGATCACTGATACTCTGTATCAGTCCCCCAGACCAACTGCTGCTGCTAACCTATCTAAAATTCGATCACACTCTGATACATGCTGCTGATTTATTCACCAACACACACTGGACCAGTATGATGCCCCAAGTCTGCAATTTTACTCCCCAAAACTAGAATTACATAGTCACTGAAAGCCCGACTCACTTCCCATTGCCTGCTACCTGACCCTTGCTCTATACACTGGTATTGTATAATAAACTGAACCCCCAACTTGTTGTTCAGTTGCTCCCTCATGTTACCCCCCTCAATTTGTTGTACACAACCACTCCATACCCAACTACAGGTCTTACTTACTACAGGGGCTCAAGAATTTAGTTGATGTTATTGTTAGTTGCAGCACACCCCCAACTCTATAGTATTATTCCAACATTATCACACTCTCATCTAACACTAATGCATACATTGAAGTATATTGATATACCAAGGCCCAAACACATCTAGTATATATCCACACACACACACACACACACATATATATAATAATGACTCACAAATGCTTTATATATATATATATATATATATATATATATATATATATATACACACACACTAGCTAATAGCCAAATCAACAAAAACCTATAGTGCATATATATATATATATATATATATATATATATATATATATATATATATATATATATATATATACACACACACACTAGCTAATAGCGAAATCAACAAAAACCTATAGTGCATAATTAGGAATTCCATGATGCGTACCTAAATGAGGGTCAAAACTCATAATACACCACAATAATTATTCCTACACATCAAATACATACAATAGGGATTGAAGGTCATTTACACAAATCCCCCAAAAATGAGTTCCATATCACACAATATCACAAAATACTATGATACGCTCTACTTGTGTCCAATTATGGACACATATCTTGTCTCACAACCCCAATCTAAGTCTAATTAGATCTATTTGGTCTCATGACACATACTTGATGTGTTAATCTCGAAATTCTCCCTAATTGGACACAAATGACTATATAAATTCTATAATACAACTCATATGAACATAGTTCTTGGTCCTATGGGTAGCCCTAAGCCAAGAGATAATTTTTAATGGTTAAATGCATGAATTAGAATCTAAATTAAGGGATGGATTTAAAAATTATCTATTGGGAGATGGATTCCCAATGAATGCTCAATGGACACAATTTTCTTGCCAATTCCTCCTCCTTCAAGTGCTCCTTGCAATCCAAGCTTCAATGCTTCTTAGATAATAGAACTGAGAGGGAATAGGTATGAATTGGATTAAATTTGGTGGAAGGATAAAGTAAATTAGGGATAAACTAAATTGGGGATCTAGAATAAAATAAAATAAATGGGAGAGAGAGTGAGATCCCCTATTGGTGGCGGGCCCCCTCTTTCCCCTTTCCCAAGCAACTATAATTTTCCAATGTACCCTCACTAGTTAATTATGAGGGATAATTAGGAAGGGCTATATTGGAAAGTCTTTAAACTAATATAAATTAATCTAATCTCCTTAATTAATTAAGAAAAATGGTCTAATAGGCTTAGTCTAATGTTGGGCTCAATTTGTCATAAAAATCCAATGGGTCCACTAATGACAAGTCCAATAAATTAGGCTAGCCCATAAACAAATAATAAATAGTACAAAGCATAATATTAGTTAATATCCTAATATAAATCATATTAATTCACCAAAGATAAATATATGCAAAAAGAGTAAAATACCCACATCTAGAAATGTGGTAGTGACAATGTGTCTGATATTCTTGTACTTCAGAATGATGCTAGGTGAGACCGTTCTTGATGTACCATTAACCGTGAGTTAATTTTTAGGGAGATCTAGGCTAGTATTTCTCTATTTTAGTATATATTTTAGTTGATCAAATTTGTCTCTGAAACTTTATTTGGCATGTACAAACACTTGTGAATTCTAGACTTGTCACTTTAGATGATTTTGATTTTCCTCCCCAACAACGGCCTCGATGTTGTAGCATCGTCCTTTGTACTAATCAAGACTGGTAAGTCCATCAGTCTACACTGTTGTCCATGTATCAGTAGAAGATTTGGCAACTACCACAGCCCATGTTTCTATCCCAAAGAGTAACTAAGACCAATTTATTCACGTTTTCGTGTTCCAATTGAACACTTTCCATTTATGATGAAAGGAGAAGTTTATTCTTTTTACTAATGATATTGTATTAAAATTTGTCTTTCCTATTCATATATTCCTTTAGAATGTTGTGATTGTGTACAAATTGATAATTACTGGACTTGTAGTTAATTATTGAGGTCTAGACAATATTCTACCACCGATATTGCGGCATAGGCCAGACATACCTACGAACTCATATCTGAATATTCGGGTGCAGGTCATGACATAGTACATGTTTAGTATAAATGGGTCTGCAAGTGAGAGTGTGGTGCTGATATGAAGTTAGATACCTTTAAAGTAAGGTTGGTACCAAAAGATTATAAGCAAATACAATGAGTTGACTTTGTGTAAACTTTTTATCTGATAGCCATATGCTAAAATGCATTCGATTGTTGCTTGTATTAGCTATATATCATGATTATTAGATATGGAAGATAAACGTCAAGACCTCATTTTTAAAGGGTAGGATTGAGGATGACATATATATATCAAATAACCTGAAGACCTCATGTTAAGAATAAAAACCATAAAGTTACCAAGTTGAAAATGTCTATTTATGGACTAAAATAAGCTTCGCGGAGTTGGAATATATGATTTAATGAGACAATAAAAAAATTTATTTTACCAAAAACGTGAATGAACCTTTTGTATCCAAGAAGGTTAGTGGTGATAGTATAGCAATACTAGTCATTTAAGTTGATGGCATTCTACTCATTGGGAATGATATCAGAATGTTACAATCAATCAAAATATGGATCTCCATAAATCTTTAGTAAAAGATTTGGGAGAAGCATCCTTTATTCTAGGAATAAAGCCCTATATAGATATAATGAATATGATGTTAGGTTTATCCTAATACATGTACATAGATAAGATATCAAAGAGTTTCGGTACTTTAAATAGGATTTAATGATAATGTTTATCATCCCAAATTAGATATGATAATATTATTTATCTTAATCCTTTTCTAGAAAGTTTTTCCCCATCCCGTAAACTCTGTGACACGATACATGACTCAAAAGAGTCTCTAGAAAGGATGTATTGTCCTATGAGCCTTCTTGATGGGTCTACAGTTTGCCACATCCCAATTTGTTCGTTATATCATATCATATTGAATGAGATCTTGAATAACTCAACCTCTATTAAGGTAAGCAAATTAACATTTTCAACAAGAGATCCATTTATAACCATTTGTATTATAAGAATTGACATATCACAGACATGTTTAGTTGTATATTGTCACGTCCCAATACAGAAATACAGGGTAGTATGAAACGGTCAGCTACGCACTATGGTATACTCCAGTATTTTGTAATACGGGCATGTATGTACCTAAACAAAAGGTTTAAACTAAAATACAAGTCTCTTAGTCTTACAAAATATACCATGTCTCAATCAACCAAACAAGAAGAGTAATATAGAACATTTAAGATAAAGCAGTAAGTCATCTTCGATACTCTAGCAAAATGATCATGAAACTAAGGATGCAAAATGGAAATCTACCATAGTATCAAATTATACATCATCAGTTGTAATCTAATATACACAATCATGTTGTCAAAATGATTGGAAACGGGCTTCCAGAATATATGGGCTAATAAGTTTCTGGAGGATACCTCACCTCAAAAAATTAAAGTAATAACAGAGTTGTAGAGAAGAAGCCCACTCAAGTCCCTTGGCGATCATCCTCCCCTTATGCACCATCATGGGAAAGTGGCAATAAATTCTCAGTCTCAGCTACTAAATTTGTCTAAACAAAATCAGAAGGTTCAACCCCTAATAACAAGTAATACAAGAAATCTTGAGTGTATAATATAGGAAAACCAAATCAATAATACAGTACATAGGTACTTGTGTCATAGCCTAGATCCATAATCTATCGTTGAGACAGTAATCCACCCTTACACCAAACAAGGACAAGGGGTGAACTACTAAGTCAAGACAGCGTATGTTGGCTGGCAATATAGTATACATCAAGTAATTTAATAGAGCAGACAAGCATGTCCTACGGCTTATTATATTATATCTGGTTATCCTAGTTAAATGCAAAAAGGATTCGATAATCATGTATTGCCTAAGCCATACTAGCCATATCATAATATATATATATATATATATATATATATATATATATATATATATATATATATCGATGATATACCACAATAGTTGGTGGTAGCCCATTAGGTCTCAATCAACTTGATTTTGATAATTAACTAAACCATGTTTCGATATGTCACAAATATGATACAATTGTATACAACTAAAGACTCGACGATGTTGTGACGATTGTTGTCTACACTGCGTCATGTTATTTATTTTATGAATGTAATCTTTATTTTATTGAGTCTAGTACTTATATACATCGAGTCGCACTGGTATACTCAAGTCCACTCAAATAGCCTGAAACCTATCCACAAATGCAAATCCAAATCAAACCAAAACCAGCCCATATAAAACTTCGAATATACTAGAAATAAGCAAACCGAACTCGGACAGAACTTAGTTTTGCTATAAAATATTGGCCAGTTGTGTAATACCTGATTTTGTGTCTCCAACGTTCAAAAAATTCAAATATTTTGACCGAACTCTGGCCGAAATCTATCCCACAAAACCCTATAAATAGACTTGGATTTCCATATTCCTACTCATTCATCTCTTCTTATCATTCTATCATATAGTGAGAAAATCCTCAGAGCTTAAACCTTCCCATCTCCAAGATCAACTCCCAGCTTTCTAGTGCCAAGTGTGATTTCAGTTTAGTAGTCTGTCAGAGTTGTAAGATCTTGGCTCAACAAGTTTTCTCTCTAGCTGTTAAGTTACAAGCCTTCATTTCAAATATTATGATTGTAAAGAAGTAGCAAGCCTTCAGATCAAAGCTTATGATTCACTATTGGTGATTATAGTGGATAAAAATCCGAACAAGAGTTCTCAGGACTGGACTAGTCCTCTCAAATGGAAACCAGTATACAGTACGGTGTTTGCGTTGTCTCTCTCTTAACTTTACTGCTCTACTTTATTTATTATTATTAGTTGGTATGCATTTACTTTGCATAAATTTTTAATTGGATAGATTATACTGCTGCACTCTATCTACCCCCCACTAGAGTTACCTTATAGTCCTACAATTGGTATCAGAGCAAATTCTCTTACTACCGAATTAACCTCCTTAGAGATTTATGGCAAATGTTAGATCTATCAACACCAACAATGGTGAAGGCCAGTCCACAAATAGGCTACCCCTGTTTGATGGTACCAACTATACGTACTGGAAGACACGTATGAGCTTTTATCTAAAATATTTTGATTTTGATCTATGGTCTGTTGTAGTAGATTGATACAAGAAGCCACCTAGAATAGTTGTATATGGCAACCTTGTAGATAAGTCCCATAATAAGTACAAAGAAACAGAGAAGAAGCAAGCTAGTCTTAATGCTAAAGCTATTAACGCTCTATTTTGTGCTGTAGATAGAACTGAATTTTACAGAGTCTCCACTTGTGGTACTTCACATGAAGTATAGAAACTTTTGAGGTCACTCATTAAGGAACCACGCAAGTAAAGGAATCAAAGATAATTTGACTGACATAAGAATATGAAGCTTTCAAGATGAACCAAAAATAAGACGATTACTCAGATGTTCACAATATTTTTCGACATCGTCAACCCTCTATCCTCTCTTAGCAAGGAGTACAACAATTATGAGAATATTCATAAAGTACTCAAAGGACTCACCAAGAATTAGAATCCCAAAGATACTGAAATTATTGAAGGGAATGATCTCACCATAAAGACCCTCGAGACGCTCATGTGTAAGCTGATGAATCACGAGCTAGATCTCAAGAAATTCGATAATCCCACACCAAAAGAAAAGATGATTGCATTTAAGGCACATTACAAGAAAGTCTCCAACTGTGAGTCTGACACAATGAATCTCAAGATGAAGAAGTTACCATGATCACCAGGAACTTCAAGAAATTTCTAAAGTTTGAGAGATCAAAGAAGAATAAGTACAACGACAACAGTGATGAAGAACATGTGTGCTACAACTGTAAGAAGATATATCACATAAAGAGGGACTGTCCAACAATAAAGAAAGAGAATTGGTGCCAAGATCGCTCATCCAAAAGGACATCATCAAGAAAGTACACAAATACAAGTATTTGGCATAAAAGCAAAGCCAATTAATCTGAAGAAGAAGAAGAAGAAGAAGAAGAAGAAGAAGAAAAGCTTTGAGACACTACAAACCTCTGCTTCATGGCACTGACAGATCAGGTAACGGATAACCATCCCTATGATGATTTTGTATTTGATGAATTAGGTAATGCTTTCAGTGACTTACTTGAGAATTTTAGAAAGCTTAAGGATAAGTAAAAGCATGCTAGAAAAGATATTTAATCCTATCAGCCTGAAATAGAAAGACTTACCTCTCTATTGAATGAAATAAAGGATACTTCTACTTGTAATGATTCAGACGAGGTTTCCAAACTCAAGCTTAGTTTTCACGAGGTACTTGGCTACATTGACAAGAGCACTCAAGAGAACACTAAACTTAAGGAGGAACTCGAATCACAGAAGAATAAATATTCTATTGCTGCTCGTAGAATAAATGCTTTGACTGCTAAATATTATAAAGTTTATGCTACCTGAAAAATTAGAGATTAGATTGGAAAAATAGGTTGAACAACCCGCTACCTAGTCTAACATGAGATACGTAGCTAAACAAAAGAGCATAGACAGCAAGCATAATACTTCACACAATCATGCATACAGAACACAACATAACACTTCACACTATCATGCTCGAAGAACACAATATACTACTTTACACAAGCATGCATTGTATTATAGATATCCACAGAAAACATAAAGTACTGCTTCACACACTTATATCGATCATACTGCACCAAGCATCAATAATATTGTTATATATCAATACTATGGTAAGAAAGGACATATATTTAGATTTTGTAGAACTAGAAATTTAGTATATATGAATGTATATGCATGGATATCATAGACTAACATAGCTGGACCATCAAGAAAATGGGTACCAAGGGTTACATCTACAACTCATTTTATAGGTGGACCAACCTTCTCATGCTATAAGCAAGTGGATTCTCGATAATGGTCGCTCACGACATGTGAATGGTGATGCTAACCTATTTGCAACATTATCGATGAAGAAAGAAGGATATGTCTCCTTCGGTAATAACCTCAAAGGATATATTATTTGTAATGGTAATATAGGTATTCCTCACTATCTTGTTATTAAAGATATTTGTCTAGTAATAAATTTAAAATATAACCTACTCAGCATTAGTCATCTAATTGACCATGGTTATGGTATTAACTTCGTGAAAGAAAAATGCTCTATTTATGAAAGATCTACAGGAAATATTAGTTTTGAAGGTATTAGGAAAGACAATATATATACTATCTTTTAAAGGACACTAACAATGTATGCAGATGTCTATACGATAATAAATAAGAAAGCTGGCTATGGCATATGCGTCTAGGACATCCAAATATGGATACTATTGCAAGACTATCCATGAAGAAGTTGTTAAGAGGCTTACCGGAGATTACTTTCAAGAAGGATATGGTATGTGCTAACTGTGAAAAGAATAAAGCTACTAAATTTTTTTTTAAGTCAATCAACGTTGTAAGTACCTCAAGACCACTACAATTGTTGCATATGGATATATTTGGACCTGGTAAAGTCGACAGTCTTGGCGGTAAGCTTTATGCATATATAATTGTTGATAATTTTTCTAGATATACATGGGTTTACTTTCTTATAAATAAAAATAAGATATTTTCTAAATTTGTTATTTTTTGCAAAAAATGTTCAAAACAAAAAAGGTTTCATGATTACTCGCATCCGAAGTGATCATGGAGGCGAATTCGAAAATGGTGATTTCAAAAGTTTTTATAATGCAAATAGTTTTTCTCATGATAGACTAAACCTGAAATAACATCTCCAACGTGCTCCTCCACCTCGACGGTCAAGACGAAAGCTTGCCCCTGCTGCGCACCTCGCTGCTGTTGTTGGTGCTGTACGAACCTTTATTGCTGTATCGGCAATGGGGGTCATCTCTGTTGTCCTGCTGGTGGTCTCACGGGTGCTCTCTGTGCCTAGGCTCCACCCTGAGCTGGTCGAGCAAGAACCCTAGGACAAGCCCTCAGCTCTAGTGATCAGTCTCAAAAGCAAGATAGAAATAGGGAGGGACTAGAATCTACCTCACTGAGTGAGATTAATATCGAGAAGGCTGGGCTCGACTGATAAGGAGAGGGACCCCACCAAATGAAACTAGGAGCGCTTGACTTCTCTTCTTCAGTTTGGATTTTGGATGGGGAAGGCGTTTCATTTCTTCTGGAACAATCACAAAAACTTTATGAAATCAAAGGCAACAGGGGAAGAGAAGGCCCCCAACAAGGGCAACAACTTTACTTATCGTTGCATTCGGTCTTCCATCGTTAACCTCATTTCAGTCTTTCGATCGGATATCAATCGCCACGGACTACCTTCACCAAGGCAGTCCTCGCTGGTCTCATAAATGGATGAAGCATCGACAATAATAGTCGATTACACTTAGTAAAATTGGTAATCTATTTCCTTACGGGTTCAGCCGATCTCCGAAGAAATATCGGGTTCGAGATTGTTGGTCTAACTAGGCAAAGGCCCTTTTCTGGGTATGGCCACAAGGTAGCAAGTGCAAAGCAAAGAGGCGGTACGAGGGACAGTTCTGCATGAGAGGTCAGTTACAGCTGGAAGCTGACGCGAACCAGCCTATATGGCGGATCAACCAGATTAGGCATTCCATCCTACTATATTTTGTCCTCCCGGAGTCAAAAGTGAATTATGAGTCGGACCAATCATCGAGCAAGCTCCGTAGATACCCTGCTTTGAATAACTGACCTTTACTACGGAATGGTACCGTGCTTCCTCCCGTTGCTCGCAAGCTCGCTACACCCCTAACCACAACTCATCCGCCCCCTTAGGGGGATTGGTCCCTGCAACGCTATCTGTCTACTTGGCTCTGGTTGTAGGCCTTTCGCTTTTGGCTATCTTCTTTCTCCCCTACCCCTCTGAGATTCATCTTGATTGGATTTGTCTTTCTCGGAACCTTCCCCTTCCCCTGTTGGATGAAGCTTTCGATCACTCTCTCTTCTTAGGAAGTTGAAGAAAGACGAGCACTTATGCGCCTCACTCTCTTTGAGTGCTCATGTGTTGGGGAGCTATTAAGCACATCCTAAAGTCACAGAGGATTAGATCTCTTTTGCCAGAATTCGTTGATTGCTCCTTGGGAGCTAATAAAATTATTTTAGTAAAATTTAATTGTCTCAACTCCTGAGCAATCGCACCGAAAACTTGAGTTCCTTCTGGATTTCCTTCGTTACAAGTCTAAGATTTGGAAGTTAGGGCTAAACCACTGAGCGACTAAAGTCAGGATTTCCAATTTCACTCCACGGCTCTGTATGAGGCTCGTACTGCGGAGCAGGATGGGAGTCCTTTCTACTCATTGAAGCCATGGTGCTGACCGAATAAAACGAGAAGTGATATGATAAGAAGAAAAGGGGCTGTTAAGCCCTCTTTTCTTGCAGTAGGCAGGCCTAGTCCCGCCAAAATAAAAAAAAAGGTTTTGAAAGAAACGAGTATTGAATAATCGAAGTGAGGCGACCGTGCTGGATAGTCACCCATCACACGACTCTCAAACCCAACCCGTATTGGATCCCTGGGGACAAAGTGAAAGCGCTTGATCCTTTTCGTTCTTCCTCTGTACCGTCGCTTGAATGAAGACACCTGATCTGCCCGACTTTCCCAAATGCCCTACATCGGCCCTTCTCCTTTCCGGGTCTTAATTTTGTCGCTTCATTTTTGTCGTAGTGATCGATAGGGAAGAAAGAAATGAATAAATGTCCTTTTGGGAAAATGGGTTTAAAGCCTTGAACTCGTAACTATCTATTCTATCTAAAAGTGGGCCTTCCAGACAAAGAAAGGAAAGACTGAAGGAAGATGGAAGAGAGACAGAGTTCAGGTAAAATCTCCATCAGACTTTTGTTGGAAAAACCAACACCAAGTCTCTATAAGTCTCTTTGATTTTTTCGGGAGGCTGTTTGAGAACGCCATGGAAGCGGCTCCTATTTCGGTAGATCCAATCTCCTGGTCCTTGCGGAAAGGAAAAAGAATTTCACGTTCTTCCTTTCGGGAAGGAAGGATTAGGGAAATCCGAGCTGGGCTCGAACCAGCACTTTCCAGATTCGGTAAGTCGAAGAGCACCCGAGATTCCTACCAGTTCTGATTTAGATCATGCTGGAGGGGGTTTAGTGATCGGTCCGCTAGTTCAAGCAAATCGTAGGCGCTTCCCTCTAAGGCGAAACGCTCCCCTACCGATGTATTTTTACATCCCACAACTTTGGCAGATGGAGGTAATAGCCCGAAGAAAGGGCTGCAAGCGAAATGTAGGCGTTGTAGGTGTATGTTGACCATGCACTCTCGCGCCTCAATTATGATTGATCTGTAAGTGAAAGTAGTTCCTCGGGTCTCATAAATGGATGTGTCATTGTTTGCTTTGAGCTGAGCCTATATTTTTTTTCCTTTTATTCTTTCGCGTTCTTTCTCTCAACCCCTCAGCCCCTAACCCAAGGGCATTTGGTGAGGAGGTCCGGTGGTTAACAATCCACTGATCGGAGGCTCATTTCTCATTCTAAGGAGCTTCCTTGGGAGGCTCCCTTATGGACATGGGAGGTTAGTCAAACCTGCCCGGCCTTCTCACAGATATCTTGGACAATGGGCGAAAGCCCGATCTAGCAATATCGCGGGAAACGAAACAGAATGTACCAGATTTTTAGCATGTACAACCATCAAACTAGAGACCAAAGCAGGGCTCGACGAAACAGAAAGTATCATGGTACGTCATCCTCCCCGGACGACGAAGCCTCCTCCTCAAATAAAGATGTCTCCGATACGACCGGACTTCGACTATTTTTCTTTTTTTCGACACGGAAGTCTGCTATTTTGGAAAACCGATCCACCACAACCTATAGACTCGTTATTAAGGGGCTGCCAAAAAAAAGGCTAGCAAACGAGGGAAAAATCTTGTTCAAAGGAGACGGCCTCTACAGAGAGGGGGAAAGAGATTTCTATACCTCCACCACAGGCGCGTAGCGTTAACATCATATGGAACTGCAATTTTGGTTTCGTGTAACGCCCCCGCTGCAGGAATAGGCGGTTGTCATTGGAAAGTTGCCAATAGGCGACGGCTCATGGCTCGCTCATAAAGGAAGGGTAGCACGCTAGTGTGGCTCGCTTCGCTTTTCGACGGGTCCTCTTCCTTCTAAACTAGCTGCTCTCGCTTGACTCTTCTAGTGAGCAAGCAAACAGGTCGGGAGAGACTTGATCTAAATTCTCAAGTAGGAAATTGCATACCATTAGCTGATATACGTATGGGAACATGGGTACATGATATCCTATACAGACAGCCTACGGGGAGGATGGCACTACTGGCAAAGACCGTCTGGCAAAAATGCCACAGGCGCGAAGCGTGGTAGGCTTGCGCCGATCTCAATCTTTCGAATCTTTCTCTCCTGCCATCGCCTTCGGGCGCCTCTCTTTTCCTCTTGATGAAGAACTTCCGCCTAAAGGGCCTAGCCCTAAGATCTTTCTTTTCTTTTCCTAGTGCCAAGCAAAAGGCCAAGAGCAGCTTCTTCTATAACAGCAAAAATGAATTCTTTTTGGGCGGAGTGAAAGCCCAAGGCAAGTGCCAATTTATAAACGCTATAAGACGGACGAGATAGAATTGATTTCACTCCCTTCTATTACCTTCCGACACGACCCTTCGGTCACCTCACGACCTCCACCAATCCGACTCCTTGACTGAGCGTAGCGGCTCTCCAGCGCTTACCAACAATAGAAAGACAAACCAATAACGGAAAAGGACTCCTTCTCGATCCCATGAAGCTAGGGGTTTGTCGGTTTAAAACCTGACCCCAGATGTACCTCAAAGGAGGAAACCGAGCCTAAGGGCAAGAGAGAGATTGAATTAACAGATAAGTCAAGCAAGGAGAACAATGGCACCAAAAATGTCTCAGGGCTCAAGTGATTCACCGAAGCGACGAGACCTTGCAAGTTTTTCAAGTGTCAGTAGCGGGACAAAATAAAAAAATCAGTCGTCAAGACTTAAGAGTTCTAATTCCCTGACTCCAGAAACTGAGGGATTGGACAAAAGGGAAGCTCAAATATCCCGAACCGACTCGAATGGAATGCTAGCGTTCTATTGGCTTTCTTCTTAAAAGGTCTGCTCACTCCTCTATTTGATGTTTTCTATTTTCCATTTAGAATAGAACACCGCTTTCGCTTTGCCACAATCTCATAGAGTGAAATTAGGGACACACCTGCTTTTGGTGAAAAAACATCCTCTTTCGAAGCTGGGCATTTCGGGTATCTGGTTGGCAAGCTGCTCTTCGTGAACTCATCGAGTAAGAAAGGATAAATATCTTTGATTTGACCATCCGATGATGGGATGAGATTTGTTCTCTTAGCAAGGGTATCATCCATTAAAAAGTAACTCATGAGGATCCCTCCCTTCTCACAACCCGATGGACCAAGATCCGGGCACTATTATCTCATTATCCCAAGCCCCGTGGGAACCTTGAATTATAGTTTAGAAGATCCCGGTGAACTCGAGCCTCAACCTCGCCTCTACTCCAAGTCGCGTGAGACCCATCATCGGGGACAAAGGCCTAACATCTCCACACCAGTTGTATCAGAGCTAGAGGCGCAAAGCATAATCTGTCCGTGAATTTGTTGGAAAGGCTCTTTCTCTTTGCTGTCTCAATCGGTCCACGAGTACCCTCTCGACCCCTGGGATTCTGCCGCTTCTTACTCTCACTCTAGCTTGATCACCTCTCCCCCTACCTCTCCTCTGCTTCTCATATTTCCGCTTATATTTTTGTGCTTCAAGAAGTAGATCAAATAGCAGACTCTATCTTGTATCGGGTTAAGCCCTTTACTTTAGAGCTCCGAGCGAGCGGCTAAAAAGGGAAGGGGGTCCTGGGGGGGAAACCATCCCCTCTAGGCAAGCCAGCAACAGGAGCGACTTTAGGAGACACAATTCGGTAGGTTTGCACAATTACATCAATGGTTAAGATACCCACGAGCACAGAATAGTTGATGTGGCATTACCGTGTTCATCGCCCTCCCCCGCCTAGAGCTAGACAATGAAATCGGATCTCGTGCATTGGAACCCATGGTTATGGACCCGAATCCGTTCGTATGGAACATCTTCTTTTCTAAGCGAAATCCCCTAGCAACTGACTGGGATTCCTCTCACTTTGGTTGAGAGGGAGATCAGAGAAAACTTGGCTAGGTAACATAATGGAAATGTATCGGACTACAAATCCTGGAAAAATAATTCGGGCTTGCTTTCTCAATTCACATCTATGAGCGATGATTCCTGTATCTCTAGCTCGCTTCGATCGGACTGGTCTGATTCACCAGCAAAGTTTGTAGTTGTCGCTCCCTTCCCTACTGATCATACAACAAATGAACGTGGTTTGAAAGATGGCACATCGATCGACAAGAGGAAATGATGATGTAATCTTCAACGAAAAAGCTGGATATGCGCTCTTGGAAGAACTCAGTCTGGCTGGACAGATCGAGTCTATTGGACCATCAGTTGATGATGGCCTTCCATGTCTTTATAGAAAAATAATGGTCTTTTCTTTGCTTGGTTCGACCGACAGTGGAGGGAGAGGAAAGACACGTAAAAGAAAGGGTAATAAGCCAGTTCCGTGCCTATAGTCATTCCTCTCTCTGGTAGCAATCCAGTCTCCAGTCGGTGGTAGTAAAGGAAGGAAGGCGCCCGAAGGTGAGTGCTAGTAAGGTTCTCGCTAAAATGAGGAAAGGCTCAGAAAGAAGTATGGTGCTTTAGCCGTTAATCAAGGACTAGCTCCTTCGTGCCCCTGGTCTCTACCCGTACCTCTGGGAAGGCCTATTGTCTTGGCTTGATCTCCCTTTGGGAGGGACAAAGTCTCTTCTTTCTCTTACGTAGATGGGCATTCCTATCGAGATTAGTTCCTTAGGGGAAGTCTCTATTTACATAAAATAAAGGATGGGAATGAAGGACGGACGCCCAGCCCATGCATCTCGAGCCAGTAAAAGAAAACTGACTAGCCAAAAGGCCAGGATAAGCAAAAAAGGGGGCAGTCATTGGATTGTCTGATTCCTCCTATTCTTCATACTAGTTCCTGTCCTTTACTTCAGGGCCTGTCCCTCGAATCCTTTCGATTCAATTCCACCCGGTTGGACTAATTGACAAAAAAACCTTTCACCCAATTTCGTAACTGGGATAGGGCTCGCGGGTCACCTACCTTCTATTTTTTTTGGCCGAATGACTAGAGAATCCTATTTCCTTCACTAAGAAGGCGCGAAGCATGGAAAGGCACATGAGTGGCATGCACCGAAAGGTAGGCCGCTCTATATAAATGGCGGTGGAGGTTGGTTGAAGAAGATGATGCGGCGTTCAGAACCAGTCGTCGAAGTGAATGAATTCAAAAGAACGAAGAGAAAGAAGACTGGAAGCGGACCTCCCTCCGGTCGCCTGATGTGGCAAGAAGTGTGACCTCATTATTGATGGAGGAAGTAAACGTGGTTTGGTCTCCTGATCCGCAGAATAAATACTGGCCCAATCTCATCCAGCATGCATCACATCCATGTCTCGGCTTCTTGCAGAATAGGCAAGGAATAGCTGGATGAGCTGGCCTCTAAATCTGGTACGCCTGCTGCACTAGCGCTCTAGCTGGTACAAAAAACTGCTACCTCGGTTACTGAAAGTGTCTCTAATATTGTTGCTAAAAATGAGGCCACTTTGCAGGCCCCGCACTACTGCTAGCTCTTGAGGGATCTCTCATCCTCTTGGAGCCAAGCTCCAAATCATCCTCCGCATGTTGTGCCTGTGTCAGGATCTCCTCAAATATAGTGGTATGATGACCGCTAGTATAGGATTTAATCTCTTTGTTCAGACCCGTTCTGAACTTTCGGGCCTTCCCCCGGGGATTTTGTCCCTCCACAAAGTGACCCAATCTATAAAACTCCACAGAATACTCGTCTATTGTCATATTCCTCTAGACGAGGTACTAAAAGTGGCTCTCTAGAGATATCAGAGCCACATCCGAGAAGAACTTTTCCTTGAAAAGCTTCTTAAAAGCTTCCCAAGTAAGTCCCAGCACAAAGATCCTAGGGTCCATCCTGAACCAAGTCAATACGATATCAAACATTATGCTCCCTGCTGCCTCTACCTGTAAGCTATCTAGAATCTGCGCCAGCCGCAGGTTCCTTTCTATATCTTCAATCCAATCATCAGCATAAATAATCTCCTCGGTGCCTTTAAAGTCCTTCGGCCCCATCCTCTTGAAGTCTATGATAGTCCCCGGCCTCGGCTGCTACGGGGTGAACTGAGGTGGAGCTACTTGTAGCTAGACCAAGGCAACTCTCTTGACTGCGGCGAGTGCAAGCTGGTGGACATTCTCAATGCCCTGCCTCATAACCTCTGACTAGCGCTGTTGGGCCTATGCTTGGGCTTATCGTGCCTCCATTATCTGCTGAAAGAGCGCAAACA
Source organism: Iris macrosiphon (assembly GCA_036927795.1). NCBI lineage: Eukaryota > Viridiplantae > Streptophyta > Magnoliopsida > Asparagales > Iridaceae > Iris > Iris macrosiphon. The sequence goes on along the minus strand of JAYESA010000017.1, from coordinate 41,188,116 downwards.
CCTACGTCGGATCAACTGCGGGTGGTGGAGGTGGAAGCTCCTCTGAGACTGTCGGTACTGTCCTCTGTACCGGAGGTGCAGCACCCCCAAAGGCTGCTGTAAAAATGCCCATCTGGATCGGTAAAGCGGACCGGTGAAGCGGTCCTCTGAACTGAAGATTCTGGAGAAGTGTCTGCTGGTGCTGCCCTTAGAGGTGACGAAGTGATCTACCTCGCTGACACTACACCTGAGCCTTGGGATCGCGTCTTTTGCGATATCCTGAAGATAGATTGAAACGAAAGAATCAATAATAAGTAAGATACGATATCATCAAAGAAGGACAGAATTATTCAAAGTAAAGCAAGCATTCAAATAGATAAGGATAGCAAAACAGATATTTCAAAATATTTCTTAGTTGTAATTGAGTATAATCTCATCTTACATCATATATCCTAAAACAGGCTCGTAGCAGTATCTCAGACTTAGAGTACTACTACGATATCGTACTTGTTGTTACTCTGGACCTACATGGGTCACCACAAAAGATGTGTCATAACCCTCACCCGAAATAAGGGCACGAGTAGTAAGCAACGCCTAGCCTACGCCACAGCATCGGCGGTAAAATATTGTCTGGTCAATGTAACTATCTACACATCTCACACAATATATATATATAAGAGGGTACCTGCCATGCTATCTCTACTCTAAAAGGAGAAACAATATGGTATATGATAATGGTAACAATACTCAATCACAAAATATAACTAAAGGAGAATGAAAGCACGATATGGAATAAAAGAGAGGAAATAAGAGTCACAATACATCCATATTCCAAATCTATAAGTCTTGATATATCCACTCCCAAAATAATATATACATGCCAAAAGTCTAAAATAAGACTAATATAATATCTAACAATAAAGTCTAAGCCTCCTCAATCACTGGCACTAGGTTCTCCTGCTCTAGTGGAGAATCCTCTAATGGCTTGCCATCCTGCAGCCCGTAGTAAGTGGGACACTGCTCCTCAAGCCAATCATCTGAAAAATATATCCAATCCGGATTGGAGCGAAGTACAAAACTCTGAAAGTAGTTCCAAATACATGTTAGAGCATATATGACAAATAATAGAACAGAATACAAGATGAACTAGCAACAGGCAATAAAATAAACTATAGTAAACAGGTAAAATACTAGAAAGGAAGAACAAGCAATATAAAAAGTCTACAAGTAATAGAAATAGATAAAACTAGCTAATGTGCCTTAGAGTACAAGTTTATTATATGATCGGTTTGGGTTAAATATGAATATAATATGGTAACTCGATTACACGTGTGATATATAATCGACATGTACACGAATACACTGGGCTTGATCACATAACCAACTCCTACTCCCCCATCCTCAACCAATACTCATGGATTCAATCACGACACATTATGAACAAGAATATAAGCATACTGAACACGAACAGTGTGTGAACACGAAGTACATGATAATCAATACCCAATACACACGATGAAATACATGTGCAGGAGTACCCACTGAACAAAGTAGGAGATAACATCCCATGACAGGATCCATTTAGTACCAGTCTATGTAGCCACTATGTCAGAATCAAGTAAACAGTTCTAGAACAAGTGATATATACACTATCATAAAATAAAAACTAACAGATAGATATACTCGCCTCTGGTCCTGAGCAAAGGTGTCTTTCGATGCCCAAGCTGGTGTCACACAATCCTATTTAGAAAATATTATGTCAATTGGTGTAATAAAGTAATATATGCTAAAATAAACTAAAATATGATGTTCTAGGTTAATACTAGGTCCACACTAAGTTAATTGGTCTATATTGGTTTACCAACTAATTTATACTAGCTTATTAACTAGTCATCTCAAGTCAATACTAGCTTCCTTAGTTAATAACACTAATAACTATATATTAAGGTATTCTATGTATATCTATATACTAATTAATATCTAGTTAAATAACTATCCAACTAATACATAACTAGTTAACACTTACTAACTAACACTATATCCTAACTGTTATCACCTTAGTGACTATCCTCTAACTAGTATTTACTACCACTAATAGTTAAAAACTAACATCTAACTTAGTTGATTAATTAGCTATTGTATAATAAATGGTAACATAATTGAAGCAGCTATTCTATAAATCTGATAATCAGTATCAGAGTCGCTTGATATTCCTTAGTTCACAACTGAACAGTCCCCCCCCCTTAACTTTCTACTGCCCTTACCTGCAGGTAACTTCCCCTAGCTCTGCATATTGCTGCTATTTCACCTCTTCAAACTGCTGATATGGAACTAAAGTCCCCTTCTTAATACACAGTCATCCCCATCACTTTCCTTTCTTCTAACTCTCATCCAAGCATCAGTTAACTTGAACTTCTAAGTATTAGTTAACTTTAGCTTCCAAGTAACATTTAACTTTAGCTTCCAAGTAACAGTCTTATACATATAAACTCCTAAACCCATATTTACATGTAACTGTGTAGTTGCTCTTCACCATGAATGCTACTTTTGGTAGTACGATACACAGATACAATAATGTATCTGTTTACCCCCCCCTGTTCAGAAATACAGACATACGTTATTGTATATGAACTGATACACAATTATTGTGTGCAAGCCTCTGATACACACACCTGGTAACTTCTTGTCACGCTCCAGTCCCAAAATATCGAGGGACTAGACACGTGGCAATGGCCAGCAGCACACACCGATGGACAATCCAATCTAATGGATCCATCGGGGCATGCTTAAGCTGTAATATAATAATAAGTAGGTCCAATGATACAATTCACAGTCTATACTATTCTCATCTACAACAGAACAGTATATGAACTAAATAGCAAACTGGAATAATGCAGAAAGTAAAGATACTGTCGAATATCCAGCAAGAAATAATACTAAGTCGGGTGGAGACAAATCCACTACCGATAAATAGAAAAACAGAGACAAGGAAATATAACTAAATCATGCTAGAAAGTAACTAAGTATAAGCAGGGCCATCAACTGCCATCGTACCCTCGTCTGGTGTCGATCTGTAAAGCTGCGGGTATTCTTCGTCTCCTAAATCTGGAGAACAAAACCAGGTCCTCAGAGGGACGTAAAAAGATACAAAAGAATACGAGCCAAAAGTACAGTAAATGAACATGCAAGATAGACATGAAAGCAAACACAAGAAAGCAAATAAGACACGAGAAATTACTACATCTAAGATGGTGGCGTACCGATGGTGCTATCAAACATGACTACAAACAAATTAGGGTAACTGCAACTCAATGGGAGATCACGGTCCTATAGAAAGTAGGCCAATGGGGACTCCAAATCTATAGTTTGGCTCTTTCGCAGCCCTATGGGAGCTCACGAATGAGGTAGTCAAATGAACAAGTCTCTATCGCAGTACAATGGGTACTCACAATCGAGAATGCTCAAGTGTAGTCAGTGCCTAATAACGATCATCTAGGAACTAAAGTAACCAACTGAGTCAACTCAAGGAAGCGTAGGGTAAATATATACCATCACAATATGTCTATAGAACAAATAGTGATCCATGAAAAAGAGCAAATAATGTATATGCACGTAAAACGAGAAAATAAGACTAGAGCAGCAGGAATAAATCAAATATGAAAAGCGCATCAAGAAACTATATACGACAAGAAAGTAACTACTGAAAAGGAAAGCATGCAAGTAACGAGCAAAAGTTGGAAAGGTATCTTGCACGACAATGTATAAATAAGTCAAGAAAATAAGTGGCAAAACTGCAGGATTTGGCAAGGTATACTTGTCTGGGGTTATGGCTCCAACTGTAGCTCTGATCTCAGTATAATTTGCAGGTACTACTCTGGTTGCTGAAATAAACATCACCATTAGATTTAAAAAATATCAAATAGCTAGAAATGCCTGTCCTTGAGTCCAATTTGGACACAGGGGCAAAAATGATATTCCCGGGTCAAAGCGGGGTCCACATGTGGGCCACTTTGCACCAAAAAGCGTGTCAGGGTCAAAGGTCTCCAAATTCGTCCAACTTAGTGTCAACAAGTCAGGAATGCTGATACGAAACCAAAGAAACTTCCAGAATTGGATTCTGATGAGCCAATCACAAAATCGCCCGTCCAGTGCAGTAGGTGGGGCCCACGATACGCGATTTTGTCAATGTTCTCAGAATGGAACCAAACTTGGGTCACAGGACCAGCGTATTGCTACGAGTCCGATGGCATAAGTTTTGTTTTGATCCGACGTGTGTACACAAAGTTACAGCCTATTCCAGAACAGGCGGATACGGGACGTTGTCGGCGGATACGCGTTGATTTCGGTGGGCACGCACATCCAAATCAGCTTCTGCAAAATACCACACGTCCGTATCAATGTCGCGCACGTTTTGATAAAGACCGCGTGCGACCAAGTCATCTCGTTTGGCGGGGCACACTCAGTTCTGGGGTGGAATAGGATGTTATTTTTCCTGTTTTTGGATCGCGGTTTGCGATCACCACGGGACGCGATGTACCGAGCGGGTTGTACGGGCACCAAGAGGGTCATACAGTCTACGCGACGCAACTGATGGAATCGAAAACGGAATTACGGGGAGAGAGGAAATGCTACCTGAACAGGGCTCCGTGAAGACTGATTTCCTGGGTCCGAGTGTCTCCTTCGTGTCCTGGACGTGTCCGAGTCTCTGTGTCCACGGTACTAGGGTTTGATGTGCTCGTGTCCGCTGTGTCCTATGCTGCCGTGTCCAAGCTAGGGTTTGTCGTGTCCGGGGCTAGGTCAGCGGGTCGGGGAGCTGCTGTGTTGGGTCGCAGGCGGGTGGAGCTCGGAGTTGGTTAAGGTGGTGGTGGTGAAGTCTGACAGTGGAGGTCGGATGGGGGAAAGTGGCACAGCCGCCGGAGCAGGGAGTTAGGCGTCGGGGTTCTAGGTGAGGCGACTAGGGTTGGTTCGTTTAGAGGAGGAGGAGGAAGGGGGTCGACGGCTGGGGTGGAGCCGGAGAAGAGGATGATGGAGGGTGGAGTCGGGCGGAGATGGGATGCTGCTGGTTGGGGAGAGGGCTGAGAGCGGAGGGTGGTGGTGCTCCGTGGTGGCTGGAGGAGATCGACAGGGGAAAGGGCGGTGGCAGCGAGGCTAGGGCGGAGGTGAGGGGGATGTTCTTTGGGAACGGTAGGGAGGTGGAGAGGAGGAGAAAGGGAGGAGGGCGGAGGCGCTGCTCAGGGACGATGGCGGAGGAAGGAGGAGGGAGTTGATCAGAGACGGGTCTGCGGGGGTGACGAGGGGTGGCCGATGGTCGGGCTGCTGCGGGGGTGTCCGGGTGGAGGAGGAGAGAGTGATGGCGAGGGATTCCGGCGGCGGAGCGACGAGGAGGAAAAGTGGGGAATTAGGGTTCCGATAGGCGGCGTCGGGGTTAAATAACCTATCAGAACAGTGAATCCGATTTGGATTCAGTTTGGGTTTCGGGTCCGGGTCGGGTTTGACTCGAATCCGATCCGACCCGACCCGTTAAGCTGGGTGGATTCGGTTCAGGGTAGCGGTTCCGTTTGAGTTGGGTTGGTTTGGTTTAATTTCAATTAAATCCAATTTATTTTAGGGGTTTAATTCGGGTTTATTTACATTAGTTTTTTAGGGCTTTAAACGGGTTTCCGGAGTCCAATAAATTCCCGGAAAATTATCCTATGTCCGGTTTTCCATTTTACACCAAAAATATTATTTCCATAATATTTTAATATTAATTAACAGCAATTAAAAATTATTTAATTATCAAAAGCCTAGGTTTTAATTATAGAAAATTCTCAGAAAATTCTAAAAAATTATAAAAAAATAAATTAGAAATTCATGAAAATCAGGGGGCTTACAATCTACCCAACTTATAAAAATTTCATCCTCAAAATTAAAATATGGTAGGGTTCATCTATCCAATCTTACTTGATTACAGTCTAAAGGATTCCTCTCAAGTGAACACTGCGGTCTCTACCCAACTTAGAATTTATCCATCTATCATCTAAGGCTATACATCTAATAAAGCTATGCTCCAACTTATTTAATCATGGTATTGAATCCTCAAGTCTTTAACACCAACCACATCACCTATGATATTCCCTTAATCATATATAAAAGGGTCATCAACACTGCGACCGGCCTGTGGGGTATATCTAGTACTGTCTATATATCAAACTTATACCAAGCACGAGGTTTCGTCTTTCCGAAATAAGGGAAGACGAAGATCAATAATAAAGAGTTCAAGGGTGAGGTAATAGAATAGAAGTATCAGGATCAAGGCGTTTAACGAATTCAAATAGGATTTGTCAAGACAATTGTGGATCGAAATCCTATTCTGGTAATCCTTTGTTCGCATGCTTGTATTAGTACAGTTATGTAACTGATACGATATGCTCAGACATATCTAGAGGACAAGTATACTAGTCAACTATATATCTCAATCCACGTGAAGTAGTCGTGCGAAGAGCAAACCAAAATGCACTAAGGTTGATCAGACCGTAATACACTAATTCTGAATAGACAATTGTATTAGTGTGTCAACCCAATAATACATATGTCATGAACAAGCTCGATAAAAGGATAAGCTTACAAAACTAGGCTATATTAGCAGCATAAGTCAAGGTAGTACAACAAATATAAGTACGCTAGATGATGATGAAAGGAGGTACAACTTAATTCAAGTTCATAAAACAACACAAAATAAGCACAATAACAAAAGACTCTACAATCTCTACAGTTATCAATTATAAAAGCATACTAGGTTATTAGCAAGTTCAAAATTACTAGGTCAAGGCTAAGGTCACGAACCAACATGCAAAAACTAAAGCAAATCTAGAAGCAGAAAACTATGAAAACTTATACGCATTAGCTACTCCATGAGTCTGCGCGTCTTCCAAAGTCATCGCGAAAGCTTGTCCGCGTTCTTGAGGTGGTGCCCTCTGCTGTTGCTGGGCCTGCTGGAAGAGTGCTGCTCGAGGTGCCAAGGGTGGCCTTGGTTGATACCCTTCTGGTGCTGGTAGAGCTTGTTGGTTACCTGTTGGTGCTCTTTCTCGAGGCTCAGGGCATTCCCTTAATAAATGCTGACTGGATCCGCAAGCTAAACATAATTTTCTTTTGCATCTGTAATCGTCCTCAATATGGCCTTGCCTGCGACAATATGGACAGATAGGTAATGCCTGTGGAGATGCTTCTGGTGGCTGGTGTATGTGAGGTCTTTTTGCAACTTCTTCCTGTGGTGATCCGGCTGGTGCTGATGTGGACGATCGCTTCAGACTGGTCTCTCTTCTGGTGACACGCTCCATGCGTTGGGCTGCGGCAAGGACGTTCGAGTAAGATGTAAGTGCAACGGATCCAATCAGTTTCTGTAGCTCAATGTTTAGTCCGTCGAAGAACTTCTCAGCCTTCTCTTCTTCTGTCGGAATCAAGGTTGTGGCAAAGCGGCTCAGACGAATAAATTCCGCGTTGTATTCTTCTACGGTCATACTGTCTTGAGTGAGACGATTAAACTTGTCCCGAAGTTCTGATCGAGCGATAGCCAAAATGTACATCTCCTGAAAGAGTCTAGAAAACTCTTCCCAAGTGACTCGGTCCGGTCTGAGCCATGTCTCCTCCGATAGCCACCAGTGATGTGCATTATCCGTCAACTGTATTCTAACGGCAGTCATCCAACGTTCTCTGGGAAGCTCAGCTGCTTCCAACTGGTGTTGTGTGTTGGTGATCCATTCATGAACTTCTATAGGCTCCTCCTTGTCTGAGAAGGTACAGGGCTTCAGCTGGCAAAAATTGGTAATAGAGCCCGTCGGTTGCCGTCGAGTTGGTAGATTCGCCTGCTCCAGTACAAGTGCTAGGCTGCGACTCAAAGTCTCTTGTTGAATCTGCTGTTAAGCTTGCATCATTGCGTAGATTATTTGAAACATCTATTGCCCGTCTATAGCTTGCCCTTGTGGGAATACGGCCATTGGTGGTGTAAACTGCGGCGGAGGTGGAATATCGTCTTGCCGATCTCTTGAGGTATCTTGACTGTTTTGTTGTTCTAGTTGACCTCCACCAACTGGTGTCACTTCATCGTCATATGTGACATCTGCAACTTGTGGTGTTCCTGTAGGAGTCTCGTCGCGTGCTTGTGAATCCATTGCTCTGTATCAAAATAAACTATAAGAGACGCACAGGAATCAAGGCAAGATGCAAGTTAAGAATTAATTTTGAATCCGATATAGATATCAAGAATGTTTCAAACAAGTGGATGAGATCCTAAAACTTATCCTATTCTTATTGCAGGCTTGCTCAGTCCCTAAGTTGAAACTGAGTAATTTAGTCGTTGACCTGCATGGGCCACCACAAAAACTATGTCACGTCCTAGTCCCAAAATATCGAGGGACCGGATGCATGATAATGGCCTGCAGCACACACCGATGGACAACCCAATCTAATGGATCCATCGGGACATGCTTAAGCTGTAATATAACAATAAGTAGGTCCAATGATACAAGTCACAGTCTATACTAATCTCATCCACAACAGAACAGTATATGAACTAAATAGCAAACTGGAATAATGCTGAAAGTAAAGATACTGTCGAATATCCAGCAAGAAATAATACTAAGTCGGGTGGAGACAAATCCACTACCGATAAATGGAAAAACAGAGACAAGGAAATATAACTAAATCATGCTAGAAAGTAACTAAGTATAAGCAGGGCCATCAATTGCCATCGTACCCTCGTCTGGTGTTAATCCGTAAAGCTGCGGGTATTCCTCGTCTCCTAAATCTGGAGAACAAAACCAGGTTCTCAGAGGGACGTATAAAGATACAAAAGAATACGAGCCAAAAGTACAGTAAATGAACATGTAAGATAGACAAGAAAGCAAACACAAGAAAGCAAATAAGACACGAGAAATCACTACATCTAAGATGGTGGCGTACCGATGGTGCTATCAAACATGACTACAAACAAATTGGGGTAACCGCAACTCAATGGGAGATCACGGTCCTATAGAAAGTAGGCCAATGGGGACTCCCAATCTATAGTTTGGCTCTTTCGCAGCCCTATGGGAGCTCACGAATGAGGTAGTCAAATGAACAAGTCTCTATCGCAGCACAATGGGTACTCACAATCGAGAATGCTCAAGTGTAGTCAGTGCCTAATAACGATCATCTAGAAACTAAAGTAACCAACTGAGTCAACTCAAGGAAGCATAGGGTAAACATATACCATCACAATATGTCTATAGAACAAATAGTGATCCATGGAAAAGAGCAAATAATATACATGCACGTAAAACGAGAAAATAAGACTAGAGCAGCAGGAATAAATCAAATATGAAAAGCGCATCAAGAAACTATATACGACAAGAAAGTAACTACTGAAAAGGAAAGCATGCAAGTAACGAGCAAAAGTTGGCAAGGTATCTTGCACGATAATGTATAAATAAGTCAAGGAAATAAGTGGCAAAACTACAGGATTTGGCAAGGTATACTTGCCTGGGGTTCTGGCTCCAACTGTAGCTCTGATCTCAGTGTGATTTGCAGGTACTACTCAGGTTGATGAAATAAACATCACCTTTAGATTCAAAAAATATCAAATAGCTAGAAATGCTTGTCCTTGAGTCCAATTTGGACACAGAGGCAAAAATGATATTCCCGGGTCAAAGCGGGGTCCACATGTGGGCCACTTTGTACCGAAAAATGTGTCAGGGTCAAAGGTCTCCAAATTCGTCTAACTTAGTGTCAATAAGTTAGGAACAATGATACGAACCCAACGGAACTTCCAGAATTGGATTCCGATGAGCCGATCACAAAATCGTCCGACCAGTGGAGCCGGTAGGGCCCACGATACGCGATTTTGTCAACGTTCTCAAAATTGAACCAAACTTGGGTCACAGGACCAGCGTATTGCTACGAGTCCGATGGCGTAAGTTTCGTTTCGATCCACGTGTGTACACAAAGTTACAGCGTGTTCCAGAATAGGCGGATACGGGGCGTTGTCGACAGATACGCATTGATTCCGGTGGGCACGCACATCCAAATCAGCTTCTGCGAAATCCCACACGTCCGTATCAATGTTGCGCATGTTTCGATAAAGACCGCATGCGACCAAGTCGTCCTGTTTGGCGGGGCGCACTCAGTTCAGGGGTAAAATAGGGCATTGTTTTTCCTGTTTTTGGATCGCGATTTGCGATCACCACAGGACGCGATGCACCGAGCGGGTTACACGGGCACCAAGAGGGTCATACAGTCTATGCGACGCAACTGACGGAATCGAAAATGGAATTACGGAGAGAGAGGAAACGCTACCTGAACAGGGCTCCGTGAAGACTGATTTTCTGGGTCCGAGTGTCTCCTTCGTGTCCTGGACGTGTCCGAGTCTCTGTGTCCACGGTACTAGGGTTTGATGTGCTCGTGTCCGCTGTGTCCTGCGCTGTCGTGTCCAGGCTAGGGTTTGCCGTGTCCGAGGCTAGGTCAGCGGGTCAGGGAGCTGCTGTGTTGGGTCGCAGGCGGGTGGAGCTCGGAGTTGGTTGAGGTGGTGGTGGTAAAGTCTGACAGTGGAGGTCGGATGGGAGAAAGTGGCACAGCCACCGGAGAGGGGAGTTAGGCGTCAGGGTTCTAGGTGAGGCGGCTAGGGTTGGTTCGTTTAGAGGAGGAGGAGGAAGGGGGTCGACGGCTGGGGTGGAGCCGGAGAGGAGGATGATGGAGGGTGGAGTCGGGCGGAGATGGGATGCTGCTGGTTGGGGAGAGGGCTGAGAGCGGAGGGTGGTGGTGCTCCGTGGTGGCTGGAGGAGATCGACAGGGGAAAGGGCGGTGGCAGCAAGGCTAGGGCGAAGGTGAGGGGGATGTTCGTTGGGAACGGTAGGGAGGTGGAGAGGAGGAGTAAGGGAGGAGGGCGGAGGTGAAGCTAGGGGACGATGGCGGAGGAAGGAGGAGGGAGTTGATCGGAGACGGGTCTGCGGGGGTGACGAGGGGTGGCCGATGGTCGGGCTGCTGCGGGGGTGTCCAGGCAGAGGAGGAGAGAGTGATGGCGAGGGATTCCGACGACGGAGCGACGAGGAGGAAAAGTGGGGAATTATGGTTCCGGTAGGCCGCGTCGGGGTTAAATAACCTATCGGAACAGTGAATCCGATTTGGATTCAGTTTGGGTTTCGGGTCCGGGTCGGGTTTGACTCGAATCCGACCCGACCCGACCCGTTAAGCTGGGTGGGTTCGGTTCAGGGTAGCGGTTCGGTTTGAGTTGGGTTGGTTTGGTTTAATTTTAATTAAACCCGATTTATTTTAGGGGTTTAATTCGGGTTTATTTATAGTGGTTTTGTAGGGCTTTAAACGGGTTTCCGGAGTCCAATAAATTCTCGGAAAATTACCCTATGCCCGGTTTTCTATTTTACACCATAAAATATTATTTCCATAATATTTTAATATTAATTAACAGCAATTAAAAATCATTTAATTATCAAAAGCCTAGGCTTGAATTACAAAAAAATCCCAGAAAATTCCAGAAAAATTGTAAAAAAATCAAATTAGAAATTCATGAAAATCAGGGGGCTTACACTTCTTCCAAGTATCCCTTACTATCATATGTATAAATTATACTGATACACACTCTAATACCCAAGTGTATCAGTTACACTCAACTTTTACACTCTCTACACTCACTAATATACATCCCGGGTAAGTCACACTTCCCTTAATTATTACTGCTATAACATTCATCCTAGTTGGTTTATACCTGACCCAATACCCAAGACTACCTCCAGTCAAGTCTGCCTGATCTAATATACTTACTCTAGCTACCCCACATATGAACCTCTCCCTCCTTTACTTGACTGGAACCCGATCCTAAGACTGTTGTTGTATTTAATGGTTTAACCAATACAAAGCTATATTGATACCAAGTGTTCCTAGTTAACATCAACCGGAATTCCAATACAAATAAATTGAACCTCGAGAGCTGATCAGTAACACACTGACCCCCCTAACCCCCAGATAACTATTGCTATTGCAGTGGTTCAATAGGTTGATACACATATCTCACCCAATACTAAACACCCTTCTTTATTGTAATAGATACACGCATTAATATTCTCCCCAAATTGTAGTGTACACATTCTAACATCTCACTAATACCCAATTGTTATCAATTAGCACTCACACACTCTACCTGCCATTCTCGAGCTCCCCTTGACTCAGTTACCTGATATCAAGCTACACACTCACAAGTGTGTTGCCCCTCTCTCCAACTTGCTGATACTAACAAGTGTATATCAGTCACACCATCACCATAATGCTCCACACACAGGCATATATATATATATATATATATATATATATATATATATATATATATATATTCACACTATAAATCATTAGATCAAACACTTGGTATGTATAATTGTGATACTTAATGATACGTATTCAATCAAGTGTCAATATTCACCAATACACTATGAATATTAATTTACATATCCCTATTATTATAATACAACTAAAGTAAGTTACTACAATGAGAAATGATGAGTAATTGCACAAAATACCTAATTTACAGCTCTGTATCACACGATATCATAAAATACCATGATACGTCCTACTCATATCCATTTGTGGACATGTACCTAGTCTCACAACTCCGATCTAAGTCTAATTAGATCTAGTTGGTCTCATGACACACAATTGATGTGCCAATCTGGTAATTCCCCCCAAAATACATACAAAAACCTATGTATAATTTTTTATACACAACCAATTGGCCTAGAACTTGTTCCTATTGGTAGCCCTATGTCATAGGGTGGTTTCTAAGGGTCAAATGCATGATTTAGAAGTTATAATAAAGAGGAATTCAGAATTTACCAATTGAGAGATGGATTGCCAATGAAATGCTCAATGGACACGATTCGGACACGATCTCTCCATCAAAGCTCCTTCTCTTTGTGCTCCTTGCTACTCCAAGCTCTAAATCTCCTTGAGAAATGAAAATAAAAGAGAATGATGGTGAATTGATGGTCAATTTATGGAGGGATAGAGTGAATTAGGGATCTAGAGGATTAGGGATCTCAAATGAATGCAAATGAAGATGAGAGAGATGAGACCGCTTTTAAAGTGGTCGGCCCTTTCCCTCTTTCTCAAGTCACCTCCAATTGTCTAGTTTGCCCCTACATGATAAATTAAGAGAAAATAATTAGGGAGGCTATTTTGGAAAATTCTACACTAATACAAATTTGTCTAATCCTTCTAATTAATTAGTGGAAATGGGTCTATTGGGCTTGGTCCATGTTGGGCTCATAAGTTGTCATGACAAATTCTAATTGGGTTCACATGGGTCAAGTCTAACTATTTGCTAGCCCACTAACTATAATTAAAATATAGCATAACTACAAATTTTAATATAGCATACTAATTAATTATTAAATTACGTAAATAATATAACTATGCTAAATGACTAAATTACCCATATTCAAAAAAGTGAGGGTAACACCTAGGAAATCTCTAGTCTCCTGGTTTAAGAAAAAGCAAAATTATGTTCTATTATCAACAAATGAGGTTAAGTATATTGCCGCATGACGTTGTTGTGCATAAATTTTGTGGATGAAGCAAACCCTAGAAGACTTTAATCTACACGACAAGGACATTCCTATTTACTATGATAACACTACCACTATCAATCTCACTAAGAATCCAATATGTCATTTATTCATTAAACACATAGAGATCAGACATTATTTTCTCAGGGATCATCAACAATACAAAGATATATGTTTAAAATTTATTGACACAGAACATCAATTAGCAGACATCTTTACTAAATATTTAGTTGAAGATCGTTTCAACTTTATCCGTCGAGAATTATGACTTCTAGATTCTGATAAAATATAGGAATACAAGTTGCTTTAAATTCTTATTCAATCTAAGTTCTTTTAAGTTCTGATAATTTTGGATACAAGGCCCTTATGTCGACAAGGTATAAATAACCTTAAGCGATACGGTACTTAAGTGTCTTCGGACCGCCGCTAACTGGGATCTGGCCCCTATATCTACTCCGAGATCATCTGACTTTACGAGAATTTATGATCTGATAAAGCCCATTTAGCACTTATTCTTTATATATTGTATCAATTCAAGAAATCACAATTATCGAAAAAAATTGACACTAGAATTCTAGTTCATATTAGAATCAAATTTGGACCGAACTCGGTCTATGACCGAACTCAGTCCGTAATATTCCAGAATATTCAGATCTGGTTAGCCGACTTCCTAATTTATATTTGGATGTTCTATATATACTATTTTTTATGGTTTAACCTACAGACCTACGAAAAACTACATTCTCCTCCTTAAAACCCTAGTTTTTCCTTCTTCCTCTCAAGGATCTATTCCCCTTTTCCAACCTTTTCTGAGATAATCTAATTTCTTCTCCATGGCTCCTAAAAGTAAGTTAGGTGACTCATCTTTGTCCATTGATCCTTTATTTTGTCCCATTAGACCAAATATTGGAGAATTTGATGGATTTTATTTTAGAAACCTAGAAAATTCCAATGATGATTTAATGATTTTTCTAAACGTAATATTTATTTTGGCAATCCTATTAATTTTTATTCTTATAATGACTACTTATCTATTTTTCAAATGTTTCAATTTGAAGAACTTGTTGCTACATGTTATCGTGTTTATCTGAATGATGTCTGTTTGTTTTATTATAACTTAACATATGACAATAGCATCATTTCTTCAAGAGTATACGGTATCAACATTGAATTTGATGCTAATGACTTAGGAGATATCTTATGCATACCTGCTGAAGGTGAACCCCTAGTTAGTATCACTCAAGTTTAATTTCAAAATAAGGCTCTTGAAACTTTCAAAAATACCCTTTGTGCACCTCATAATTATCCACCTGGATGATTCCATGCTAGATATCTGAACAATTATTTATCTTAAATGCATCGCATTATTTTTTTCACGTTTCTACCTAAGAAAACTTACTTTGATAAAGCTTCTTACTTAGAAATGTTTGCTTTATATCGTCTCCATTTCTCTATTTCATTCAATCTTCCACGGACGATTATATCCCAAATAGTTCAATATCGCAAGAAAGGGCGTCCATTACTTTACGCCATGTACTTCCAACTATTTTCTATTTCTTTGACATTTCTCTTAACATATGTCAATCTCTTTAGGAACCACTATCTCTTAATCGAGTTTGTAGGATTGAGCCTGCATTTCTTTTACCTTATAACTCATCCTCCAACTCAAACATACAACCTACTTATTCACCTTCTACTGCTACTGAGCCACCAACTACCTTGGAAACGATCCTTATTTTGTTGTGTGGTCGCTTCAAAATGGAAGATGAACGCTATCGTGCTTTTAATTATGTCAGATACTTCAGACTCTGGCTCTCGATAACACCCTGATGGATATCCAGTATACACTTTCTCAACACCTAGCTGAACCATTTTTGATTCTCAGAGATCCCAACCGACCAGGCTATCACATCGATCATCCTTATGTATAGAGATACTTGGATCCAGCCAACGCTTTCTATGACCCCAATAGATCAGCTGAACCTGACAATAATAGAGATGACCACTAGATGCTACAGTAGATTCTGAAGCTTAAGACTCAAATTTTGCTTTACTATGATGTTCTTAGTTCACATCACTTTTAGATATTTTTTATTTTTTCAAAACTCTATATATGCTTCTTGGTTTGAAACTAGTATTTTGAATTCAATAAATGCAATATTATCGACATTTGACATAAACTATTGGTTATTATATATATTGTTTCAATATCTTCTTTTTTTGTCAAACAATATATTCTACCGATTTCGGGGGAGTGCCATTTCGATCAAATGACAACGGAGGAGAAGTACATGCAATATGATACTTGACATTATTGTATCAAATCGCTCCACAAGTTATAGAAGAGCTATGCACACTCAAGACTTGCAGTATCATTCATAGTTTATCAATTATCAAAATAGGAGAGATTATTGGCCCATTAGTTCTCAATCAACTTGCTTTTGATAGTTAAATAAATTATGTTTTGATATATCACAAATATGATACAATTGTATAAAACTGAAGACTCGACGATATTGTGATGATTGTTGTTTACACTGCGTCAAGTTGTTTCATAAAGGTAATCTTTATTTTATTGATTCTAGGACTTATGTACATCGAGTCACAATGGCATACTCAAGTCCACTCAAATAGCCTGAAACCTATCCACATATACAAACCCAAATCAAACCAAAACTAGCTCATACACAACTTAAAATATTCTGGAAATCAGCAAACCAAACTTGGACCAAACTTGGACCGAACTTGGACCGAACTATGATCGAACTCGATTTTACTATTTACAAAAGATTGTCCAGGTTTGTAATCCCATATTTTGTGGCTCCAACGTTCGAAAATTTTTAATATTTTGACCGAACTCTGGCCGAACTCTATCCCACAAAAACCTATAAATAGACTTAGATTTCCACATTACTACTTACTTATCTCTTCTTATATTTATAAACTATAGTGAATAAATCCTCAGAGCTTAAACCTTCCCATCTCCATGATCAACTCTCCAGCCTTCTAGTGCCAAGTGAAATCTCAGTTTAGAAGTCTGTCAGAGTTGCAAGATCTTGGCTCGGCAAGTTTTCTCTCTATCTGACAAGTTGTAAGCCTTCGTATCAAAGTTTGTGGTTGTAAAGAAGTGACAAGCCTTTGGGTCAAAGTTTGTGATTCACTATTGGTGATTATAGTAGATAAAACTTCGAGCAAGAGTTCTCGGGACTGGAGTAGTCCTCTTAGAGGAAAACCAGTATACATCCCGGTATTTGCGTTTGCTCTCTCTCAACTTTACTACTCTACTTTATTTAATGTTATTAGTTGGTAGCTATCTTTACTGTGCATAAATTCTTAATTGGATAGAGTATTCTACTGCACTCTATTCAACCCCCTCTAGAGTTGCCTTACGGTCCTACATTTCGTAGCTGACCTGTAAGAATACATAAAATTAGGATCATTTTTCTCTTAATGATCTATGTGTTTTAAGCTAGTTAATTAATCCTACCATTTTTTATGGAGACTGCTTTATGGACACATGATTATTCATCCTAGATGTCGTACTGAGATACAATTATATTGGGTGTGAATTCAAATTTGTTCCCATGGGTTCCAACCTATATTCACCCTAGTATAGATGCAACAAACCACAAATAGCCCTATACCTAATCCACGCTACGATACTGACCTACTACATGGGTATCCGCATTGGAAATATTATATAAAGACTATAACAATAATAGGCACCTCAGTACAATAAGTAAAAATGATACTTCAGTGCAATAACATGATCGATATTTCAAAGGATATTCTGGTAATGATAGATACAGAGTAGCTATTCAAGGATTGGGATAACTAATTAATCCACCGTTTATGAAATCAATACCTACAATTATTTCTCTATCCACTGCATGTCAGGTATATCAAATTATAGGTTATGATCACGAGATACTATACTACCCCCAATATATTGTCACGACCCGTACCCGCATGATCGGGGCACGAGTACGTGGGTACGTCTAGCCTACGACATAGCATCGACGGTAGAAGTGGTCTAGGTTATCATTATCTATCTATAATACTAGTACAACTAGTACTACCATGTACTTAATCACAATAATCTAAAATAAGAATAAACAGGAAAGATAATCAATAATATTCCACAAGGAAAGAATTAGGCAGGATATGGGAAGAACACTAACTAGAACTCTATAAAAATTACCTCAAGTCCACAAGGTAATAGCAGTCTACTTTAAGGCACCATTCTGAGATCCCGGAATTGAGAGCACAATAATCACTAAAAAATATTATCCAGTCAGGATTGGAGCAAGGTATACCTCTAGCAGCAGTTCCAATAAATGATAAAAAACTATGTAACAGTATAGAGAGCATATACCAGATGAATAGAGCATAGTAGGAATATGCTGACATAAGGAAATACAAGAAATACATACAAGAGGTACAAACATCATATATAAAAATAAAGAGATACAACTATCTAAGTAAGTGAGTACTAGTGACAACATGTGATCGGCTTGGATACTGCTCAAGAACCACGGGCCTGGTTAATCATACGTGCGGTATATGAGTAACACTATATAAGGAGAACAAGAACTGCAGGGTATGATCACATATCTACACTAAATACTCTCCGTCCCGACTGGTATAATGGATCCAACCACGGCACGCTATGATACGGGATTCTCTGAGAAAGGTGATAATCTTTTCATGAATCAGTGTCCATACATGTACAAGAACAATGGGCTCGCACAAGAAATATGCCAGGAACTACCAGGAATAATATCTCATGACGGAATCCAGAAATACCAATCCGTGTAACCAAGTGTCAGAAAATTATGGATATCTACACTAAATACAAGAAATATAGAGGATATCATAAACGAAAAATAGTCAGAGAATGTACTCGCCTAAAATCTGAGATAAAGTATCAACCCGTATCTGGAATAGTGCCTCGAAGACCTAAATATGGAATATTATATCAATACAAAGTTTTGGAATGGTAACAAGTTAAAGTAGTCAAATTCTAGGTCTTAAAGTCATTTCTAAGTCAAAATAGTGAACTAGGTTAACTATAGGTCAAAGTAGTCAAACTTAGTCAAACTAGTTATTTTTAGGTTGTACTAGCTAGTCTTAACACTTATAGTGCTTACCTACCCATATCTCACTATCCAATATCATAATACTAAGTATCAACAATCAAGTTAATACCTCAAAACTTGTTATCTTAACTTATCCAGAACGCTATTACAACTATAACTTATCACAATAGATATAGTTTTATATATATATATATATATATATATATGGTGCCAAGATATCTCAAAAATACTAGACACTAGCCCATACTCACTATATTTAATCTATACTTCCTTGCTAACTAATAACCTTACATGTAACTCCATACTGAAACACTATTCATTACCACCATGGCACTACAGGTACTTAACACCAACACCCTCACATTGTTGTTGTGCTGAACCCAGCAAGGCCTGCAAGTCCTACTTAATTTGTTGATCAACTGGAACACCTAATTCTCCTCCCAACTATCTAAACATTTGGTTCGGTTACATGCACCTCTAACCATCTATTTGCAATCCAACACTGTCGTACACTCGATTCTAAGGCCCTAGCATCTATCCAGTTCTGTAGGAAATTGAAGTCCACACACTAACCAATTGACTGAAGCTCCTTCCCTAGCATCTATCCAGTTCTATATATATATATATATATATATATATATATATATATATATATATATATATATATATATATATATATATATATATATATATATATATATATATATATATCATCACAACACTAATTAGGGTAGAAAATAATCATCGAACACGTAAAGTACATCGCACCCGTATCACATTGAATCTATGATACGCTTGCGATACGGCCCCCAATACATCACCAAATATATCACGAAGGATACGAGAAAGCCTAGAATAACAATTATGAACAATATAAAGTGCTAGCTACTCACCTACGTGTCCATAGCAAAATATGACATGTGCAAACTCCCGTGTCGAAGAAAAAACTCCCAAATCAATCTGAATCATAAATTGTTATGATACGGCCTACACGTATCCAATTGTGGATACGACACTAGTCTTACATAACCAAACACATGTTAATTTGGTCCACAAGACCTATTGACAAACACATGGTGCACTAATCTTAAATTTTCCCCAAATTTGGCACAAAACAAGCCATAACTTCCCAAATAGGGATCCCTAGTAGTCAATTCTTCTTCCTATAGGTAGCCCGGGTACCTAGGTGGGTTCCTAATGATTTAACTACAGATTTAAAGTCTAATTAGAAGGAAAAAATTGAATTATACCTATTGGGAGATAGATTCCTAATGAAAGTCTCCAATGAACACAAAGAAGCCTCAACTTTTGCAAATTCCTCCAAATTGTAGATCAGTGCTTGCTCCTTGCTCCTAGAGTATCCAATGGTGAAGTAGGGATGAATTTGGAAGAGAATTTGGTAGGAATTTGGTATAGGAAATAAAGAAAATTGAGAAAGGAATTTCTAGATCTAGAATTTTAGGATGGAAGAACAGAGGAGAAAGAAATTACTCCTCTCCATATAGGCCGGCCACATGCTTGGCTAACAAGAAATATAAAAAGTCATGAATGCCCTTTGGGGCTTGTCATGAAGAAAAGGATTAAGGATAAATGTTCTACTCCTAATGGTTTGACTAAATCACCAACTTAATGAAATGACTAAGATGTTGGGCTCAAATCTAAACTAATAAATTGTTGGTCCAAGAGTCAAGTCGAGTCTAGTTAGGTCCACTAACACAAGTCCAAACTAAAATACAACATCTAACAATAAATAAATAATACTATAAATAAATATACAACATGCACAATAATTAAATAATTATGAAATACCATTCAATATAATAAAATTTTGAAATTCCAATATTATAATATTATCAATAATAGAAAAAGATAAAAATATTCCTCTCCGGAAAAGTGGCAGTGATAAGTCTACCCCCTTAGCGGAATTTCATCCTCGAAATTAAAACCCTCACCCCTCTCTCATGGCCAGTCATAACCTATTCATGCAAATTCTACAATGGTGAAACCCCCAACAATTATAGTCCAAGACAGTCCTATCTTATAACATACAATCCTACAATTCTACTGAAAGAGCAACCATACTTGGATATAGTCTCTAACTATCATAAATTTTAGTCTCTATTAAGGTTTTTACATAGCATAGCACAAATCACTAAGGCAACTATAATCCATCAGGTATCACACAAATCAACTAGATGGAAAAGAAACAGAACCTGCTAACCCAACACATGTAGCATTGGTCCTTTTGACCCTCATTGTAAAAATTCCTGCCCCGCTGGGGTGTCTCCCTCTGCTGGTGTGGGATAATCTGCTATGCCACTGGTGGCCTAGTTTCTCTCATATCAAGAATTCACTAGCCATCACCCAGTCAAGATATTTTAATATCGAGGGTTGCCAAATTCTGGTGGTATACTATAGTTCTATGTCATGGACATACTTAACTTACTGGCACTGCCTCCTTTATCTTTTTTTAGTTTTTGAAATCAGCTAATTTCTTAATCATTCTCTTGCAAGGAACACTTGTATACGACCTCAATCATGTGCTCTATTGATACTCCCTTATCCATCTTAAATATCCTCAATATGATGCCTACTCATATCTTGATACCGTCTACACAAGGCATCAGCTCTTATATGGTACTTTAGATGACATCCTCATACCAAGTTAATCATGTCTCTCCTCTATACTGTTATACTAGTTACTAAAATATTTGCCTAAACTTCTATAATACTTGAGATACTCTGGCTCTTGCTACTAGAGTACTCCTCCTATCCTGATACTTGGTGCAAACTCATACTCTAACACCTATTAATCACTCTAGGGTTCTCATCTATATATTAGTATCACAATACATACACAAATATCTTTTAGCCATTATGACACCATGACATCTCACTAGTATCCTTATACCCCTCGTACTATTCCCTGATATATATGACTTCTATACTTAAAATTAGCAAGATATTATACCTACTGAACTTACTTCTATATAGATTGCATCTCTCTTTTATTGTATGGATTACTTGTACTCTTACTTCTAAATGCTTTCTATCCATATTAACTGATACACCAATCTAATATGATCACACAAGATATTTACTTATACTAGCACATCACTCAACTAAAGTTTGTTCTACTCTGAATACTGTTACTCTCTCTAGGCACTCTAGATACAGAACCACTAGCTCCTAACTATACATATCATCTATTTTTAATATTCTAAGGCACTAAGTTCTTATTACTCACAACAGTTCATCACACACACTACCACTTCTTGATACTAGCTTACTCACTAAATCACCCCATCATACTTACTAACTCCATAACTATCCTTGACTCATGTACTTAATATTCTCTGTTACTGACTTGTCCACTGGCACACTATTGGTACCTCTGAAACTAAACCTCTACTCCTTGATACTCATAAAACTAGTAGTTTACTTCACTACTCATTCTTTCCCCACAAATCTTTACTTCAATACTCCCAAGTACTAAGTGATACAACCACACTAGACACATACAAGTACACTCATATCTACTCATACTAATGCCCAACACTCGATACATAGTATAAGACTTATTACTAGCACAACACATTCTAACACTATCACACTCACATATATACTTATGGGTACTATTCTACCATGGCACACTCACTAATACCTCTCCTAGATACACATCTCTTACCCACAAAACAACCGTATACCAATTGGAATATCATGCTCCCTTGATATCCAAATACAAATTTGGTGATACCTAATTATTATATGGGTCACTCAACTATATGAATTTATATCTATTAACTCTTGGAATCACAACCGATACTCTCTACTCTCCCTTCTACCATTAGTACCAATATCAGCTAGACTGACTCCTATTATAGAACTATTGCTACAAGGTATTATACTATGAGTTATCTCTAGACTAATGTCTATAGCTCATATGCCAAACCAAGAATTACTTACAGACTCACAAGTTATACTTCAAACAATTAACACTGATACTCAAAGACACAAACCTAATTATAAATTACCAAACTATTACACTATCCAAGGAACCTCGAAAACTAATAAAATAAAACTCTATAAGGAACTGGACTAAAGGAACCGAAGGTATCTCTATTCTTGAGCTAAAGAAGGTGATGGATCAGAATCCTATAATAACATTAGTGGAATGATAGAGATGATACGTTAAGAACAAATTTAAGATAAAATCTGATAATCATACACGTCTATCCAAATTATGTTACTCAGAAACTTTGCCACACTAGTAAGCATAGCTGCGATAAACGATAAATTTCATAACTAAGGTATATACCTCTATAATCATGTTATCTAGAATTCTCACAACGCCAATCGGTATAGCTACGAGAAACTCTAAATTTTATAACCAAGATATGTACATATGAATTCAGGTCTCTATGTTTCCGCCACGCCAACTAGTATGGCTGCGATAAACTCTAGGCTCCATAACCAAAGCATACGTTTTACCTTTCTTACTGTCCTCATCAACATATATAATCAGAAGATACCATAATTTAGTCTGTAAAATTTATTTCGATATGAAATCAAACTCAACAACGAACACCAAGAATTAAACTCAATAACCGATCATCAAGAATCAAATTCAATAACAACAAGTAAGAGCGAACGAAAATAAGGGAAAAAGATTTTAAATTGGAGTTCAAAATAAGATTTTCAAGGGTCGTCCCAGGAATCTTTCAAGAAGTCCTAATTTATGATTGAGTATTCTCATCCTAATATCCTATATCATATATCCTATCGCAGGCTCACAGTAGTACAACTAAGCCATCACACTACCACGATATCGCACTAATTGCGAAGCCTGACCTGCGTGGGCTACCTTACATATTAGGGCCTAATATATCACACAATACTTATCAATTAATCTGTGACTCTAGCAACCAATAAATCCTTAACACTCTATAGTAGGGTGACAGTGGTTCTGCTACCCGATCAGTAAACGAGGGTCGAGGAGGAAGTGCCCCTCATGGGGGTTCGAAGGTGAAGCCTCCGAAAGCTAATCAACTTTCGAATACCGGTGCCAAGCTACTATGGTTCGGCACTAGGAAATATTTCAAGGAAGGCGAAGTACCTTCCCATTGAAAATGATACACAAGCCAGGAGCTACTTAAAGAATTTATAAGCCAATAGTGTACCAAAGATATATCGTCAGTACACTGTTCTGCATCAGAACAGGTACTAGACTTACTAGAAGGAATGACTGCTTCAACAATCTATCGAAGGTATATCGCCTGCACTGATACAGTGCAGGCAGTAGGTTAGGCTATAGGTCTTACAGATCCAAAATGAGTTCAAATCTCCTCATAAGTGTTTTTAGTAGCTAGGGAAAACTAAGACACTGATCCTACAACAACTTAGGATCTATACTAAGGATCAAAACACAAGGATCAATACCAAATCCATGGTTTAAATCTTAGAATCCTAGTTTTATCCCAAACATAAACCAAACCAAAAGACAATACATATACATAAAAATTCACCAAGAGTTGAAGGAAAAACAGAAATGAAATACATATAAATGAGCAATAATATTAAATATTGAATTATTTTAAAATTATATTATTAAGTGTGTGACTTTAACTAAACTAATGCAATCCAACAAATGGAGATTCCTAGTAAAAAGGGGGATTTCTTGGTAGATATAGAAACCAACTTATATTCTATACTTTCTTTTGATATATATATATATATATATATATATATATATATATATATATATATATATATATATATATATATATATATATATATTCAAGGGAAAGAAATTGTGTAGCTGAAATAACTCACTCAGAACACTAATGAAAGTGGGAATTCGAATCTAAGAACTAGTGGTAAAACCCTTGATTTCAATATAAGAGAAAGATCTAATGATTTAGATATAAACAAAAATTCAAACATTTATGAATATAATGTGAAATTGTTGTCACTACCCAATTCTAGAAAATAGAATTTTTTTATTTTATTTTGGTAAATTGTGTATTGTTCATAAATAATTATATTTATATTTAATTATTGGTTGTATTATTTTTTGTTTGGTTTTTTAGGGTTTTGGCTAGTCTGGACCCATGTCAGACCCTAGTGGACCCATGTCAGACCCAACCAACACCTTTGTCAGACTTATTTATGGGTTTAGAATAGTTATTATCTTTTTATTTAGTTAGTTGGGTTATTTTGGATTAGTTAGAGAGTGTTTAGTAAACCCTAAACCTAAACCCTTTGTTAGCATGACTAATTAGGAGGGTATTTTAGTCATTGTGCTAAGGAAACCCTACTTTATATGTATATGGCCGGCCCTTTCCCAACTTCATGACCGAAGCCCCTTCCCTTCATTTCTTCTTCTTCTTCTTCTTCTTCTCCACACTCCATTCTCCACTCTTGTCTTTTTCGTCCTTCTTCCAATCTCTCATTTCAAGTAAGTATTTCTCCATTTCTTCTCTTTCTTCTTCTATTCTTCCATTTATGTGAACCCTAGCCCTATATTTTTTTTTAACCTAGGTGTGTAGAGCCTAGACTTAGTGTAGAGGCTTGGTTTGGAGGCTTGGAGGCTTGACGGTGGTGATTTCAAGGGTTTTGGAGACTTTGGCCTTGGGATTCCAACTCCCAAGAGGTAAACCCTAACTTTTCTCTTAGTAATTACTCTTATATAGTGTAATTAGTAGTTTAGAACCTTCCTAGACCTTAAGGCTACCCGTGGGAGGAAGTTAGAACTTATTTGGTTGTGTTTGAAGACTTTGACATTAGATTTTGTGTCAATTTTGGGTAAAATCCGATATTGACCCAATTTTGGGTGATGTCCTAGGTTAGACGGACCTAGGTAGACGTGCTTGGGTGTCTTGAGGATAAGTACGTGTCTCCGTTCGGACACGTGAGGTCGTGTCGCGGAGATTTGGACGATTTGGGGGTTTTCATCGTCGTAGGTTCTATATGCGTGCGCATTTTTGCCACGGACCTAGAATCAACAAGTTAGCATTTTTTCTAGGTTCTAGACATCGATTAGAACTCGTTGTTTGAAATAAACAAAATTGATGAATAGGGTTTATACGAAACCTTTCTTTTGTTTACAAACAAGAAAAAGAGTACAATTAATCCTATACGAGGATGTTAAGTACAATAAAAATGATTCTGGGAAAGTATTGCTATAGGAGTCTGATCTGCGGTCGATCACTTTGTCCCTTGGACCACACGATGATGAATAAGTGTTGTAGAAGAAGAAGTAGAAGCTTCAAAGGTTGCAAGGGGGATTGAAAATATATCTATTCAGAGGTAATATGAACATGATAGAATATGATTTCTCTCATCTTCTCTCTTCAAATTAGTTAAACATATATATTCAGAGGTAATATTAACATGATAGAATATGATTCAACTAACTCTCTCCCCAGTGCCTTGCCCCTCCCTCTGATCTTCCCTCTGATCTTCTCCCTGATCTCTTTACCCTGTGACTAGGGGTCTCTATTTATAGAGATCAATCAAGTAACTGCCTGGTTGGCATAAAAGCCAAACGTCAGGTTGGCGTAGAAGCCAAATGACAGGTCTTCTTGGCATAAAAGGACAAACTGTGAAGAAGATTGCCTCATTTATGCTGCAGTTATGACAACTGCTACCCACGTTCAAATAATCTTCTAAATCTGCGTGTGACATGTATCCCTTTATAAGGTAACGCGTATAATTGTTTCTCGAAGATCATGGCATGCAAGCCACGTAGGTAACTGCCCCTGCATAAAGATGGTTGGCGTAAAAGCCAAATAATTATTTTGTTGGCGTAAAAGACCAAACGATGAAGAAGACTGCCTCCTTTACGCTGCGGTTATGACAACTGCTATCCACGTTCAAATAATCTTCTGAATCTGCGTGTGACACGTATCCCTTTATAAGGTAACGCGTATAACTACTTCTCGAAGATCATGGCATGCAAGCCACGTAGGTAACTGCCCCTACGTAAAGATGGTTGGCATAAAAGCCGAGTAACCGCCTTGTTGGCGTAAAAGCCAGATAACCGTCTTGTTGGCATAAAAACTAGATGACCGTCTTATTGGCGTAAAAGCCAAATGATCGTTTTGTTGGCGTAAAATCCAGATGACCGTCTTATTGGCGTAAAAGCCAAATGATCTTCTTGTTGGCGTAAAAGACCAAACTGTGACTTGTTGGCGTAAAAGCCAAATGATCTTTCACGACTGAGGTCTTGAGTGTATTCTGGGCTAAATAGCCTTATCACATACCTTTGCAAATATAGCCGAGTTAGCATATTTCGAGGAGATAGCATACGGCGTACTCCTATAGTTGAAAATATCCTGGTTGGCGTAAAATACAAGGATGGTGATGTGAGCATATTAGTCACAGTTTTAGCTTTCCCAGTCAATTATCCATCACGACTGAGGTCTTGAGCGTATTCTGGGCTAAATAGCCTTATCACGTACCTTTGCAAATATAGCCGAGTTGGCGTATTTCGAGGAGATAGCAGACGGCATACTC